>JAXQJP010000003.1:0-144059 GCA_037042015.1 Furcasterigmium sp. R96-07A1
GGATCCCGTCCGCTCTCCCATAGTCAAGCCAGTGAGGGCTGGATTAGTAGTTGGGTCGGTGACGACCAGCGAATACCTGGTGTTGTATGTTTTTTGCCATGCATCCCTGTAACATACGGTCAAGTATGGCTCATGCCTTGAATTTTTGGACGTGTGGATTTAACAACCGTGATTCCAGAAACACAGGACGGAGGGAATCTGAACCCCAAAACCGCCTAGGGCTACCGTTTCCACCCTCCGTAGATATCATCCAAATCGTGCCATCTCTCCGAGACGACTTTGACCCTGGCCCACTTGGATCAAATCCAGATTCATCGGCCTTCGGGCTTTGTGACCGCGTCGCTGATGCACTGGTAGGTGGCACCGATGTCTGCAAGCACCTTAGTTAGCTATCTTTGAGCTCGCAGTGTAAGGCTAGTAAGTCTCACCGCCCGCATGCTTCTTGACACACTCCTCCGTAATCTTCTCGAGATCCTCCTCGGGAATGTCGGTGAACTGGCGGCGCTCAGGCTGCGGAGAAATGGCCTCAATAATGCATTGGTATAGACCGGCGGGGTCTGGCGTGAGCGAGGGCGCGCTCGTCAGCCTTCTCTGTCGTGGCATGGTCCAATAGGTCAACAGGGCTTAACTTACCGTCCTTGTGCTGATCGGTGCATCCCTGCGTGATCGACTGGAGCTCCTCATCCGCGACGCCGGTAAACTGACGGCGCTGGATGCCGAGGGCGTCGGCGACGCAGTCGTTGATGGTCTTCACGTACGTAGGGCTCTCGGGCTCGAAGGCCTTGAGGCAGTCGTCGACAATTTGCTGGAAAGCCTCTTCGCTCTGGCGGCGCTGGACAGCGCTGGACGGCTGCCTGGATGAAGCGGCAGAGACGGCGCCAATGGCCAGGAGGACGGAGAGAACCTGCATCTGCATGGTGGCTAGATTCGAAGTGTTGTAGATTGAAATGCCCGAGAAGTTAGGAATAGCGAAGTCTTGGAGATGGAGAGGAAGATTTGGTCGACAAAGGAGGCCGGTGTCGTTGTCTTTTGTACCAGGCCAGAGTGGCCAGGTCGTGACATGTACTCAATGTTTCGCCTTGTCTTGCTGTTTGAGTTCCACAGATATGACCATGACGGCAAAGGAACTGACTTCTGCCGATCCCGTGGGCATTCGATCTGAGGTTATTGCAAATATGCCACCCATGGACCTATTACGAGCGGCAAGAAATGGAATCACTGTCTCTCACCAGACCTTGTGACGTGCCGTGTCTCTATTGAAAGACCGACGCAGTTTGAGGCCCACAGGCCTCGCTGCAGAGACTCTGTGTCTTCGACAATGTCTTGCTCGGTGCCGCGTAATGCCGTCGCCACGCTGAAGGAGAAGACAGCCGAAGACGGCCGTCGCTTCATCAGGAGGCTCACAGCATGTCTTCAACTCTGGCATTACAACTTAATACTCCCAAACTCCCCACTAAGACGACGTGGGTGACAGGGCAGCAAAGGCAGTTGGTGCGAAGAGATGCGTGCGACATGTCTTCGATCTTGACACGCAAGGGCCCACTGGCATGGAAGGGCCCCGAGCAAACGTCCGACCGCCTGGTCGCTGGCATGGGGTGTGACCCAGCACAAGCCAATTTCAGCTTATGACTCGTAATGTATCTGTCGATCTTGCTCGTCTTGCCGATTCTGTCTCAGAAGCACTGGGCCGCAGCGGGCCGCGCCGGAGCGCCACAGGAGGTGTTCCCAAGGATGAGACACCTGACAATTCCTGGAGAGACTTGATCTTCCCGAGGTCCATTTCTGAGAACAGGAAATCTGGTGCCTGGGATTGGCCAAGATGTGAATCTGGGGTGTCAGACATGTAGATCTACCATTGCTCTGAATGCTCTGCATCAGAACTCCTGATTGGACGTCGGCAAGATGACCAAGGATTGTGAAGATGGGCCACAGACTCGGACAACACGGGACAACATCTGATCGATCAAATCTTAAGCACTACCAAACTCATACAAGTCGTGCTCCAAAAGTCCAGTCCACGACAACGGGACAGAAAGATTATCGACCGCGTCATCGCCGTGCAAGAATTCCTCCTGCTGAGGCACGGGAAACCCCAACGCGGCAAGATTATTATCAAACTGCACCAGAAAGTCCGACGCTCCCACGCCAGCCTCAAGACTTCCTCCTGTACCGGTATCGATGATCTCACGCTGCTTCTCCAGAGTCTGGTGCTCCTTCGCCTGAATGTATGCCTGGGCAACCTGCACGAACACGGCACATAGTTGGTGGAACCTGGCGATCCCCTCTGAGAGATGCGCAACCGGACGCAGGGACTCGACGAAGTCCTCCAGCAGAGCAAGGTCATCCTTTGAGGTGTTGGGAAAGGCAACGACGTGTCCAAAGACTCCCATGAAGGGTGTCACGGGCGCGTGCAGGAGCATCCAGTGGCAGTAGGCTGACCAGGCGTATGGGTTGTTGATGGCCGAGTGCTTGTTTCGAATATCGACGCCGGCTTGGAGACAATCGCGGGCTGCGTCGACGGCGCGATAATATTGTGGGTGATTGACCGGGATGGCGAAGAGAGCCATGGTCCTGGAGAACACCGTCAGCCCGCACTTGACTTTACCGATGGTTTCAAGGGCCTGTGACTTACTTGGTGCTGTGGTTTAGCATGGACTCGCCCGCCAGCAAAAGTTCGGCAGCGGGATTGTATTCATCGTCGCTGGATGACGCAGACTTGTCTTCAATCCCCTGTCCGTAACAAATTGTCTCTGGTAAGCCCAGCACTTCAGAAGCTAAGAGCAAGCATCTTTGCCTCACCTCGAGCTTGCGCTTGTAAATCTGGTCAAGCTCGTCCGAGAACGCTTCTGCTAGTCTCACTCGCTCACCAGCGGCCAGTAAGCGGGCTCTCGGCCCATATAACTGTCTCGACATGTTGCCCTGGACGCGGGCGCAGTCTACCCAGAACCGTAGAAGAGAGGCAGCCGCCGGTTTTCCGGGGCCTGTTTGGGGCATGGGCGTGTCAATGTCATCATCATTGATGGCTGGTGCCCGACCGAGGCGTAGCGACGTGGTTCGTTCCAGGACATAGATGCTCCAGAACAGGATGAGCTTTCGCTCGAAATCTTGGTCTTTGTGGTGATCTCCTTGGGAAAGTCGTTCATATCCAAGGGCCTGGCACATCCGGCTGCCGGCTTGTAGCAAGGACCAGGTCAGCGAAGGCTTGCACACCGTGATTGTGGTTGTCGCCTGAAGGACTGATGATCAGCAGTTGGCAGCGGTCTCTTGTTGGGGTTCCACTTACGGCTAACAACAATGTCTCTGCCGTGCTCAAGGAAGCAGGTGTCAGAAGCGCGAAGCTATCCAGACTTTGAACGACCAGGTCAGAGAATGCCCGGGACAGATCATGGTGTTGATCGGCCGCAGAGCCGGTATCTGCAGAGCTGAACTCGGCGCAGATGTTGGAAAGCATCGAATACACCAAGAGCTTGTCCCTGGAACAGTACTCCATTAGCGATAGGTAGCATGACTGGAAGACGGAAGTCCTTACGTGATCGAGGTATCTCGACCTTGCTCGTACATGTCTCGGCACTTACGACAGAAGTCCTCCCGCACCCTAGGCGAGGTCCAGTCGAACTTGGAAGGCTTTGTTGCTATTCGGAGGTTAGCTAAAAAGCGGAAAGAACACTGTCCAGCCTGGGGCATTGACAGACTCACAGGTGTACCGCATCAATATGGGCTTGACGTGAGTCCAGTCGGGAGCGATGTGCGTCCGAGGCGTGGCTGGATTTGGGGAGTTTTCGGCATCGTGGCGTGTACAAGCAACCAAACGTTTGAGTCTTGCTAATGTCGTCAAAAGCCGGTCGTCTTGTTGTACTGTAGCGTCTTGAGTAATCCTTCGGTTAATGGCTTTGCTGGCGGCAATGGACTCTGCCTGCAGACCAACAGCACCAATGGAAGTTTCGTCGTCAACCTCATTGCGTCCATCCTTATGAGCTCGCGTACCCTCGGATTCAAAGGAGATCGAGACCGATGTTTGTGGTGTCTGCAATGCGTCGACTGCCAAGCTCGAAGAGTCGCCGTTGCAGAACTTCGCCAGCAACCGTTCGATATTGGCGAGTCGGCCGTCCATGCGGTCCATTTTGATTTCACTACCAATTGTTAGAGTGCGATTGAAGAAGAGGCAAACGTAAGTACTTACTACTGTTTCGTCACATGGATTCTGTCCTTTGGCTCCTTGGTGCGCTCTGTTGTCGTCCGGCATGCTACAAGCCATCAGTCTTCAAAGATCGGAGGGACAAGAAAGTATGGGCAAGGGCCGCACATAGTCCCAGCATCCGGCAATGAGAGCAGGGCGAGGCACGGTCGCATTTCGTCTTGCGGGTCCGGCATTCATCGCACTGTGAAGCTGGTCAGCCAAGGGATGAGCCACGGCGTGGAGCGTCAAGACTGACCGACCGCGGCGCAGGAGTACGTGTAGGAGCAGTGGGAGCCATTGCAAACAGGAGTGACTTGGAGAGTCTCTAGGTTGAGGGCTGCCGGCTTCCTGGGAATCCGTGGGGTCAACAAGACGTTGCAGGTCGAGGTGGTGACGGGGGATCGCCGACGGCTTCCGTGGAACCCGGAGCTCGTGAGGCTGCTGAGTCATTCAATGATTCATCACTTGCGTCAAAGCAACCTTCAACTCAGTTTCCTGCACACTACCGGAATCCGTGGACACCGCTGGCATCGTAGTACGGGCATCAACAAGTGGTATTAATTCAGGAATTCATGTCGGTAACGATGGGAGAACAAAAGAAAATCGCCAGGCCATGCAGTTCAGACTATCTGCAGTGCCATCGGGTTCAAGTGTACCGCAATTGGAAGCCCGTCGACAGACAACATGTCTGCCGAGAAACCCAGCAGCCTCCATGATAGTGGGCGGCACAATGAAAAGAAGCCCCCAAACAGCTACTTGGTACGCCAATTCCTTTCAAATACTACTGAAGAGATCTACTGACCCTGACAGCGCATCTTCCGCTACGCCGATCGCTCCAGTCAGGCTCTGTACATAACCTCCCTGGTCGGCGCCATCGTCACTGGAGCATCCCTTCCGCTGATGACCCTCATCTTCGGCCAGTTTGCAACCACCCTGAGCGACTACAACAGCGACTCTTCTTCTCCCGACCTCGAATCTCGCGCCAAGGATCTGGTTCTTTACTTTGTCTATCTGTTCGTCGGCCGCTTCGTCATCGGTTATCTATCGATACTCTGCATCTGCATCGCCGCCGTCCGCACGACCAACGCGCTCCGCAAGGCATTCCTCGAAAGCCTGCTCCGAAAAGACATATCACACTTCGATGCTGCAGACAACGGGTCACCCGCGGCGCAGGTCACGACAAATGGCCACCGCATCAACCAGGGCATCGCCGAGAAGCTCTACGCCTTCGTCAGCGGCATGGCTCTTTTCTTCTCGGCTTACGTCGTGGCCTTGACGGTCTACTGGAAGCTTGCCCTCATCACCATGAGCATCATCCCTGCCGTGGTCGTAGTCATGGCCGTCTGCATCAAGTTGGATGCCCCAGTTGAGGCACGCGTCGTGTCCCTCTACTCTCGTGCCGCGACCGTCGCCCAGGATGCCCTGTCGTCCATCAAAACCATCCGCGCCTTTGGTGCCGGCGCAAGGATCGTCCAGACCTTCGACGGGTTCCTGGAGGAGGCACACGCTGAAGGAAAGAAGAAGTCCGTCATCTTCGGCGTCCTCTACTCACACAACTACTTCCTCGTCTTCGCGGGCACAGCGCTCGCCTTCTGGCAGGGGTTTCGCTTCTATAGAGACGGCGACATCTCGGACGCGGGGACCGTCTTCACCGTTGTGCTCAGCGTCACGCTCGGCGCCACGTCGGTCATGAGCGTGCTTGGACCCGTGTCTGCTATCACCAACGCCACTTCCGCCGCAACGGAGCTGTTTTCTGTCATTGACAAGCCTTCGACCATTGACCCCCTCGCCGGCCAAGGCCTACGCCCAGACACCTGCAGGGGAAACATCGAGCTTCGCGACGTGCACTTTGCATACCCTTCGCGGCCGTCTGCGAAGGTTCTGCGTGGGTTGAACCTTGTCATCCCCGCCGGCAAGACCACGGCAATTGTCGGGCCCAGTGGGAGCGGAAAGTCCACAGTTGTCGGCTTACTTGAACGATGGTACCAGCCTTCATCTGGAGCCGTGCTGCTTGATGGCCAAGACGTGTCAGAATTGGACGTCAAGTGGCTTCGGAGCAACATCAGGCTCGTCCAGCAAGAACCGACCCTCTTCGCAGGCACAGTCTTTGAAAACGTCGCCAAGGGACTCGTCAGCGAACAACGATCCCTGCCCCACGACGAGCAGAGACGCCTTGTCATCGAGGCTTGCCAGGCGGCCGACGCCGATGCATTCATCAGAAACCTCCCTCAGGGATACGAGACGCAGCTTGGAGAAGCAGCCAGTACCCTGAGTGGAGGTCAGAGGCAACGCTTATCGATTGCCAGGAGCATCATCTCGAATCCTAGCGTGCTACTTTGCGACGAGGCAACGAGTGCATTGGATCCTGTGGCTGAGAGGACCGTTCAAGAGGCCCTTGGTCGCGTATCAAAGGGCAAGACCACGCTTGTCATTGCGCACAAGCTGGCCACTATCGCCAAGGTAGATAGCATCGCCGTCATGGCAGGCGGTCAGGTCGTTGAGCAGGGCACTCATAGTGACTTGCTGGCGAATGATGGGCTGTATGCCGCCATGGTCCGCGCGCAGGACCTTGGGACTTCGAGCGACGAGTCTGACGGGAATGCCTCACTCTTCAACGGTGCCACCAAGGATGGGACCAAGGAAAACCACCCAATGGCGCTTTCGGCATCAAGGGACTTACCAATCGCTGGGATGGGTCACACTCCGTCCACAGACTTTCTGACTGCCGGGACTCTGGGCCTGTCTCTGCCACGATGCATCTACATAATGCTCGGAGAAAACAGACACCTCTACGGCTGGTACGCATTGATTACCGTCGCCTACGTCGTGACCGGCGGGGCCTACCCAGCCCAAGCGCTCCTCTTCTCGCGGATCCTCGAGACTTTCTCTCTGAATGGCCAAGAGGCGCAGAAGCGCGCCGACTTGTACTCGCTCCTATTTTTCGTCGTTGCACTGGCCAATCTTGCGGGGTACTTCGTCATTGGCATCGTGACCAACACCATCGGGCAGGCTCTCACGCACAGATACAGGAGAGAGATGCTCGAGCGCATGATGGCTTTGGACCAGGACTTCTTCGACTGTCCAGAGAACTCGTCCGGCACCCTGACCGCCAAGCTGTCCTCCGTACCTTCTGCCGTACAGGAGATCATGTCTGCCAACCTTGGACTGGTCGTCACCGTCATCGTCAACGTCCTGTCGACCAGCATCCTCGGTATCGCAACGGGTTGGAAGCTGGGCCTGGTTATGGTCTTCGCCGGCATGGGCGTCATCCTGGGTGCTGGGTTCCTACGCGTCAGGCTCGACATGAAGCTCGAGGCCGCGACGGAGCGCCAATTTTCCACGAGCGCGAGCCTGGCGTCAGAGGCCGTGGGCGCCATCCGCACCGTCAACTCCCTCACGCTCGAAGATGTCGTGCTTCGCGAATACGGACTCACTCTGGACAACATCGTCAGCCAAGTTGCACGCAGCCTCGCAATCACACTGATTCCCTACTCCTTTGCGCAGTCGGCTGACTTCCTCGTCATGGCTCTTGGTTTCTGGTATGGGTGCCGTCTGGTCGCGACAGGCGAGTACACGGTCACGCAGTTCTTCACCATCTTCGTCGCGTCGGTGTTCGGTGGACAGGCTGCCGCGGTTCTCCTGACGTACACCTCTTCGTTCACGAAAGCATCTTCCAGTGCGAACTACATGCTCTGGCTGCGCAGTATCGAAACACGGATTGAGAAAGATTGTAAAGACGATTCGTCCCCAGATGAGGATGGAATGACGCCTGAAATGCCCGCCCCCGAGCTCAGATTCGACCAAGTAGGGTTTTCCTACAAGCAGCGACCATCGTCAAAGGTCCTTCGCGATGTCTCCCTGCGCATCAACAGTGGCACATTTGCAGCCTTTGTAGGCCCCTCGGGTTGTGGAAAGAGCACCGTCATCTCTCTCCTCGAAAGATTCTACGACCCAACAACGGGTCGAATTATCTTCGACGGGGCCGATATCTCCGCTTTCTCTCCAACCCTTCACCGCCGCAATATATCCCTGGTCCAGCAAGAGGCACCTTTGTACATGGGTTCCGTCCGAGACAATGTCGCTCTCGGTCTCGAACGCGAGGTCTCTGACGAGGAGATCCAGAACGCATGCGTACAAGCCAACGCATGGGAGTTCGTGGCTTCACTGCCCGAGGGGCTGCAAACACCATGCGGCGCGAGGGGTCTTCAGCTTTCCGGCGGGCAGAGGCAACGCATTGCGGTCGCGAGGGCGCTGGTTCGGAAACCTCGACTTCTGCTGCTTGATGAAGCGACGTCGGCGCTGGACACGCAGAGCGAGAGGGTCGTACAGGAGGCCCTGGAACGAGCGGCGACGACCCGTACCACGGTTGCGGTGGCCCATCGGCTGAGCACTGTCCGTCACGCTCATGTCATATTTGTTGTGGTGGAGGGGCGTGTCGTCGAGGCTGGGACGCATGAGGAGTTGCAGAGGCTGAGGGGACAGTATCATGCCATGTGTGTTGCGCAGGCTCTGGATCAGCTGTAAAGTATGTGTGAGATTGATCCGACGGACGCCAGACAAGCTGGCGCTTCAATGGGAGGTCGCTTCAATTCAGGAAACACAGAGTAGACCCTCCTAATACTGATTGAACTGCCTCCTTTTCGTGAAGCTCAGGCTTACTCAATGCTCCATTGCCCGTCGTACATGGGATTGATCTTCAGCTGACCCAGCTGATCTTCCCCAGCATTGTCCGCATCTACCCTCCGGTCACCGATCGTCCAGTTCCTGATCTCGATACCAAGTGTCAGCTCCTCCTGTCCCGGGGTGTAATTGTTCATGTCCTGTCCCGCATCCATCCCCACGACACTCCGCCCAAGCCGTAGCGTGGCATCATCATGCAGCCTTTCAAAATGAACATTCGAAATCCGCAGCTGAAGATTCTGCAACGGTGCAATCGTCATGAGCGCCGCGCAGACACCCTCGCAGACCACATCGTCAACATCCAGTGCCATTGTGCGAGAGCCGTCCACCTCCTTAGGATCGGCGTAGAACGGCGACGCCCCAAAGATAGCCGAAGGCACATAAGCATTAGGCTGTAGCCACCGATTATGTATGATGCGCACCTTACTGACAGACACGGCGCTGACATTCCTCGGCTTCCACCCCATCTGCACAATGGCGTTATTCCGGGCCTTCCAGATCGTAAGGCCGCGCAGCTGCGCGCCAGAATGGTACAGCTTGATAGCATCGTCGTTGACGTGCCAGAAGACGTCGCGCACCGTGCCGTCGTACATCTGCGTGCCGTCCGTCTGGAAGTAAAAGGCGCCGACCTGCTTGTAGTCGCGGATGTGGGCCTTGACCTTGTTGTCCTCCTCGTGCGGCGTGTGGTTGAGGGGGTGGAGGTCCATGGTGTTGAAGGGCGGGGCGTTGAGGGTCGGGCCGACGCAGTGCCATGTCTGGTCGTCTGTGACGGATTGGTGCCAGAACATGCGGAGGCTGTAGCGGTCGTCTTTGACGGCGGTGTAGTTCTTGATCGTGTTGGCCATGTAGGCGTAGTTCTCGCCCGAGACGACGCCGTAGCCGATGGTGTGGAAGTCGGGGTTCGTCGTGGTGTATTCGAATGCTGCTTTGATGTAGGCGCCCGGCTCAAAGTAGACGTAGTGTGTGTTGGCGTGAAGCTTGATGTGATCTTTGCCAAGCACGCCGTCCTTTTCCATCCAGTAGACGCCTGCCTCGAAGACGATGGTTGGCTTGGCTTTGAAGCTGTCTTGGGTGATCTTGCCGGGGCTCAGGACTTGGACATCTTGAGATGTCTTTGAGGGGATGAGACCCGGGTCGAGTGGAGGGCTTGCGAAGATGAGCAGGGCATCCTTGGGTTCCTCGCTGACAACTACACCGCCTTCTTTGACATAGGCTTTTCCATCAGAGCGGTAGGTATAGAGGTTGTCCTGAAACTCGACAGAGAACCTAGCGCCAGACTCCTGGAAAGGCACTCGGATCACGATGGTGTCTGGTTCTGGGCTCGTGACAGCGAAGGCGAGATCGACTGGCCGGATGACAACGTTGGAAGCAGGGCCGAGTGTAGACCCGTCCGTGGAGACAATGCGAACGTCCACGTCCCGGCGGTACACAAACTGAGTCCATGCCATGTTAATTCCCTCTGCTGCTTCGATGGTGATGCCGTCGCCCTCGGCGAGGTCGTACTCCACGCCGGGCTGGGCCGGGTCGAGCATCTTCCCATTCCCATTTCGAGGGATGGACTCGTAGACAAAGGAGGGATAAAAGTCATCTCGATCCGCAACGGACACGGATACATTGTATCTTCGGGAGCGTCGTACTTCGTCAGGGGCTGCGGCAGCCTCCGTGTTGAGAGTCGACTTGTCATGCCACCATGTTGTAATGCCAGGCACGCATGGCTTTGCCATGGTTGCTTGGGCCGCTACCAGGAGACAAAGGATTGTCCAAGAAAAGAGCATCATCGTGTGATCTGGCAAAGAACAAACGGGCTGTGTTGAACTTGGTCGTAATTCCCAAAATGCACGTCCAAGGTCAGGCTTTATCCTGATTGTGATTGACCCCACGATGTCTCCTCCGCATTTCAGATCAAGCCGGGGCAACCCCAGATTCTTGTGCGGGGATTTACCCAATCTGGAAAATCACCGGACCCGAGGTTCAGGTCCAGCAGATGGGGTCGAAAGACCACGATCGACAACGCTTGTGGCTGGGCAAAGCCCGCGAAGCTCCCACTTGACTCGGCCAAGATGAGGGAGATTAGCTAACTTTCGTCGCCATTTCTCAGCTAGCATAAGGCGAGTCTGCCTAATCATGCTCACCACAGCTCCGCCGAGGCCTCCGCCTCGTCCTCCTCCCCGTGATTGTCCAGGCCCTCCGCCTCGACAGCCTCCAGACAGGGTTCGTATACCGTGGGGCCGCCACCATGCATCATGAGCAGAGCTGTAGCCCTCTCGGCCAATGGACCCAAGTAGCACGATTCCTGGTTTCTGAAGTTTGCCAGCAAGCACATGAAATTGTGCAGTAGGTTCGGAATAGAGTCCGTGTCTGCTGTCAAGTGCCCCTGGTCCAGTATGGGCAGCAGGTCACACATGAAGCCTGCAATGTCGAATACTTTTTGTTCCTGGATTGTACCTGTCAGCTGGAGGAGGATTCTCGTCTTAGGTTTAGCCGGTTATCTTACCATGCCCACGCCGTGCGACTCGATTGCATCGCGACGTGTGTCGCTGAAGCAGAACAGCAAAGTTCGTGCAGCTTTGCGAAGTGGTGCTGCTGCGGCACCATTCCCCCCTCGCCCGGAATGAGAACTGGCGTGGTCCCGCAGTTGCCAAGCTAGGGTATGAAGCCAGCATTGTGTGGCAGCAATGTCGGCCCGCTGAGTCTCGTCGATTGCTGTCACGGACGAGATTGCCGAGAAAGCATCTGGATCCAGAAGTCGCAAGACAGCGTCACTGTCGCCTCTGATGGATCGACTGCACCATGAAGCGACGAATCCGGAATCGACACTGATGAACAGTTTAATCAGACTGATGAAACCCCGAAGCGTGGCTTCATCGCAGCCGTCGTAAATCTGCGGCAGTGCGATGGATGCCCGCAGGGTGGTGGACGTCCGGTGCTGGAGGCAGTATGCCCTGGACTCCGTCAGGAGTCATGCCACTTGGGAGCAGTGGATGGTCTTCACGTACCTTTCTGTGATGAAGAGCAACCAGTACAAACGCCGCCTACGCTCATTGACCTCCAGGTCCGGATCATTGTACGACTCTTCCCGGTCTAGTCCCAGAGAAATGGCAAAGCCTATTGCCTCTCGCAGGTAGTACCATGCCTGCTTGCTCTTGACCCTGTTTCCATAGTAGGAGAACATGAAGAAACTCTCCAATATTGTCCACTCATCAGCCTCATCTATGAATAATGTACTCTGTCGTTCCCTGATGCACTCGGCGATGTACTTGTCAGCTAGAGGAAAAGGCAGTTCGAGCTGATTGGGTGATCCCATCGATATTGATGGCACATTCGCGTCCGGCTCCACCACGTTGGTGCCGAGATTCAGCTGTACAATGACGGCGGCGGACATGGCGGCGAAGAAGCCCGCCATGCTTCGAGGAACAGCGTCCCTTGTGAGCGACAGCTTACTCAGGAGACAGCCAGGGTCGACGACTGGGAAGACGGGGTAGAGCCGCATGAGGAACACCCTAGTCCAGTGGGCGTATGCTGAAAGGGGATACCGCGTGGTAACCTGCCGGGTACCTCCGGGGGTCGCTCCGGGCTGGCTCGACGTGTGATGGACATGGGCTGAATCCAGAGCCGAGACTTGCTGCCATGGCACAGCCGGGAATGGGTCGACTTGGAGGAATTCCAGATCTCCAAGAGCTCCTGCATCGGTCGCTGTATGGCCTTGAACTGGCTCGGAAGAACCTGGAGGATCCACTGACGGGAAGAATGAGACGTCTGGCGTGCTTGCAGACTCCGGCATCGTATCCCCGTTGTGTTCAGACCCTGGGCTAGCCGACCAAGTTTGCGGTGTTGCATCCGTCGTCGAAGTAGGCGAAGAGCCGTCCAGTGCTGATGTAGACCGAAGCCTCTGTTTCTCTAGGCGACTTCGTCGAACAACCGGTGGGCGACCCCTGCGACGAGGCGCCACCTCGTGGGAACATGGCGCGTTGGTAGCCCGACACGCTCCACACGGCTTCAATCTGTCGCACTTGAGCTTCCGCTGCTTGCAGGTGTCGCAAGCCTGGCCCAGCGACTTCTCAAGGGTTTTCCGTCCATCGGCTTTGTCTGCTAGCTTGAAGACCAACATGTCGCGGGCGATTGCCTGGAGGGCGACTTCGCTGGCGGTAGATCAGGAGGTGAAGATGTTGAGCTGGGGATCTGGGCCTCCAGACTGGCAAACGGGCTTGGGGACGTTTCCCCTTTAAGTAAAAGGCCGGGCGACTGATGCTTCAAGCTAACTGACCCCAGAGCGGGGGAAGCTACCCACACCTCAGTCTCGCCACGTCTTGGCAACAAGTGCAGCGGTAGTTCACGCACCACGCCTCCACGACAAACTCGGTTGCATCGCTTGATTCAGACACTTTATGGTTGGAAAAAGTCCATTGCCTAGAGTGAAGCAATTACAAAGGAATCTTGTCTCTGTGTGGTAAAGTCTATGTTCATCTCTGCATGTACAATCACTTCCTGTTCCCAGCCAGGATGACCGCCTCGAATGGGCGAAGGCTCACAGCACCGTCTTGCCCGAACTTAATACCTGTGTCGTACGTTGACAGAACCACCTCACCGCTGGTCAACCCCCGTTCAGACGCAGGCACCACCCATGCCTGATCGTCGTCGGTGAAATTGATGATCACCAGGACATCCTCGCCCGTTTCGTCAGAGTGCCGACTGTAGCTGATGATGGCCTCGTTGTCAATGTCGTGCATTTCAAAGGTGCCGTAGACGAGAGTTGCCTTTTGCTCTTTGCGAGCTCTCAGGGCGCGACGCCAGTAATTGAGCACGCTGTCTTTCTGGACGTTCTGGGTCTTGACGTTGCAGCGAGCGGTGTCCTCGTTGACGCGCATCCAAGGGGTCGCTGTGCTGAAGCCGGCGTTCTCGGTCATGTCCCACTGAGGACGGGATACTCAGTCAGCTGTTGATTCCTGGTGAGAGTTTTGGCAGGGTCCGAACGTACCTGGATGGGTGCACGCGCGTGGTCTCTGGCCTTGAGTCGGAGCTCCCTCCAGACATGCTCCAGGGCGCCCTCGTCGCCTCCGGCTGCTTCAAGGGCCCTGCGAATGACAGTTAGCCACCATTCAGATCTGCTTCCGATTTCTGTTTCAACCAGGAAAACGCACTCTTTGTAGAAGTTGCTCGACTCGATGTCCTTGTACTCCTCAATACCCCAATCCTTGGGAAGGTTGGCTGTTCCCAGTTCTTGACCTTGGTACACGAAAAGTGTACCGCCCAGGGAGCAAAGGCACGTCGCCAGCATCTTCGCGGCCAGTTCGCGGTGCTCGGGCCTGTGCTGGGTGAATCGAGAGACTGTGCGGGCCTGGTCATGGTTCTCCATGAAGACGGCATTCCATCCGCCCACGCGGTGAGCGAAGGTCTGCCACCTGTTGATAATGCCCTTGAGCTCGGGCAGCTTCCACGTCTTCTTGTGGCCGTACTTTGACTCGGGGCTGTTGTCGATATCGACGCTGTCGTTCTTCGTTAGTTAAGGTTCGACGAATTTTCAAATCAAAGTCAACATCAAAGCCTTTTGCACTCACATGTCGAACTGGAAGATGGTATGGAGCTCCTTCCGATCAGCAGCGACGATCTTGGCCACCTGGTCGTCGGTCTTGGCACCCGGCATCTCTCCGACACTGAAAGCGCCGTACTTGTCGAGAAGCGCCCTTAAGCCGCGGAGGTGCTCATGCAGCCGAGGCCCGTTGCAGAAAAGGTCAATGGCGTTCTGGTGCGGATAAGTGGGGTCTGCACTGGTGATCTCTGCGTCGGGAAGACCAGGCTCCTTTGAGATGAAGTTGATGACATCCATGCGGAAGCCATCTGCGCCCTTCTTGAGCCAGAACTCCATGACATCGTGCACGGCTTGGACGACGGCGGGGCACTCCCAGTTGAGGTCTGGCTGTTCGGGTGCGAACAGGTGGAGATAGTACTCTTCTGTGGCCTCGTCGTAGGTCCAAGCACTTCCTGGAATGATATCAGCAAGGATCGGATTGGAAGAGGACAGAAATCTTGTACTTACCTCCGAAAGCAGCTGCCCAGTTGTTCGGTGGCTTTCTGTTGCCCACTGCATCGTATCTTGGCTTTCTCCAGACGTACCAGTCTCTGCGCGCACTGTCGCGCGATGACCTGGACTCTTGGAACCATTGATGCTGCCATGACTGCGTGAGCTGGGATCCAGATCATCTCATCAAACGGAGGCCCTACCTGGTCCGAAGTATGGTTCACGACGAGATCCAGAATGCAACGCATCCCGCGGTCGTGCAGACCCTTGATCAGCTCATCTACATCTTCCAGCGAGCCGTAGGGCGCATGTATGTCTTTGTAGTCGGAAACGTCATATCCCATGTCTACCTGGGGTGACTTGAAGACTGCGGCCCTGGTCAGCTCGACCTCCCTTGTTCTTCGCGGGACACATACTTGGACAGAGCCAGACGGCATCGACACCGAGATCTCGGATGTAATCGAGCTTCTCAATGACACCCCGTATGTCGCCCAGTCCATCACCATTGCTGTCTTTGAAAGACGCCGGGTAGATCTGATACACCGTGGCCTCTTTCCACCATTGGTGGGGGTTACCTTCGGGCTTGCGGGTGGATGCAGGGACAGTCATGTCGAGGTTTGTTCGAATGAAAGACAAAAAGGATCATGAGCTGGTCACGAACAGCAGTGGCCTGACAGGATGCTTGATCGCTTCCAGATTGATATAAGCCATTGAATGCCAAGCCAGGGGAGAACGCCACGCAGGTGTCTAGTCACCCTCAATAGCGTAATCCCCCAGAGGGGGCTTGGAGGTCGACGCGCGAGAATAACAGCGAGGGGACGATCACACGCCATCGTCTCCACTCCGGCACATTACCCAAAGCGGTAATTCCCCGGGCGGGGATGCCTTCAATCCTCGGCAAGGGGGGGTCCCACTCGGGGCTTTTCCTCGCAGCTGGTCTCGACCCGGGGAAGAATCAAATCACCCCATGATTGAGAAGCTGGGGGTGACCTGGGGTAGGCCAAGACAGAACCAAGCTTCATTCGAAAGAGGACATATAAGAGGCTTGGATCTCCTGGCTTTTCGGGGAAGAAGAACATCACTACCACAGCATCGACTTTCAGAGATTCTTTCCACGACATTCCGTCCTCTCGAAACTCGCAAGCATGGGACTTGAAGCCACGACCAGTCATGGAGATGAGGGCGCAACGTCCCTCGCCATGAGGGCGGAACGCGAGATGACCATCCGTCAGTCTCTGCGCTTCTGGCCCAAGGCCATTCTCTTCTCCTTCGTTATCTCCCTGGCCATCATCATGGAGGTATGACAGATTTTGTCTTTGCCAGGTGCCCACCGCAGCTAACCGTGCCCAGGGCTACGACACCAACCTCATGTCCAACTTCTACCCCTTTCCTCCCTTCCAGCAGCGATTCGGAAACGAGGTCGACAGCAAGGGAAACCCGGTCATCAGCGCAGAGTGGCAGACGATCATCAACAACTCTGGCCAGGTAAGTGATGGCGGGGTACTTCTCCAGGCGATCATCACGCAAAGCTAACTCTTCGCCCTTCCAGGCCGGTTCTATCGTTGGCCTCATCCTGAATGGCTGGATCACCGAGCGCATCGGCTACCGCTGGACAATGCAGATAGCCATGACAATGATGATCGGCGCCATCTTCATACCATTCTTCTCCACTGGCCTTCCGATGTTCCTCGCCGGTCAGATCTGCCAGTCCATTCCATGGGGCGTCTTCCAGACCCTGGCCGTCACGTACGCCGCGGACATTTGCCCCCTAACCCTCCGCCACTACATGACTTCATGGGTAGGTGAAGGAAAAGCTTCCACTCTTCGATAAATGCTGACAATCCTTCCAGATCAACATCTGCTGGGTCATTGGCCAGCTTATCTCCATCGGCATCCTGAACGGCCTCCTCTCCAGGTCAGATGAATGGGCATATCGGATTCCGTTCGCGTTGCAATGGGTAAGTACTGCGCCCTTCTCAATATTAAAGTCGTCTAACACTCGCAGGTCTGGCCCATCCCCATCATGGTCGGGACTTTCCTCGCACCAGAGAGCCCCTGGTGGCTCGTGAGACACGGACGCTATGAGGACGCCAAGCGGGCAGTCGAGCGCATGATCACGCCGCAGCCTGACATCGAGTTCGATCTTGACGCCCACATTGAGATGATGCGCATCACCACGCAGTTCGAGAGGGAGAACAGTGCTGGTGCAGGGTACCTGGACTGCTTCCGTGGCACAAACCTGTCAGTGACTGTCGCAACACTTCCCCCTGCAGAAGAAGTTAAGAACAGGGGCTCACATACCTTCCAGACGTCGTACTGAAATTGCCTGCATGGCCTGGCTCACGCAAGCCTTCGCCGGAACACCCTTCATGGGCTTCGGAGTCCAGTTCCTCCTTCAAGCTGGCCTCTCCAGCCGCCACGGCTTCACCATGAGCCTCGTCCAGACCGCCCTCGGTCTGATCGGATGCCTCGTCGCCATGTGGGTTCTCACGCGCTTCGGGCGACGTACCATCTACCTCGCCGGCCTTGGCTTCATGTTCGTCGACCTGATCATCATCGGATGTCTCGGTATCCCGACCCAGACCTCGGGTATCTCCTGGGCCATCGGGGCCCTGATGGTGACCATGGTCGTCTTCTACCAGATCACCATCGGTCCCAGCTGCTTTACGATCGTGGCTGAGATGCCGTCGACCCAGCTGAGAGCCAAGACTGTCGCCTTCGCGCGGGCCTGCTACAATGCCGGCGGCTTCGTCACGAACGTGATCATGCCGAGAATGATTTCGGAGAATAGCTGGAACTGGGGCGCGAAGAGCGGCTTCTTCTGGGCCGGCATGGCTGGGCTGTTCTTTACTTGGACGTGGTTCAGGCTTCCGGAAGCAAGGGGCTTGACGTACTCGGAGCTTGATCTGCTGTTCGAGCACAAGACCAGGACAAGGGGTTTCTCGCAGGAAGCGGCGGATCTGCTCAAGCCGGAGCTGCTGGAGGTTGACCACAAGGGAATCGAGAAGGGCGTGTAGGCGCTTCGGGGGCTGCAAAGTCTTCTCTTCGAGAGAAAATCTCTGTCGCGGAAGTTACCGAGCCATTTGCCCCCAGCGCGGAAATTATGCGGTCAACGAGCTGAACTTCTTGACGGATGGCCCGCAGACACCCTATGGCAGACAGGTCACGGCCAGCAATCTTTTCATGTGGGTAGCAGACACTTCAATGCAAGTCTGAAGGCAATGTGACCAAAGAACCTCTTTTGATTCGCAACACTGGTGCCATTATTGCTAAAGTAAGACCACCGACCACAGCACATGATCTTTCGTGAACACACCCTTCCACCAGCCACTGCCGCAATCCACCCCAGGGCCCGAAGGCCTCCCACTGGCTTCCATGCCCAACCAACTTGCCACCATCCCATTCCACCTTGCCAATGCCACCGTGTGCGTCCAACCATGACATCCATATTTGCGACCGCCGATACAGCTTCAATGTGCGAGACCGACGGCCAAGGGCGGCAGAGAGCGAGCCGGGAGCTGGACAGAGACTTCAGGGCACTGTGGCTGCTGCAAGGCTGTGCATGGGGAACACGAGGGAGAGGTCGACCCGCAGTTTGAAGCCCGTCTGACAAAGAGGGTGTTTGACGAGGAGGAGGACGGCTCGGAGGGAGGAATACTTGTCGGTGGATGCTCGGAGGAGACTTGGAGAACTGGCTGCACACAAGTTAGAATTGGACTTGAACAAACGGCAAGGTTGACAGAGAAAGTTGCCGGCAAGAAGATGTTGCAAAGCATGTTTGTGAGAAGGGAGGGAGCATGGCGGGGCACTTACTCTGGACCAATTGATAGGATGCATGTTGAAATGGAAGCCAGGAGCCATGGGCAGCTCTAGCCCAGAGACATTGGATGTGTTGCTGAGGCCACTGACTCTCTCATTGGCATTGATGAGTCCACGAAGACTTGAAGTCAGCGACTGTGAGCGTCGGAGCAGGCGGAGACAAGACAAGGGCCAAGTCAATTGAGCTCCGTGGTCCGAATGACCTGCACGGATTGATCGGTTGACCAAGGCAGCACGGGGCTTGTCGGTGGTGCTGAGCCAGGCTGCTAAGAGAACCGCGGCTGATGGCTTGATGGAGTCGAACCGATCAATCAGAGCGTCCCAATTGCGAGAAGCGGAGCCGGACGCTGGACCTCTTGAAACGACATTTCCAAAGCCATCTGAGGAACAGCAAGGGAAGTCCGAAATCGTTGATATGGCCACGGAGTGCGCTGGGCCGACATGGTCTCTCGGTGCAGAGACGCAACACAGGCTGTTGATCTGTTGGCATGACAAAGGGAAAGAGCTCGGTCGGTGACCCGAGGAAAAGAATGTGTTGGTCTGATGACTGAACAAAGGAAAGAATGATGGAATTGACCCATGGAAAAGAATGTGGTAAAAGAGTGTGGTAGCTTGTCGCAGGCTGAGGACAACATGCCAATTGGCCAGCTGAAGGACATGCCGATGCTTGATCCGATCACCTGCTGGAGCCCGACAGCAGGTTGTAATTGAATGGTCTGGACAACGTGATGCTTGTTGATGTGACGAAGTCCAGCGGCATGGTGGCAGATTGATCTGATGAAAAGAGCGTGCTTGCAAGCAGAAAGAACAAAAGAAAGATGCCGCTCTGACGGTCGGCGAAATGAGTGTGGTAGGCCAAATGGCCGTGAGGAAAGAATGCCAATCTGGTCATGGTGTGTCGATGGTGGGAGGCAAAAGCGACTTGACCATGTGATTGACTGATGATGGTGCCATGGTGCCATGAGAAGCAACGCATGCAAGACAGACATCACTGACCTTGCTGCTTGATGATCTCAAGAGCCCGGGACAGTCCACGGGAGAAGAGACGACAGGCGGCGAGGCGGCAGGGGCAGGGGCAGGGGCGACGGGAGCGACGGCAGGGGCAGACAGTGCGGGCGATGCGGCGGCAAAGTCGCAAATTGAATCGGAGCAGACTTGCTGACCATGGTGGACGAATTGCGAGTTCTCGCGAACGCACAAGTCGTAATGGTGGTGTCCCAGGACCAAGCGCAGGTGGTGCGGACGTTGTCGATGGTCTGGAACAAGCAGTGAAGTGAATCAGAGCTGACTTGATGACCATGGTGGACGATGTGGGTGGCCGGGTGCTCAATGGAGAAGCAGTGCTGAGCTGGCCAAAGTTGTCAACCGCAGGATGTGCGAAGGTCGACGAAGGTCTGGAACAAGGCGTGAGTTGAAGCAGCGCTTGTTTGACCGAGTGTGTCGATGGTGATCGGATGATCGATTGAGGTAGAAGCGCCCAACACAACACTGAAAGGAGAGCAGCGTCGGAAGGGGCATCCGCCGAAGGTGGCTGAGGTTGATTGTGCTGCCCAGAGCCCAAAGCAGCATGTGGTGCGGAAGCAGTCGATGTGTTGATGGTCAAGTCCTGGTTCACCGAGATCAGTGGTGCAGGTTGGGCTGGGAAGCCATGGATCACTTTCGGCTGGTCGACACCGGGACATTGTGAAGCCTTGCCCGAGACTGTGAAGCGCAGGTGGTGCGGATGTTGTCAATGACCCGTGTGGTCAGGTGGCGATCACCGAGTGAACGGGACCACAGAGTGTGTGTGTGTGCTAGGAGCCGCGTACGTCTCCTGTCCACAGCTTTCGTCTGGCTGCGTGGCAGGGGGCGATGTACGGGTTTACGACGGTTCTGACGCGCCGGAGAGCCATACTATCGTTGGAAGGGGGTCATCCTGACGTCCTGCCTGTCACGACAAGAGGCCTCTTGCTACCATGTCAAGTGCTGAGCACGTCAATGGGAAGATAAAAGGGAGAAAAGTGGTCAATCTAGAAGAAGAATGATCTTGACGAAGAAGTTAAGTACTGCCTTGGAGGCGTACGTAGCTCGTAGCCACACATGGACAAATTGAAGCCTTGCCCAAGGCTGTGAAGCGCAGGTGGTGCGGATGTTATCAGGTAGGTAGTTTTTGGTCGTGCCCAGGACCGACGAAGCGCAGGTGGTGCGGATGTTGTTGATGACCCAGGTGTCCTGCATTTGGATGAGGAATGCAGGCTCCGGTGTAGTCAGGTGTGATCACCGAGTGAATGAACGGGACCACAGAGTGTGTGTGTGCTAGGAGCCGCGTACGTCTCCTGTCCACAGCTTTCGTCCTGGCTGCGTGGCAGAGAACCCTGTCAGAGTTTTGAAGTTGCCATTTCAAGGAGCTGACTCGAGTTGGAAGAAGGGGATCCTGACGACCTGTCTGTCGCGTGCTCGAAAGTGACATTCGGATCCAACGAATGAAATCAATCAAAGACGACAGAGAAGACGGCAGGGGAAGAAGTCGGTCAATAAAGATTGATCGTAGACGAGAGAAATGTACTGCCTTGGAGGTGTACGCAGCTCGCAGCCACACGTGGACAATTTAAAGCCTTGCCCAAGGCTGTGAAGCGCAGGTGGTGCGGATGTTGTCGATGACCCAGGTGTCCTGCATTTGGATGAGGATTACAGGCTCTGGTGTGGTCAGGTGTGATCACCGAGTGAACGGGACCACGGAGTGTGTGTGTGTGTGTGTGTGTGTGTGTGTGTGTGTGTGCTGAGAGTTGCGTTTCGCTTTCTGTCCACGGCTTCGTCGGGCCAGTGTGGCAGGGGTACCACGAGGTTGTAGACGCACTCAATGGCGTTTCAGAGCTCGCGGCGTGCGGAAAGAGGAACGTCCTGTTGGCGGCTTGTCTGTCGTAGGTTCGAAGTTGACGTCTCGGATCCAATGAGCGAAAACAATCGAGGACGATGGACAAGGAGCCTCTTACTACCATGTCAAGTGCTATGCACGCGACAAAAGAAGAAGAGCAACAGGACAGGTGATCAAAGTAGTGTGATTATTTGATCGATTGACGAGAACTGATGTACTGCCTTGAAGGCGTACGCAGCTCGCAGCCACACGTGGGCATTTTGAAGCCTTGCCCAAGGCTGTGAAGCGCAGGTGGTGCGGATGTTGTCAGGTAGGCAGTTTTTGGTCGTGCCCAGGACCGGTGAAGCGCAGGCGGTGCGAATGTTGTCGATGGTCTGGAGCAGAGCCGCCAAGTGAACGAGGGCTGACTTGCTGACCATGATTGACGGAAGTTGCTGGCCAAAGGACCAAGTGAAGTGGTGATGTGCCTTGCACTGGGATCAATTCAGTGCAGGGATGGACTCCCCCGGGGATTGAGTATTATGCTGCCCAGGATCCAAAGCAGCGGCGCAGGTGTCGCGGAGATGTCAGATGGTTGATTCGGACGTCAGAGGAACGCAGGCGTCGATAAAAACAAATAGACTGAAGGAATGGACTGGCCAAATGACCAAAAGTAATGTGATGTGCCTGCACTGGGATCAATTCAGTGCAGGGATGGACTCCCCCGGGGATCGAGTATTATGCTGCCCAGGATCCAAAGCAGTGGCGCAGGTGTCGCGGAAATTGTCAGGTAGGCAGTTTTTGGTCGTGCCCAGGACCGATGAAGCGCAGGCGGTGTGGAGAGATTGTCGGGAGGTTGGGACAAGATGTGAAGTGAATCAAAGCTGACTTGTTCGCCATGGGGACGGAGTGCGAGTGCAGCTGCGGCCATGGTGGATTGATGGTAGATTGAAACACCGGGATGAGTGGTGCAGGCTGGTCCGGGAAGCCGTGGATCACTTCCGGCTGTTTTAACACCGAGGCAGTTTGAAGTCATGCCCAGGACGGAGGAGTGCAGTCGTGGCCATGGATCATTTCCGGCTGTCCAACACCGAGGCAGTTTAAAGTCGTGCCCAGGACTGGCGAGTGCAGTGGCCAGCTTGCGAGGGGACCTCAGGAACCAAAGGACTTGAAGTGGCTGTGGTCTTGGGAGAAAAAGAAGAAGAAGAAGAACAGTGATTCCGTTGAGTTTGGAAGGCAGGAAGAAGGCACATCTTGAGGGCAGCCTTGAGGTCTTGGCCACGAACTTGGGGGCAGGTTGTGTGGCGTTTGTTGAGAAGAGAAGGGTGAAGTGATAGATGGATTGACGACTGTGGCTCGTGGGGGCACTTGGCCAAAAGAGAGTGGTGAAGAAAAGGAGTTTTGGAGGGAAGCAGGGAGAGTTGCTTGTTGACGGATGGATGGATGGAAGTTGGCGTTGCAGAAGAGGGATAGGAAAAGAGAGGCCAGAGGGGTGCTGCTGCGGGCAGCAAGTGATGGCTGAAGAGTTCAAGATGAATGAAGGCTTTTCATGTTGGAAGAGAGAAAATGAAGCCTGCCCTGCCCTTGGTACAGCTGACGAGAAGAAATGGACGGTTCAAAGAGAAGTGAGGAAGTTGCTTTGTGTGTGTCCTGGAGATATTTTGAAGAAAAATCAAAAGGGCGAAGGAAGAAGGCAGGGCTTTTGAAGGCGAGAGGAGAGGGGGAATCAGTAATGGCTTCTGGTGGCCTCAGGTGCCATGTTGGCGGCAGGCTCACACTCCAGGACTTTCATAAATTCGTGCCTGCCTTTTTTGACGGGCAAACGCGTTGAAAAGATCTTTGGGCAGCAATTGACCAATGGCTGTGAGTTATTTTGCAGAAATCCAAGGAAGGTACGCGACCTTTGCTTGAAAGGCTCTTATCTACAAGTTGGATCTACGCCCAAGGCAAAAACGCGATTTCAGTTGATGATGTAGTCAGTTGGTCACATGACAAGGGCAATCAAAACAACAATCGGCAATGTCTAGACTCAACCATGCAGTGGTTGCCTTCGCCTCTCTACGTCTTTGATTGCTGGGCGCTGATGCTGGTGATCGCGATGTTGTGCAGAGTCAAGTGAGATGTTGGTCTCTAGCGTCCGAGAGATTCTGTGTGCCTTGTCATGTCAGTAACAAGCAGGCATTGTGTCCGTGGCGTCCAAATTTCTATCATCAAGAATGTACAATGCCACTTATGCTCTGTCCCGGATCCTGCGGAGGCCTGGCCTGTTGAAAACAGAGTCACGATGGAGGCGAACCTGCCACAGTCCATTTCAAAATCCGCATTTCAATCATTCCTCTCGCGTCCACATCGAGTATCTATTCCTGGTACCACATTTTTAACATTGGCACTTAGTTCAATACCGATCAGGACATAGTTTCCTGCCTCTTGTCTTCCTTCCTCTTAGCCCAGGACACCACGACCACCACAATTGCCCGCCATCCTCAAGACTCGACCGTTTACAGCATGCCCGTGTTGATTGGCCTTGGCCTCTCTACTGCAATACTCAGTCGACCTTGGACTCGTTACCTCTCACGCCAACCATGCGGCTCCCGCAACACACTGGCTGTTTCAGTACTGACTGCATGTTTCGCGTCGATTCTACGCGACGATGTGACTGTTCGAGCTGCCGCCATACTACACTCCACAAGCTTCAACATTCAGCGTACTCTCACTGGCCACCTAGTTCAACAGACTTAGTCTGTCCCGGGCTTCTGTGCAGCACCAACCACTTGTCTTCAAACAATGCTAAATGCTGCTTCGCAGATGCTCCTTCCAGTTTCTCAAACTGACGACATGCTGTGTTACCCGAACAACACGCCGAACGAAGCCACCTTCCTGTTCAATATTCAACCTTGCGACATGCAGCGATGCTACATCAACCTGATAATAAATAGCAGTCGACCTCCAAGTCTTCATTCATATTCCCGAAGTCCGCCCAGAATTGCCCGTGTACAACAATGCTCTTCGCATGTCTTCAAGTTGCTCACTGCTGTCAATACAACCACGCATATCCTGCGCCTGGCTTCCATGCTTTATGGCTCAAGACATCTGGACTGATGATGATTTCGAGACACTGCCAGACGGAAGAGAAAAACATGGCTGACTGCCGTGGCTCGCCCCGAGTCCCCCGGTGCCGAGATACAAACCTATGAAGCTGCCATTTCTTTCTGCAGCAGTATTCAAATAGAATCAATTTCAATATAAATTGATTGCATTCACGAATGGGATCATTGTGAACTCTCATGAAATCAGTGCAGTGGTTTTGCTAGCTATCGTAGTAATGTCGACCCATGTAGGCACAACTTTTCTTCCATCTATTAATGCCCTTATAAACCACTGGCCAACCTGTCCCCTGTGCGAAAAACAATCCCCTTGTCCGCGAGCTTCGCCTCGAAAAAGAACACTGAACAATCAATTGCCTGTGCGAAAACCTGTCCCCTTGTGTATGATGAACATTATTTCGTATGGCGTCGTGGAAGAGACAGATACGACATCTTAAAGTCAATGATCCCCTCGTCCGTCAACGCCGTTCTGTATGACTGCATCCATAGCTATCAGTAGACAGTCGCGTGGAATCCCCCGGCCTTCGCCTTTGTGACGACACCGCCCAAGAATTGGACGTCACTCCACTTCTTCTCGTCGACGATGTGGTCGTCCACCAAACCAACCTCCGCGAACTTGGCCCTGGTCATTGCGACATTGACACGGTAGCGGTCCGTGGTGAAGCCGGGGTTCTTCGATCGAACTGTGTCCCAGATCACGAGAGAGGCTTCGTCGCCCTGGGATCCGTCGACTGTGCGGACGCGAATGCAGCTCCGGGCGGCTGCAGTGAGGCTGCCCCTCTTCACCATGTCGTCGAGCTTCCTGGTGATCTTGTTGACTTGAGCGAGGTAAAAGGGAATGATGAGGATGTCGCCCGGTCCGACCTGAAGGACACGGTCAGTGGCGGCTTTGACGGCAAAGTCTACTACGAAGTCTGCATGGTTGTCGTTGATCTGTGTCGAATTGATCCGCTCTTCCTCAGAGTTCAACATGTTGACGATAACACGGTTTGGCCTCTCGAGGAATTTCTTCCCGGTCACTCCCCCACGGCGCGGGAAACAGCCATGAAGGAACATGCCCCAGAGCTGGGCCTTGTGGATGTCTCCAGGAGCTGTTCGAGCTGAAACCATCTTGCCCTTGTATGTCAAGTCCGAAGTAAGCTCCGTCGACTCCCTCACGCTGCGATGATTGGTCCAGAGGTTGAAGTTGTTCAGGCCCAGGGCGACGGCCCTGTGCAGGGTGGACCTCTCGAGCATGTGACTGAAGGGGTTGGAAACCCCTTCCCCATGCGACGAAACATAGACGGGGAGCTGGTTGACGTCGCCAAAGACGGCGGCGAGGACAGGGTCGAAGTTGCGGAAGACCATCATGAGCTCACCTTCGCTGACGCGGGAACCTTCGTCGACGAAAATGACGTCGGGGCGGTAGTTCTTGCTGAACTCCACGACACTGCCCTGGAACGGTGTAGAGCACACACATCCCGTGAGCTGGCCCAGGTAGGCTGAAAACAGTTCCTCGATGAAGTAATCCAGCGTCTGGTTCCATTTCTCCATGTCGTACTTCTGCCTGGATCGCTCACGAGACTCGAGATGCCTATGCAAGTCCGCACAACTGCCTGTGTTGTTGGCGTCGAGGTATCTGAGCATACCTTGCTGTACAGACAGCTCCTCGACGCGTCCGGGCTGGGCCTTTGTAACGGTGGTGTCGGCCGAGACTGAGAGACTGGACATACCCGACTGTATATTGGACACGCCGGTGCCCGGAGCGTTGCTGGCGTTGGCCCTCTCAAGGTACGTCTTGACGAACTCTGGGTTGCTAAGGTCAGATCTGACCCGCATCTTCTCTAGGAAAACGTTCGTGAGACGGACCACACTTGGAGGGAGGCCAAGAGCGGTGGTGGCTTTGCCCAGTTTGCCGGCCATGTCGTTGACATGGTGATTCTGGGGTCCGACATAGAGGAACTTGGCTGGCCGAACTTTGGTCTTGTCGCCATACTGAGCCATCAGCATGACGAATCTCATCAGGTGCGTCTTTCCGGATCCGGGAGCACCGTTGACGAAGCGGAGCCTTTGGACTGCCTGTCCGAGGAGGGCAGCATACAGCGGCTTCTGGTCCTTGTCGAGGTCATCGTACATTTTCAGAAGCCCAGTGTGAACACGGTGCCGATCCTTGGTGTTCAGAACCCATGTCATCCAAGGGAACTTCTCGCCGAGCGTTGGGGAGTTCGAAGTGTTGTCGGCATCGGCAGGATCAAAGCCCAGGACATACTTGAGGGTGCTGATCCCCCATTGCGACACATGGACCTCCTTCGCAGAGTGCGACACGTGAAATGCGTTCGTAGAGTCGTCAGCGGGAGGACTGAGGTCATTCAGACCGTTCTTCAGAGCTTCGAAGGGCGACTCGGCATTGGAAAGACAGAACGTGACGTCCTCGGCTCTGTCGGCATCATTGCAGTGAGCCCTGTAGATATTGGCTCGCGCTTCGTCCGAGATGTCATCAGCCACAGCTGGCATTTCAAAACTTGCCTCGACCGGACGACGTCCATCCTTGGTCTCTTCCAGCGGCACAGTCATCGCGAACCAGGCGAGCTTGCGATTGAAGTCGGGGAAAGGGGCTTCAATCCGCTGTGCGTGCCATCGGACGCTGTTACTGCCAACAGTGTACACCAAGTCGCGAAACTTGACTTCACAGGACTGGCCTTCGCTGGGAATGACCTTCGGCAGTAGGCTCATCTCAGCTTTTTCGAGTATTTCGCGCGGCATGGTGGTCTCCTTTGACAAGTCGACTGCAAGAAAAAGCTGTCGGGACACCTTGGACGGTACGACATGACAAGATAACTGGACTTTTTGGAGCTTCTCCGTAAGCTCGAGTTCAGGATAGGACGACATGAAGGCTCCATAGAGCTGAGTAACCATGAAGTCCTTGACGTCACAGTAGTTGTTGCGGACAGGATGTTTCGCAAGGATCTTTGCAATGTTGAGCTTGATCTGAGGACTATTGTCCAGGGCCTTCATCTTGCCCATGGTGCGAAAGGGTCTCAGCCCCTTGTCAAGATAGCTCGCATTCTCGTGCTGTCGAGCAACAGAGAGCATCTTGGCAATACTGCTGTAAGTACGATCGTGGAGTGTAGTGGGTCTTGACCAGATGAAATTGATGTCGAGGATATGTGCAGCGCGGATGGTGTTGACAGAGTCGAGGAATGACTTGATGAGCGGCGTTGCCTCACCCCTGCGCAGGTATTGAGAATCCTTCACGCTGTCAGTCTCCAGTATGTCGTTGATGACGTCTTGCTTGATATGCCAGTGCCACTTGTCGGTCTCAATGCGGGCTGAGAAGAGAGAGGAAGGTCCACTTGAGTCGAGAGCGGCAGTTTCGCTGACACGGAGGTGAGGTCTGACGACATAAGGCATGATGTCCTCATTATTGATGATGCCACAGTCGACCCTGGTGATTGAGGGACCGTACGTGACGAGCTCAGCAATGGGCTTGGAAGCGACACCATTCGCTACCGTCCACGAATTACACCAGAACTTGTCGGCCGCGAAGAGGACGTCGATGACGACACGAGTGTATGATCCCACCAGCTTCTCGACACGAAGCTTGGCGCGGAAGCCAATCTGGCGTTCGCTAGCGAGGTTGTTGATGGCATCTTTCGCGCGAGCGAATGTGAGAGTCTTGCCATTGATGGCCACATAGCCGTGGGCGATCGGGGCAGAATCATTACTGGACGACATGATGTGTACGGGAAGGGAGTAGGAGAATTGGCTATTCAATGTCAGCAACTTGCAACGATGTTTCTGATGTCAAACATGGCGTGAACTTACCACAGTCTGGGGCTTGGTGAACGAGTTGAGGGTTGAGGACGCCCTTGAGGACTGCGGATGACGATAAGAGGGCGGGCAAAGGGGATGGAGGTTGTTGAGAAGAAGACGCGAGAAGAAGGCGGGCAAAGGGGATGGAAGTTAGTGAGAAGAGGCCGCGAGAAGACGGAGGCTGATGAGAAAGTTGGATGAAGAGGATGAAGGTTGACGAAGGCAGAGTTTTGGGAGGATGGGGTGGGAAAGTAGGAAGCGAAGAGGTTGTATGCGAATCTTGGCTCCTTGCTTGCGTGTTAAAATTTTTGCTTGAACACAAAGGCAAGTGAATTTTCGGAAATGGGGGCATGCTGTATCTGCATGGCTGCAGATGCCGCTCTTGATACCAGGGGCAACCACGCAGCGGGCCCATGGCGTCAAGAAGGGATGCACGTGACGCCCGGCAATGTAGCTATTCGTGACCACTGCATCCACACACTCTCTTTGAGTCGAAATGATGAGTTGATCAAGAGGATGGAACTGTTTCATCACCTGCAGCGCAACTGATCGGCCGGAATTCGACGGCTCAGTAACCCGTCCACGTCCCATCGGCGAGCGGCCCTTGACTTGTGGCCCACGTGAAAGACTGTCATCGGCACTCTACAGCAACTACAACACAGCCACTACGACACTGAAGGACCCTTAAGATTACAGGCAGGAGGAATCGAAATCTTCGCGACATATGGACAGCAGCGCAGGCTCGCGCATGGAAGTCAACGCGCCAAAAAGATACAGACTACAGTTCTTCTAGACTTTGGCACGGGATGATCGCAGCATAGACATGTTTTCCTGATCCCACAACTGAGTCGGAATATTGTCGCATCTTGTCTGTACTGAAGTGACTCCTTGGGTATTATTTCCCACAACTCTAGCCAGAAGTCGGTTCAGAAAAGCATTGTATCGACGACGATCCTACTTAGACGGCCGTTGATGTCGAAACTCGGGCCCTGGAATACATTAATCCGGTGGCCAATTGAAGTACAGACTGAGCCTGTGCCGTTGTTGCACCTGTGCTGAGTCAGCTTCGGAGAACAGCTCGCACCCGCGCTTGACTCTCACCTCTCCTCAATCCATCCTTCACCCACCATCTGTTCAGCAGCCCCTCATTAAGGACCATCGCGCCGATCGACATCTGCCCCAAACTACCGGAGTGCCGGACCGTTACTGGTGTCCTCCACTGTCCACCGTCCGCTCAAGAGCCGATCATGCGGGGTTGGCGAAGCGGGGGAGACCGGGGTTGATCTTCATTCAGGGGTAAGCTGCGCGCCTTCGCGAGGATGATTCGTCGCTGATATATCCGCAGCTCCTTTAGGCCCCGTTCCTGATCCGACCCTCTACTGCGTCATGCATCTCTCTTGCCCTGCGAGAAGGCCTGCAAACGAGGGGAAATGCATGCTTCTCCGGGATAGTCACTTCGGCGCCGTTCGTTTGCCGACGGCCTTCTTCCGAGCCAGTCAAAGCTCGACATTCCCGACTCGCAGCTCGTCATATTGCACAGAAACATCCGTCGGGAGCTGCATCTCGGGATTTGGTAGCTCTGCCACCCCGATCCTGGAGTGCAAAGATGGAGTATGAAAGCGAAGCTGCGCGCTCAGTGACGAGTCGACCTTCTCGGGACTCTTTCCGACCAGCGGCTATTGCCTACATCGTTCACCTCATCAAGGCAATCTAGGAGCACACAGTCGACACTATGCTGTTCTCGAAGCAGCTGCAGGCCCTTGCGGCCGTGCTGTCCCTCGCGTCTGCTGTCTCCGCTGGGGCCGAAGCGAAGGACAGCAACGCCCTGATCGGCAGGCAGCAAGACATCGTCACCTGGGACGACCACAGTCTCTTTGTCAATGGCGAGCGCCTCATGATCTTCAGTGGCGAGTTCCACGCCTTCCGTCTTCCCGTCAAGAGCCTCTGGCTCGACGTCCTCCAGAAGATCAAGGCTTCGGGCTACAACTGCATCTCCATCTACATCAATTGGCACCTACTCGAGGCCAAGCGGGGTGAGTTCCGCGCTGACGGTATCTTCGCTCTTGAGCCATTCTTCGATGCCGCGAAGAAGGCTGGCCTGTATGTTCTGGCCCGACCTGGGCCCTACATCAACGCTGAGGTCGCTGGTGGCGGCTTTCCCGGCTGGCTCACTCGCGTCTCGGGTGCTCTCCGCACGAGCGAGCCAGGCTACATGAACGCGACGGACCTCTACACCCATGAGATTGGAAAGATCATCGCCGACGCCCAGATCACCAACGGCGGCCCTGTTCTTCTCTTCCAGCTCGAGAACGAGTACCAGTTCGCCCTGGATGGCTTCCCCATGCCCGATTACGACTACTGGAATATGCTCGACGCGCAGTTCCGGGATGCAGGTGTCATCGTTCCCTACATTAACAACGAGGCGCACATGTACGGTCGCATCACCGCACACACGGAGGCCTCGGTCGACATCTACGGCCATGATGGCTACCCTCTGGGCTTCGACTGCGAGAACCCCAGCGTCTGGCCCGAAGACGGACTGCCCACCGATTGGCTCGAGATCAACAACGGCTTCGCTCCCGACACCCCTTACACCATCCCCGAGTTCCAAGGCGGTGGCTTCCAGCACTGGGGCGACGCCGGCTTCGAGAACTGCGCCCTGCTCCTGAACATGGAGTTCGAGCGCGTCCTGTACAAGAACAACTACGCCGTCGGCGCGACCATCTTCAACATCTACATGACGTACGGCGGTACCAACTGGGGTAACCTCGGTCACGCCGAGGGCTACACCTCGTACGACTACGGTGCGCAGATCACCGAAGAGCGCCAGGTCTGGCGTGAGAAGTACAGCGAGGTCAAGCTCCAGGCCAACTTCTTCCACGTCTCGCCTGCGTTCCTCGAGGCCGACCGCTTCAATTCGTCGCTCGCGTTCACTGATAACCCCGCCATCACGGTGACGCCTGCGACCACGGACAAGACCAAGTTCTACATTTCAAGGCACACCGAATACGATACGACCGAGACCGTCTCCTACCGCCTGACTGTGAACACCGTCGACCATGGCGACATTGAGATTCCTCAGGTCGGCGAGTCGCTGTTCCTCACTCGCCGTGACTCCAAGATCCACGTCAGCGACTACGCCGTCGGCGACAAGCACCTCATCTACTCTTCTGCTGAGGTCTTCACTTGGTAAGCGAAAAATGACCCCCACGTTCAAACTTGATTTCTCACAATCCTGCAGGAAGAAGTACGACGAGCAAACCGTCCTCGTGCTCTACGGCGGACCCAATGAGCACCACGAAATTGCCATTGAGGGCAAGGGCAGCGAAAATGACGAGGTCCTTGAAGGCGATAACGTCGAGCTTCACCAGCACGATGACGGATACACCGTGGTGTCCTGGGATATTTCCGAGGACATCGAGGACCGCAAGGTCGTCAAGGTGCACGATGACTTCTACATCTACCTTCTGAACCGCAACGAGGCATACAATTTCTGGGTCCCCCCCACCGGCAAGGGTTCCGACTACGGCACCTCCGACGTGATCCTCAAGGCCGGCTACCTCATCCGCACTGCTCAGAAGGACGGCAAAACCCTCAGCCTGGTCGGCGACGTCAACGCCACGACCCCAATCGAGATCATCGGCGGCGCGCCCACCGATCTCCAGGAGCTGACCTTCAACGGCGAGTCCCTCGACTTTGAGCAGAGCGAGCGCGGTATTGTGACTGCGACGGTCGGCTTCGAGAAGCCCGACTTCTCGCTGCCCTGCCTCAGCCAGCTCTCCTGGAAGACCGTCGACTCTCTCCCCGAGCTCTCCTCCGACTACGACGACAGCGCCTGGGTCGACGCCGACCTCGAGCAGTCTCCCAATGACAAACAGCCCCTCCTCACCCCCACGTCCCTCTGGGCCAGCGACTACGGCTTCCACACCGGCTCCGTCCTCTACCGCGGCCACTTCACCGCCAACGGCGCCGAGTCTACCCTCAACCTCACCACGCAGGGCGGCCACGCCTTCGGCGCCTCCATCTGGATCGGCTCCACCTTCCTCGGCTCCTGGATCGGCTCCCCCGACCTCTTCGTCGGCAGCACCGTCGTCACCCTCCCCTCTGACCTCGAATCGGGCACCGAGTACACCCTCACCGTCGTCCTCGACCTCATGGGCCTGAACGGCAACTACGTCATCGGCGAAGACAACCTCAAGACCCCGCGCGGCATCATGTCCTACGACTTCGCCGGCCACGACGCCACCGACATAACCTGGAAGATCCAAGGCAACCACGGCGGCGAGGACTACGCCGACCTGGTCCGCGGGCCCCTGAACGAGGGCGGCATGTACGCCGAGCGCCAGGGCTGGCACCAGCCGTCCCCGCCCTCGGCGTCCTGGGACGCCGGCAAGCCGACGGACGAGCTCGACGCGCCCGGCATCCGCTTCTTCACGACGACGTTCGATCTCGACATGCCCAGGGGCTACGACGTCCCGCTCGCCTTCAAGTTCGGCAGGGACGTGCCTGAGGGCGGCGCGTATCGCGTCCAGCTGTTCGTCAACGGGTACCAGTTCGGCAAGTTCGTGCCGCACATCGGTCCGCAGGCTAGGTATCCTGTGCCTGAGGGTATTCTGAACTACCACGGCACGAACACGCTGAGTCTTACTGTTTGGGCTATGGAGGAGGGCGGTGCGAAGCTGGCGGGTATGGGGTGGGACGTGTCCATGGTCACGGCGTCTGGGTTCGGCGAGGTCGAGTTGTCTCCTGCGCCTGAGTGGGAGGAGAGAGAGGCCGCGGTCTAGACTACAAAGGTCGACACCTCGGCCAGGGAACGCTGGGTCAGCAATTTTCGTCAGAGCCTTTGAGGGCCGGATTAGCTTAGCTAGATTCATTCCCTCTTACAATGGCCCGTAGGTCGATTGATACAATCGACACGCTTCCCTTCGAGATTTCAACAACAAGCTCGGGAACAACACGAGCTTGGTACATGCCACAAAACCTCTTCATATCCAGTCCCACATTGTGTTACCTGTAGTAGTCATCCTCGTCGTCATTCTCGTCAGAGCCATCGTCGGCTATGGTCGCCTCCAGTGCCTCGCCATCATCATCCGAGTCCTCGTCGTACCCGCCGTACCGGCCGTTCTCCGAGTCTTCTTCTTCCGAATCTTCGTCGGATCCTATTGGGATTGGGTTTGCCTCCCGATTTTGCCGTAACCGCTCCGCCAACGATAGTGGCCTGGCAGGCTGATCATCGTCGCTGTCTTCTTCATCTTCCTCGTCTTCCTCGGAGTCGGAGTCGGAGTCGGAGTCAGAGTCAACGGACGCGGGCTTGGCTTTTGATCCAGCTGCGTCTTCTTCGGAATCCGAAATGACAACCGGGCCACGACCTCTGCCTTTCGGGCGGTCCTCCACCTCTACCCCTTCCTCATCCGAGTCGTCGTCGACAATCTGTCTGGCACGGCGCTTCGTAGGGCGAGCTTCTTCCGGCTCTTCGTCTTCTTCGTCGTCTGACACGATTCGTTGGCGTTTCCTCCCTCTCCGTGGAGGTGATGGCTCTCGATGTGCGTTCTCGTCTTCGTCGTCGCTATCGTCTAGAACGATGGGCCGTGTCCTTGTTGTCGGTGCTGGTGCGTTGTCTGCCAATTCCATTTCATCGGCAGTCTCCGAGTCTGAAATCTGCACTGGAGAGAAGCCGCCTGTCGCGTCTTCACCCTCGTGCTCATGCGAGATGAGCTCCATTGCGAGCGTGTCGTCTTCGATGCCGCTGCCCTCATCCTCATCCTCAGTCTGCGGGTCCGGGATGGGGGCGTCGTCGATGCCCTCACTCTCGTACTCGTCTTCCGTGTCTCCTCCCAAGTGATCATCGTCGTTCCAATCTTCCTTGTCGGGATTCATGAGGCGCAATCCGCTTGATCCAAATCCCCGCTCCGACACCCGCACGCCTCCAAAGCCGGTGTGGAGGACGTGGCCGAAGACCGCCATAGGGCACTTTCTGATCGACTCCAGACGTTCTCTGGCATGCTCGAAGATATAAACAGACGAATCTTGGCCTTCATCGTCGCTGTCGTTCTCCATTCGGGGTTCGAGATGAGGATCAAAGTCGTCTTGAGGTCCCAGGAAGCCGAGCATTCGTCGCGACTTGAGCTGGGCGCATTCGCCCTCCGCTTTGCAATTGACGGGCTTGTGCCAACAAATGAGCCAGTTCATTGTTTCGCCAAGGTAATCCAGGGTGTCGCCAGCCGTGTCCGTGGCCATGGTCGTCCAGCTACAATGACTTGACTGTATCCAAGTGTCGGTGTGATCGGCTAGCATCTTTTGGTAAAGCGGGTAGACGTTTACGAGGCTGGGAAATTGAAGTATCAAGGTCAGGTCGAACGCAAATGGAGAGGCCTCGTCCCAGTCCGGGCCTGACGGACAGTTGACCGCAAGGTTCTGAATCTTGTCGCAAAAGTTCTTAGGCCCAGACCCCGAAGTTTGCGAGTTGTAAGGATCGCGATGGTAAAGACGTTCGAGGTACACAATGTCTCGTGCTTGATTGAAGCGAACAGAGTGGTTGGTGCAGTTGATGTTGAAAGAATCAGGGAACATGTCGACGCCCACCTGACGACTTTCTCGGTGTACTGCCATCATCGATCGGAGTGGCTGGGTTTGTTCCAGGAGATACCGTCCCTCGGTCGGATACCATGCGATGTCCCGGGAGTTGCTGCACAGCATTTGCAGCCAGAGTAGTCGCGGCTGCCCGTCCAAATCGGGGCAGTGGAATTGCCAGATTTGCCGACGCAGTTCGTACGGGAGCCGTGCAAACTGAGGGAAGTCATGCAGCTGGCTCGCGCGTTCCTCGCGAATGCGTTTCCTGTGGGTCTTCCATTCATCTGGTCCCCAATGCTCGACTTGGTGGCCCTCCTCCTCTGCGTTGCGCCGGATGAACGCGCTCTCCCCGGGGTCAGAGTCATCGTCGGACTCGGAGGCTTCCATGTCGATCAGTCCATTATTCTCGTCCGAATCCTCTTCCGAGTCTTCCTCGGAGTCTTCTTCTGAGCCGTCTGACTCAGACCCCGAGTCGCTGTCGACCAGTTTGATGTGGGTTGCTGGCCTTGTCGTAGGCATGTCTTCGGAGCTTGAAGAGTCCGAGTCGTGAGAATCGTCGAGAATCGCCCGTGAATCAGCTCGTATTGAAGCCATGACGATTGCTGACTTCGCCTCGGGCGCAGCTTTGCGAAGGTATAAATGAGAGGATCAATTGAGAATGTGAGATGGCGATGAAAGGGTTGACTGGGCCCACTGGGGTATGAACAGGGGGCAGACTTCGATGGCCCTGGAGGGCGAGCTTGGAGAATGAACGTTTGAAAGCCGTACTCGAATGGCGCTTCAGTGGCCACGGGTCATCTTCGAGGCAAAATGAGTGCAAGCCACAATCGAAGGCATTGTCGAGAGCGCCTCGATGAGATGACAGACGTCAAACGAAAGTTTGAACGCGACGCGGCAGAGCAGCGGGTCCCTTTACTGGACGCCATGGTGGGGTCTTGCAAACGCCAGGTCACGTGTGTGTGGCTGCCTGGAGGGAGGAGCTGAGTCAGCAGGCGTGATGCTCACCTCTGTCCCATTCACTGCCATCACGAGCTTTCAAAGTTGTTGCCCACGAGAGAGGCACAGGGAGATGGGATTTGATTCAAAGTAAGAAATGACGCTTCAACCAGCCATTGGACTCGTGAAGCATCCTTGGGGATGTAATCGAGGTGATCATGGAAGATAGGTTTAAGAAACTCATCTCGTGATCTTGCACAACTCCAGGCTTCATGTCACAGCAGGGCAACTCCAGGAAAAATAAGAAAAGGTTCTGTTTTGGCTGGGATTTGAACAAAAGAGTTCGGGGGGCTGAATCAGCCAACCCTACATCTCTATCCAGGCATAGGAGCAGCGTCTTATCTTTGCGCCTGTTCGTGGGCGTCTTACAGTTGCGCCACTCGATTTCTCTTACCTGTTGACATTTCATGCCCTTACCTCTGCTTATGAACCTTGACACGTTGAAGAGGGGATTATTGCCCGTCATATTCACTTTTAGCAAACAAAATCAATCAAAACACAACATAATTGCAACACGGTCCTCCGAGGAGTGACAGGACTACAGCTAATTCAATTCGGCTCTCAGACACTCAAGGGTCTCAGCTGAACATAGTATTGACCTGTAGGATGATGCAGAATCATAATAAAGCATAGTTTAAAAAAAGAAATAAGGATTGCTTTGGTTGGGATTTGAACCATGAGGCAAAAGAGTTCGGGGGACCGGATCGGCCAGCCCTACATCTCTGGGGGGAGTCTCACCCTGCGGTATGATAAGGCTGCGACTTACTGTTGCGCCATTCCTCACCTCCTGCCTGTTGACAATTGCAGCCAAAACTCTCCTCATAAACCTTTGTTTATTGGTGAGAGGGTGCTGTGAGTCCTATTCACTTTGACAAACGCACTCTGGACCGTCACCTGATGACAATACCGGGCCCCCGGGACAACCGTGGTACTACTACGCCTGACCCAAGTTGGTTCTACGTGTACTTCAAGGTGACAGTCCTACCCTCTCAAAACAATGAGACTGGTATGGATTGTTTACAAAACCTTCTCCATCATCCAAATGCATCGACTGTCACTGGGAGTTGGTGCAAAGGCAAGCCAGACTCGTTATGCCGGCATATTGCGCGCCTCGTCTAATGTCTATCTAGCAGAGAAATGGTATCACTCAAATCAAACGCTAAGCCTCCCAATGCAAACAGATGGAAAAGGACCCCGCCAGGCCTCACACCCTCGACGCAACGCTCACGGCATCGCTCGACATGCTGCCCTTCCGCCGCGACCCGCCAGACGTCGTGCCACCGCTGTCGACCTCTACCACAACCGTCGTCACCGTCTCCATTTGAATCGCCATGCCTGGCCCGCCGGCCTCGGAGCTCCCGTGCTCCGTGCTCCGGAGGGACACCTCGCTCTGGCCGGCTTCACCCCTGAGCCTGGTCAGTTTGCCGAGGGAGCCGATCTTCTTCCTGCCACGAAGACCATCGCCGACGGCACTCTCGTCCGCTGCGGCGTCCGCACCGCCAGCTACGAAGACAACATTTCCGAAACGCCTGTTCGGCGTACGCATGAACGTGAAGGTCTCGATACCAGTCTCCTGCGCGGCCAGGTCGTCGGAGAAAACAATAGAGCGGCGCGTCGTGGCGTACAGCAAGACATCGAGCCAGCCGTTGGAGGCGATCATGGCGGCGGCGAAGCAGAAGTAGGCGAGCGACGGCGTGGAGCCAGCCATGGAGGCAACGCGGCCGGCTGCCAGCGGCATAGTGCAGCAGACGTAGATGATCGGGTAGAGGAGGAAGGTCTGCTTCTTGGCGTAGCTCATGGCGGCGTCGCGGCGGCGGGCGGCCGGCTCGCTCGTGAAGCCGCGCTTCAGGTGAGGCGGCCGCTCAAGGGTGTTGGGGTTGTCGGCCTCCTTGGCGATTCGCCGTATGTACAGGAAGACGATGAGGTAAAGAACCGAGGTGAGGGCCAGGGAGATGAAGATCCAGAGGTAGTGGAGGGCGAAGCGGAGGTCTTGGTACGCCCTGTTGACCCAGCACTGCAATGTGTTAGAGCTGCCAGAACATTAAACGTTGAAGGAGTGTGAACATACCCATGCGCCGGCCCTGACGTAGAGGCCGCCCGTGTCCGCGCCATTGGAGGTGATGATGACGCCGAGGATGGCCATGAAGTAGTTGAAGAACCAGCCGCCAAAGATCATGAGGTAGAATACCCATGTCCGCATACGATGCCCGTGGACGACGCTGAGGTAGGTGTGGACGGCGATCATGGTGATGAAGACAGACGAGGCCAGGTCGCCCGTCGAGACGAACCAGCCCTGGGCCCAGCACATGGAGTTACCGACCTCGACACCGTCCCTGCGCAGCCACGAGGCATTGAGCAAAAAGGCCATGGCCTGCTGGGCGTCGGCGAATAGGAGGTTGAGAATGAGAACGAGGAACTGGTTCGGGGGGTCGTCACGGATGCGCTGCCATATCGACGTGTTGGGCCGCGGAACGGGGCCGACGGGCTGCGGGCAGAGGTGCTCGTCCGGGAGATCGTGCTCCTGCACGGTGACGACCTTCTGGCCCGACCCCGGCTGCTGCTGCGAGGGCCGCAGCAGCCATCGGGCGATCTTGAAGAGAAGGAAGAACAGGAGCGAGACGGTGGACAGAAAAGAGAGGAACCCGAAGAAGGAGACTGCCGTAAGGCCGTGTCTGAGGACCGGAGGCAGCGGCGACAGCGTATGGATGGACGTGTTGATGTCGTCGATGTGTTCGCCATTGGTGGGCGGTTGCTCCCTAGAAGCCATGGCGATGTTATCGTGACGAAATGAAGTAAAACCCTGTCCCTTCGTCGTTCCCCATGGGCCTTGTTGCCGTCAAGGTATCGTTGTCGAGGTCTTGGTACGAGCCAAGATGTGAGAAGAGGGAACGGGAAGAGGAGGGTCGGCAAGTGTATATCAATGCCCCGAAAACGTGGGTAGGGTGGCCGGGGGGCCGCAGCCCAGAGAATCACGAGACAAGCTTATTAGCAGGAACTTCCCCATCCGAAGAAGCGAAGGATTCTTCAGCTCGTCGCAGGACCGGGGATGGCCCAGCAGGCGTGCAGCAACCACGAGGCGCGGACGTTTAAGCCAACAAGCGAGAGCAAACTGCTTGACTGCTTCAGGAACTAGCAGCGGACGCTCCTCCGAAGAGGTGCAGTCTGCCATTCAGAGGAGGGCCCGTTACAGGGCATGGTGGGGTCGATCGTTGGTCCCCCTGGTCCCCTGCAGCCTGCCTCTCTTGTTCTGGCACCGAAGGGGGTCAGACGCAGCGGTGCGTCCGACGACGAGACTGGTCAGACTGCGCTGCGGGCTGGCCGCTAGCGCTTGCGTGCAGGGTCTGGATGGCGGTCATGCTGGCGAGCCCACGTTGCGCTTGGCTCGATACCTTTTCCGGAACACGTTGGTGGAGGGTGCATGATTCAGTAAGCCGAGGGACGTTTGACAAGATGAGACGTGAGTGCTGGCTAGCGCAAAGGTGCGGTGAAATACGCCCGAGATGAGTCTGATGGCTGGTTTACGTCCATATCGAGTGTATCGTGAGAGGGTCATCCTGGCATCTGAGTACCTGTTGCCTGTCTGTAGTGCAGCTGATGAGCGCTGAATTGCTGGGGGAAGATGGCCAAGCAACCAACAGCACAGCCCCTGAAAATCCTCCGCTACCCCGGCCTTGCCCTGTTCGCCCTAATGATGATCGCTGCCGTTGGTAGTAGGGACTTTGGTTGCGGTAGGCTTGGCAGCACAAAATCGAGATGGTACGGCAAATGCTCTAGAGATCGTTCAAGCCTTCGCCAATCGACTGGGGCGGGCGCGGGAGGTGGCAGCATGCACGGCGAATGGTGGCTCTTCAAGGTGTCTGGACGGAGAAAATCTGCCAGAGGCGGATCTGGCAGGCTTCTGGCGGTGTTCTGTGGCGGCGCCATAGAACAGATCTTCGCCGGGCGGCGCTGTGGTCGAGTCGGCGCCAACGGACGCCAAGTTTGTGACGGCGCTTGGGCGCACGCGAACTCTGAGATGATGCACAGGGACCGCCGACCGGGGAACCATGGCCGCGGGAAATCGTGAGCCCTCCACCGGGCTTGGCCTAGAACGCCCATCCTAGAGCTGGACTTCGAGACGCCGGCGAACGGCCTTGGCTTACTCTCGTGCGCTGACAGATGGACGGCGCTGTCCGTAGACTCGGGATCCTCTCGATTGGGACAGTGCCCGGAAGACACGCCAGTGTTAACGGCTGCTTCTCGGGAGCGCGAGTCACGATCCGAGGGCTTGGTTGAGAGGGATTCACCATTTGAGGGCGGCAAATGAAAGTTCGGAATGAGGCCGTCAAGGCGGCCCAAGAGTCGCACCATTCTGTGTCATTCCAGTCAACGCTCAGGACGCGTTGTGGAAGAGAGCGGGCGCACATGACTGGATCCCAGCAATCATCTCCGCCTAGTGTCCCGGGAGCAGCGGACGAGAACACGACATGGCTGCAAGAGGCCGCGATTGCCGTTGCAGACTGCCAGACAGCCAGAGTCACGCCTGTCCTCGATGCGCGCCAGTATCGGTCGATCTAAGGTTTCCCTAGACTGTGAAGCCCACGATAACGCCTCTGGTGCTGGGCCGATTACGAAAAGTTGGTGTCGCTGACTGAGGCCAACGACCGCTTGCGACCGAGATCAGATGAAGCCATGGATGGCCTGTCATGCGAAGACAAAACAGTGTGTGAGGCCTGACTCGCGTCGCTGGAATCGATTGCCGCCCATGTTGCCGAAGATGAAAAGGTTGACCGAAGATCCGGGAGATGTTTATTCCGCGGACCGACAGGGCGACGAGGAACATCCGGAGAGTCCTGTAGCTGGGACATCTTGGAATGATGCTGCGTGTCAAACTGCAGTTTGCACTGATGGGAGAGTTCGACATCGAATTGAGATGGATGCTCCGTGGAGATGAAGAGCAAGGGTAGGGACCTGTTGCTGACAAAGCCCACACACGTGACGAGAGGCATGATTGGCGAGATGTGAAAGTCTATCGCTAATTACCAGATCAGCAGTCTGATTACCTGGAATTGCCTGTCTGTCGGAGTCTGTCTAATCAATGGCTGGCATGGCGGGTTATTCTTTGCGCCGGGTTGAATGGGAGGTCCGTATTCTGGACCCGAACTGGCAGACTGGCGCCCGAATTGAAGCTCGTGATTGAAGCTCTCGATTGAAGCTCTTTATTGAATTGGAGCTCTATTAAACGAGCGGCTCGTTGGATCGAAGCCATCTTCGTGCGCGAGCTGAGGAAGGGAGCTGCTCTGTCATAATCTGACAGGCTCGTCATCTGATGGGTATGCCACCGGCATATGATTTATGTAAGCGGAATATTCTTTAAGGCGATATGTATCTGTCGAAATGCTGGCCCAGGACAGTGCATTCCTCTTGGCCGGCCGACCATCTCGACCATCTCGAACATCGGCAATCCGGCACAATCAGAGCAAGCATGCTATCAAGATCAAATCAATCCGAGCAAGCCACACTGGAGCGGAAAGATACTCGACCGATAAAGCCGCCGGCCAGCGCCGTCAACAATCGCAGGGAGGGCATCCTCCCTCCCTTTTTATTCTTCCTGCCAGCGCCTTTGCCTCGTCGGTTTTTGTCAAGATGGCAGGGGAGGCACGTGCTATCAGCACTGTCGTCAGCAACGGATTGACCCCCTGACCCAGCAGACCCGGAGATGGCCGATGCTCTGGGGCAGCCGTTGAGACCTTCCTGACACGGCATAGGCCAGCGGAGATCTCTCTTGGGGCTTGCGCAACTTGAAGCTCGCCGACGAATGACAACATCGCTTTCGACAACTCCTCTTCGAAGAGATCCTCAGGGACTTGCACACATGCAGAAGGACAAAAGATCAAGGCCAAGTGCTAGGAACCGGCGTCGCTTCAATCATGCACCAGGGCTGCCTCAAGCCGACCGTGATAGAGGCGACCGGAAGACAGCGTCACTGAAGGTTCATTCAGAACCTCAGCATTCCGGCACGAGGCGCACGCCCAGAGTCAAGCAGGGAAACTCTCCACGACGTGCCAATCACCCTGTCAGAGATTGGCCAGCTGTCTCTGTGCCTGCATAATCCATGACCCAGAGCCGCAGTGGTGGCGTCGACATGAACCCCAGCAAAGCAAGCCAACCCCCAGCCTCTCCCCCACTGCCGAAGGCAACTTGCCCCAGGATGGCAGCTGGACCGCTGATAAGCCGCTACTGAGCCTATCACGCCCACACGTGCGGACAGGCTCACTCTGTCTCCGACCTGGCTTGGCTCGCGATACCACGGCTACCCGGCGGCGTCGGCCTGCGCTCACGCTGGATATTCGCTGCGCCAAGAGCCATCGTCGGCCGCCTCCAGCCATTCAGAAGCTTCAATGCGCCATGCGTACCGCCTTCGCGGTGCCTGGAAGCACATGCAACCCTAGACTTTCGCCCCCCGCACGCCGTGCTACCAAGAGGGCAATCCTGCCGACGCCGAACATGTTTTGTGGAGAGCTACCTGGGAGGATCAGCGCGCAAAAGTCAAAGGTTAAATAGCAGAACTGTATCCGGCCGCGTGGTACCTGGGGCCCTTCTTGTCCAGGCTCTTTCGTTGGATCCCGTCGTCGACCTGTACTCCCCGTCACCGACAAGTCGCAAGCTGCCCGTCATCATGAAGCAGACTATCCTCGCTTCCGCTCTCGCCTTCGCCGGCGCCGCCAGCGCCGGCCACGAGAAGGTCGGCGTCGACCAGCTGGTCAGCAAGCGCATGGTCAAGCGCCAGGTCGACTCCGATGGCGACTACAGCATGTGTAAGTCAGGCCCATGCCCCGACGACTTGACCAGATACTGACGAGACCATCAGCCTTCTTCCACGTCAACGACGTGCACGCTCATCTCGACGAGTTCTACTCGTCGGGCGCCGACTGCGTCGACCCCAACCGCGGTTGCTACGGTGGCTACGCCCGCATCAAGCACGCCGTCGACGAGCTCCGCCCCCAGTACGACAACTCCCTCTGGCTGAACGCCGGCGACGAGTTCCAGGGCACGCTGTACTACACCTACTACGGCCCCGAGAAGATCGGCGAGACCCTGAACCAGCTCGGCTTCGACGCCATGACGCTCGGCAACCACGAGTTTGACGGCGGCGACGACGAGCTCGGCGAGTTCCTCCTCAACCTGACCTTCCCCGTCACCTCGGTCAACATCGTGTCCAACCACACCGCCCTCAACGAGACCATCCTTCCCTACGTCCTGTTCGAGGAGCAGGGCATCGCTGTCATCGGCTGCACGACCCCCACCACCAGCAACATTGCCAACCCCGGCCCGGGAACCCACTTCCTCGACGTCGTCGACACCGTCCAGGCCGCCATCGACCACATCAAGGCCACCACCGACATCAAGAGGATCGTTGGCCTGACCCACATCGGCTACGAGGAGGACCAGGCCCTGGCCGCTGCCACCAACGGTCTCTCCCTCATCATCGGAGGACACTCGCATACTCCCCTTGGCGACCTGAACCCCAACTCCCAAGGCGACTATCCCACCATCGTCGAGGACGCCGAGGGCAACGAGGTCTTCATCGTCCAGGCTTGGCGCTGGGGCGAGTACCTCGGCTACATCGACGTCACCTTCGATGAGGAGGGCCATGCCCTTTCCTACACCGGCGGCCCCATTCACATGACCAACACGACCGCCCAGGACGAGGATCTCCAGGCGCAGATCAAGGAGTGGGCCGAGCCCTTCGAGGAGTTCGCCGGCGAGGTCGTCGGCTCCTCCAACCTGGTCCTTGAGCAGAGCACCTGCCAGACCCAGGAGTGCACCCTGGGCAACGTCATGGCGGACGCCATGGAGTACTACCGCGCCGGCTCCGCCGACTTCGCCCTCGTCAACGCCGGAGGCATCCGCTCGACCATCGACGCCGGCGACATCACGCGCGGCGACGTCCTGCGCGCCTTCCCCTTCGGCAACGCCATCACCGAGCTGACCTACTCGGGCGCCGACGTCATCAAGATCTTCGAGGGCGCCGTCAGCCGCGTCAACCAGTTCAACGGCCAGCGCGTCTCCTCGGGCTTCCAGATCTCAGGCTCCGTCAAGGTTCAGTACAACCCCAACCAGCCGGCCGGCTCCCAGGTCGTCCGCGTCCTCGTCGACGGTGAGCCCGTCGACCCCGCCCGCGACTACGTCATCGTCACGCTCGACTTCCTCGCCGGCGGCGGTGACAACATCTTCGAGATCCAGAGCAACATCATCCCCCTCGACCTCCAGGACGAGGTCCTGATCCGCTACCTCGCCGAGTTCAGCCCCATCGACACCGGTCTCGAGGGCCGCATTGAGCAGGTCGACGAGGTCCCCGGCGGCGAGCCCACGAGCTCCGTCGTGCCCGAGCCCACCGTCGTGCCCACCTCGACCCGCACTTGCATCCCCAGGCCTAAGAAGACGGAGCTGTAGGGGAGTGGTTGATTTTGTTAGATAGTGTAGAAGCAAGCGTGCATCGACAAGAATAGACACGAATTCACAGTGCTCTCCAGAGAATGAGAAGTAATTGAACTGCATGGAAAGTAGCTCGTATGTTCCCGGCTTTCCTCGTGCCCCGCACCGGCACACCAGCTCGTCCGTCTACCTCATCCCTTGACTTCCGGCGCGTCCGTCCACTCAGTCATTTGCGACTGACACGGCAGCGCCCCAGATTGCCCATGACGTCTGCCCGTCGCCTGACGCTCAGCCATGCCACTCCACCGCATTCGCCGCCGCGCGACGGTCCTTCTCCTCGAGCTCGTCGACGATGAAGCACGGCTCGACAGGGCAGTTGGGGACGGTGACGACCTGGTCGACCTCGACGTAGTCGACTTCAGGGTATGCGCTGAGGGACTGGACGGTGTGCTTGAGGGAGCGGACGACGACGCCGTGGAAGATGCTGGCGCCGTGCCAACGGAGGACCTCTTCGACGTCGCCGACGGCGGAGATCTTGGCGATGTAGGCGTCGATGTCGGCGTTCTGTGAAGTGAGGAGTAAGCGGGTGGACGAAGATGGAGGTTCACGAGGAAGGGAGGAGCCTGGGTGGATGGGGAGGGTAGGTGACGCACCTTCTTGAGCATTACGATGAAGCGATGATCGAGGGCCTGGGCGAGGACAGTCGCCACGAGGCCGAGGTAGAGGAGGATGTTGAACGTGATCTTCATGATTGCGCGATTGCAGGACTCTTCTTCCAGCGAAGAGATGTAATTGACTGTACCAGAAAGTGTGTGACTCGAGTCGGTGATGATTGTGTAACAGTCGACAAAGGGACCCTGCGAGAAGGTGGTCCTGAGGAGGGGAGCGCGCCGGTATTTAACGTTCGGGTGTTCTTGCCTTGGGAAATGCGGAACGTTTTGTGATGGCGACGATCGCCACATTCCTCGATCGCGGCACTCGTTGGTCCAGGTGCCGACGGTGCGCCTTCCACATGGACGGGGTGAGACCTGGGGTCTCAGCTCGGTCGTCAGCCTCTGCGTTGCCTGTGCTTGTGTCTCTGATTTCCGCCCGCTGTCACATCTCGCTCCTTGGCCTCGATGACACCATCGTGATGAATATGCCTGAGCGCGGTTGATGCATGCCTTTTACTACCGCGGACCTCTTGGTCGAGGAATGGATGAGGTATCTGGCATGATTTGTGACGCGGGGGACATGTGAAGGTCAGCAGAGGCAATGTCCAACGTTGCCGTATCTTCAAGGCGGGACAGGACCGACGCCATGAGGGGAGTCTGTGGCACGTCAAGAGGCCAAGGTTCTTCTCGATTGAATTCAGGAATTGAGTTGATTTCGCGGCCAGCGGGACCTTAGCGAAGCCTCAAGCATGACTCTTCAACCTGCCAAGCAGAAACTCTTCATTTCAGTTTGCCCAAGACTTTAATATTTTCAATCAACCCCACAAGCGAGTACTTGCTCAAGCAAAGCCTCGATAATAAAGGCGATTACTGACTTTGAGTCGGGGGTAAGTACTGAGGTAGTATGGGTGCAGTCACGCAAACCGCTGGCTGCAACTTACATCCCGTTCTGATGTCTGGTGCCGTAGATCTCTTGAGGTCGGCCCGAACCCGCCTACGATAGAGCTTCTCAGCTATCGCACAGAGCACGATAGACACCAATTTCTCATTGTACATGTAGTATTGCTATTACTATTACTGTTTGTGATGACTTCCAGGCGCTAGATGGTCATGGCTCAAATAGCAAGCCCCCATGCTCCGGGTTCATGGTCGAGAAGACTCTTGGACGAAAGTCCGACAGCAAGGCCGAGATCATTGTGTCAGCTTGATCAACCGCCATCACGCTTTCAGCACAAGCAGTAGATCACGGAAACGGGTTCCATGAGGATGAGGTTCCATGAGGACGATGCAGTTAAATACCTCTGTCGCAACGAGCATCGGTCCCAGAGACACTGCCGAGTCTTTACTTATGGTGGCCCTTTTTACATCCAGATAGCATTGAAGACTGAGGACAGTATTCTAGGTTGGTTGGTATCACTGACATCTGACAAGGTCATCGTTGTAATTGCCGTTCAGGGGAGCGGCTGAGTCATCCGTTCACTGCTGACTCATCATCCTGTCGGTGACGTTGTGAGGTCCCCACGAAATGGAGGTCATTCAAGCGCAAGCTGGACTCCATCACGAAGCTACATTCCAGCTAGCCCGAAGCAATCAACCTGCCCGGCGTTTCTCTCAAAACACCCACACTACCAGACGCTCTCTCCCGAATCACCCTCAAGCCAAACGTCACGATGGGGGGACAGACGCCCCGAAAGCGCACGCACGCGCGCAACTCGTCGGCCTCACACCGCGCCGCGCACATCTCCGACTACGACTCGGACGCCGCCCAGATCGACCCCCAAAACCCGCCCCCTCCCAACCCGAACCTCCTCAGCCGCACAAACACCGACCTCAACCTCTCCGTCCTGCGCCGCTACATGCCCACGATCCACTCCATCCTCAGCATCGCCGCCAACGCCGTCGTCTACACCTTCGCCCCCGCCACGTCCTCGTGGGAGCGCACCGGCGTCGAGGGCACCTACTTCCTCTGCTTCCTCGCGCCCGTCCCCGGCGCGAGCACACCGCGCGCCTGCATCTTCGTCCTCAACAGGCGCGGGCTGCAGAACACGATCCTCGACCTCGGCACCGTCGAGACCTTCGAGGTCATGGACGAGATCTACATCTTCAAAATGGCCGAGGGCGCGGCGGGCGTCGGCGGCGCGGAGGCCGGGACGGACAGCAGCGTCGTGGGCGTGTGGATCCATGCGCAGGACCAGGAGACCCGCATGGAGAACGCGGCCATGGTGCAGGAGACGATGCGCATCGTGCAGACGGGGGAGACCGTCGTGGAGGGGGAGCAGGGAGGCGCCGGCGAGGAGGGCGCGGCGCAAGGCAAGCGGGTGAGCGTGAGTGAGCTGTTTGCTTCGCGGAATGGGGTCAGTGGATAGGAGCTCCTGGTCTCGAATGCGAAGCGGCTCGTGCCGCGCATCACGGCTATTGTCGAGCGGGACGGGGTGTTCCGGGCGCAGGTGGCCTCGCGGGTTGTCCAAGGAGAACAGCAGGGCACGCACGGTAAGCCGGTTGGCAGATCGGTACAGAGCCCCTCGACGGTCTGGCTCGAGCGGCCTTCGTCGCTGCGGTGAGCGCGACAGAGGGCATCAACCCACCTGTCAAGCCCCCAAGGGACCTTGACACGGTAGGACATTACCTCGACGACGGCGAACATCTCCACGGGACGTCTGGAGTTCTCGAAAAGTGTTGCAACCAATACAGCCCGCATGCTAATCGTCCTGTGGCCGCATCAAAACACGCGGCTACGCAGAGACCAAGGCTTGCAGAGACCATCACCGACATCCCTGTCACACAGGCCAAATGGCAAGTGGGTCATGAGAAATAGCATTTGTGTAGCCTACCAACGCCCAGGTCATCATTCCAATAAGAACGAGAATGACCAACCGCCTAAACCATGTTCTCGCCATGTTCGCACTTTAAACGGCCGTGACAGTCATCGGGAGGCAAGCATCCCCCAGCCTACACGGTCCCGCCGATGCTCAGCTCCCTGATCTCCTGCAGCACCTCCTCGACCCGTGCGTCGAGGTGTCCCTGGGCGTACTGCTCCCGCGTGTCGGCGTCGAGGTACTGCTGGACCTGTGCCATGCGGCTATAGGCCTCGGCGCAGAAGCGCAGCTGGATCTTGACGAGGGCCTCGAAGCTGGGGTCGAGGTAGGGCACGCGCAGCTCGATGAGCTGGGGCAGCTCGGTGGAGAGCTGCTCGTTGAGCTGCTCGTAGGCGGCCTTTGCCATCTCCATCTCCTTCTCGACGCGGGGCAGCTTGGTGACGTCCTTGTCGGGCTTCTCGACGAGCTTCTTGACCTTTGCGCGGAGGGAGTCGTAGTCGAGGAGCTTGTGGCCGCGCTTCTTGATGCCTGGGATCTTATTAGCGGGGTAATGGCACGAGGCGGGGCAGGCGACTTGCATTCGTTTACGTCGCCGAAGTAGCTGCAAAATCTGTTGATGGGCTCCAGCACGGTTGTTCTGGGGATGTCAGCGATTGTATGTCGATGTGAGATGTGACGGCGTACCGGTAGGGCCCGTCGAGTTCTTTGATCGTCTCGGCGTCCAGGTCCTCTACTGCTTGCTTGTAACTCCTGCTCACACCGTCCTTTGCACCGGCGTCTCCGTAGAAGGCGTCTATCGTTTCGGCGATGCGCATTTGCGAGGCAGTCATGGCTTGGCAGTGTTAGCAAAAGCCCCGCATTGGTCGTGGGTGATGTCGCACCTCGTAGCGAGTCGAGATATCCTTTCGATTCCTTCTGCAGTCTCAGAGCCGCGGCCTCCATTGTCTTGAACCGTCTACCATGTTGTTAGTCCTTGTCGCATGTGCCGTGGCCGTGGTTGGCCTACCTCTCCTCGACCTCGTAATCTCGGTCATTCGTCTTCTCCACCTGGCCTGTGTCCCAATCAGCCCCTCGCCTCGAATGGTGCCAGGACGGTAACTGTACATACCCGCCTTCATCATCACCTGCGTGGTGGCGCGGTTGACATTCTTCTTGAAGCCTGTTCCCCACCATCGTCAGCAACCCAATCTTCTTCCAAGCCCAGCGTATGAGGGGTTCTGACCTGCCCACGACATGGTGACTGTGGTTCGAGACTTGCGTCGGTCGGTCGGGTGGTCGGTCTGTATGCTAAAATAGATGCTCCGGGTATCTTGAGCGAGCTAGGGGTATCGGGCGGTCGCTCGGGTCGGCGCGACTCGATTGAGGTGATCGTCAGTTGGTGGTTGAGGGAAGATGGAGTTGCGACGCGAACGGCAACTGCAGTGCATGGGATTGACACTCCAACTTGGTTGGCCGCCGAATGGGAGACGACGTCAGCGGTCGGGCTGAGCCACGCCCCGGACTCAGCGTGGCGCCCCCGGTTCCTGAATGTGGGGTTGGAATGTGTCTATCCGGTAAATGCTTGTAGGGCGTATAGAGCTCCAGGCGAACATCACATCTCATGCCGTGCTCAGATGGACGGAATGAGATGAGATGTGAAAGGGAAGAGATGACATCCTTTGGATTTGAATGTCATGCTTTTTGAGGTTTCAATGTCATGCATCATTGCTTCCATCTGAAGTTCGCCTCATCGCAGGCTGACTCAGCTCCACTTTAAAGGCGCCTGGTGTCGAGTCATTGACGATGCCTTCACTTCTGACATGCCCGAATGATAGAGACTATCTTCTCCTCTGTTGTTTACATCGCGATTGATTGTACATCATGGCGGAAGTGAACGCTCTTCCCGTCGCGCAGATAGTGGGCGCTCTCGCTTGCCAAAAGGACTCTTATCTGCGGTCTCTCGTGACTCGCGTGGTATCGTGCACCAAGTCTGCCCCTGCAGCAGAGAACAAATCGTCGAAATCAAAATCAAAGACGGCTGCCAATGATTTGGAAACAAAACCTCAGGAAACATGGGAAATCGAGTGCGAAGACTCGGTGCTCTTCCCGGAAGGTGCGCGATTTCCAGAACCACACAGTCGCTCCTCGCTGATAAGCTTCAGGTGGCGGACAGCCGACTGACCATGGATCGCTCGTCTCCCTGTCGGGTGATTCAAGCGCTGATATTCCTATCATAAAGGCCGAAAGGCAAGGTCTGAGATGCATCTTGTACTCGCCCTCGCCACTTTCACCCGGGGACGAGGTCCGGCAGGTCGTCGATCACGAACGGCGCTGGCACCACATGCAGCAGCACACGGGTCAGCACCTGCTATCCGCCGTCATGGACACCTACGATAACCTCAAGACGCTGGGCTGGGGCATGGGAAGCGACGATAGCATGAACTACGTTGACCTGCCTCGCAAGCCGACGCCAGAAGAGATGCAGTCCATCCAGAGACGATGCACCGAACTCATCCGGTCCAACCTCCCTATCACGGTGGAAACGCCCGAGGATGCGAAGCAGGACAAATTGCCCGAGGATTACGACAGGTCCAAGGGCATCATCCGTGTCATCCACATTGGCGACATGGACCGCAATACCTGCTGTGGCACGCACCTCTCACAGACGTCGCACATCTCCCTCATCATCCTCGGGGGCACCCAGTCCGTGCATGGGAAGAACTGCCGTCTATCTTTTGTCGCAGGTGACCGGGCGATCGCCCTCGCGACGTCGTCGATTGGCGCTCTCGGCTCCCTGGGCAAGCTTATGTCTTGCGCCAGCACAGGGGACGATGTCGTGTCCAAAGCGACCAAGATGAATGACGCCCTTACAGATCTCAAAAGGAGAGAGAAAAAGCTGTTGACGGACATTGCCAAGTACGAGGCGGAGAAGGCCAAGGCGACGCTGGCCGCGGGAGGCAATGCCTGGGTGTACCGGGCAGACGGAGGGCTCGACTTCATCAATGCCGTACTCTTCGATATTCCCAAGGAGGAACTAGGCAACGCTGGTCAAGTTGTCGTCCTGGCTTCAGGGGAGGACAAGGCATCCGGCCCTGTCGTCATCGTCGGCGGAGATGAGGCAGTCGAGGCCATGGCCACGCAGGTCAAGGCCGTGGTCACCGGCATCAAGGGTGGAGGAAAGCGCGGAAAGTGGCAAGCAAAGGTCCCCGAATGGAAGGCTGACGAGCTTGAGGCGTTGCGCAAGCTTGTGGAGGGTTAATCGTATCTTGAGGCTTCAATAGAATCGTCACTCTGCAGAGTGAGTCTGCTTGTGCATGAGACCTGAACAATCAGGGCGTTTAGGGCGCGCAGGGGCATCTTAGTGGAGTTCTCATCATTTTCAGGGTCCTACAGGGCTGTTGCCTGACTCCCGTCCCAATCTAGGGGAGCTTGCTTATCTTATCATTGCAACCCACCAAAAGTCAAGCCCATGCTTCGGTTTGACCAATGCCATTGATTGGAATGAAGCAGCTTCTTTTGATCTTGACGTAATCTTTCGTTTCGTTCTTCAACACAGAAAGGCTTCGCTCTGCCGATCGTGAACCATGATCCGAGCTTGAGTTCCGACAAAAGCTCCAAAAGCAGCCGCACCTTCGATGCTTGCATCTAGGCTCCTTCCCCGCCTCGGCCGGCGCTTGCCAAAGGCGCCTTCCCCATGCGTCGCATCACCAACCTCGACGCCGCGATGGTCGATGCGCCTCTCTTCAACGAGCACCGCCGAGACTTCATCATCCTCCGCAATGATCCGAGATGTATCGTCCCTTCCCAACCGAATCATACCCAACTACCGGGAACCTCCCATGTCGGCTTCAGGGCTGCTCTCTCTCCAGTGGCCACAACCTCCGCGCAATATCCTCCTCATGCCGAAGCTTCGATCACCACAGGTCCTCCGTGCCACGATCGACTTTGCGAAACACCTACACTCCACCTACCCCGGCCTGAACCTCATCTTCGAACCGAAAGTCTCACAGATGGTACACGGGTCGCTCAACTTCCCAATCTACACTTGCGATCCCTCGCAATTCCCCGACACGATCGACATGATCACCACGCTCGGGGGTGACGGCACCATCCTGCGGGCGGCGAGCCACTTCAGCATGTTTTCTGCCGTGCCGCCGATATTGGCGTTTAACTTCGGCACCATCGGCTTCCTTGCCGAGTGGAAGTTTGACGAATACAAGCGGGCATGGAGGGAGGCGTACATGTCCGGCAGCAGGGTCTCCATGCAAGACGGTCTGTCCCCCCACACGCGCGTCGCGGCCGGCGAGAAGACCCACGAGCCCGAAGTCCCCGGCAAGGGAGCCGGCTGGGAGAGTGCGCCCGGGAAGAGCATGGGCGCCAGCCGAGCGGCCAAGATCCTGCTCCGGCACCGGCTCAAGGTCGGCGTGTACGACCCGGCAGGGCAGAACATCAACAGCCAGCTCCTCCCGACGACGAAATCCCAGGCCCACCTCCCAGTCGCGCCGCCCGAGGACACGCGGCTCGCGCACAAGGAGACGCCGCCCATGGTGCACGCGCTCAACGAGCTGCTCATCCACCGCGGGCCCAAGCCCCACCTCGCCATCATCGACATCTACCTCAACAACCGGTTCCTCACGGAGGCCGTCGCTGACGGCATCCTGCTCAGTACTCCCACCGGATCGACCGCCTACAGCCTCAGCGCCGGCGGCTCCATCATTCACCCCCTCGTCAAATCGCTCCTCATCACGCCCATCTGCCCGCGCAGCCTGAGCTTCCGACCCCTCGTCCTCCCCCTCAGCACAAAGGTCACGCTCAAGGTTAGCAGCAAGAACCGTGACGGTGAGCTCGAGGTCAGCATCGACGGGAAGCGCAGTGCTGGCGTCCCAGTCGGCGCCGAGATACGCGTCGAGGGCGAGCTCGTCGGGGAGACGAGTAACGGAAGCTGGGAGGGTGGCGTGCCGTGCGTCATCTGCGGTCCTGGCAAGGGGGACGCCACGGACTATGACGACGACGGATGGGTGGGTGGTTTGAACGGTCTTCTCATGTTTAATTATCCCATTGGGAGGGGCCAGTGATTGGGCACCCGCCCGTGGCAAGGACACTGTGGCATGGAACATTGATACCCGGTATATTGTGTTTGTATCATCTCATCATCATCGGGAGGCGTTGGCTGTGCCTTTCAGGGGTTGTAGGATAGGCATCTCTGCTCTTGGGTCATCAGCATCCGACAGACAATATGACCAAGTGCGCCTGGGATAGTCCCGGCGCCTTGATGTCGCACCATCACGCGTTCATTCAGAGTGCTGTTTGCTGGTCGTTCCATGCATCATCCGACACGCCGTCCATCGGCGTCCTCGTCTGCCAGCGCCCTCGTATGCCAGCGTCCTCGTCTGCCAGCGTGCTCATCCACTGAGGCGGGACCGGCTTTTCTCCTGTTCTCCCTATGGGCAAGTCCCGGGCTCAATGCTGGCATGTATGTTCCCCGGTTCCTGCGCTGTTGTGGGGTCACTCTCATTTGTCGCACCGGCGGTTGCAGTTGGGTGATCTGTGGAGCGCGGGACCACGAGACCGTCGAGACGTGTCTGGCGCTCTTGTACGGTAATGGCCGATGGCTGGATGACTTTGGTAATGATTGAGGTGCCGACGGGTACAAGTGTGGCGACTTTCTTAGCTCTCTGCTTAGAAGATCTGGTTTGTTGTGAGAGCTGTTGGGGCTTAGTGGTTTGTTGTTTGGACTTTGTCGTGCTTGATTTCTTGCACCCAAGCACGTCCAGGAGTCCAGAGAGACAATTGGGATTTCCGACGATGTCGAGTAGTGCAGTGTGGAATACAGGATTCCTCTTAAACCATTTTTCCGTCAGTATTTGTTCGCCCACTCTTTTTGAACTCCATCTCTTGTCCACGATACACCTACTCACCTAGCAGGAAGGTTACCAAATACGTCTACAACAAACTCGACATCATGGGCAAGCTCGTAGGTGGCTCGGCCGCCCCTACGCCCTCGGGGTATCGTCGCTCCACGTGGGGCCAAGGGAGGCTTCTGCCGCGACAGATCTCCGAAGTAGTATTCATGGATCCCGAGAAATCCTTGGACCTTCTGCAAAGCACGGCACGGGTGGCCGGCCAGAGGGTGACTTCCTATTGTTGATTGACATGGTCCCTCGCCGGTTGAGACGCTCATATGCACTGACTCACCAAGCTTGATACGTGTGCATGTGGTTAGCAAGCTACGAAGACATCTACGTGCTTGAATTTCATTAACATACATAAGCTTCGTATAGTAGAAGTGAGGTTCAACATGAGCTCACGGCTTACCACTCTCCCTACCTTGAATACCTGAGACACACATAGTTTCCTCTTCTACTTTAATTTCCTACGATTACCTTAATTTGATAAATTTAGTTTCTGCAATTAAGAGAGATAGAGTGGCCACCAGTCTTTATGGATATTCCTGCCCCTCCCGGCTGTCCTCTTCTTCTGAGGAGGTCATTTGCAAGCGTGAAGGGAGCATGGATCTGTATAGGGAATAGGGGCTGTTGATACTGAGAAGACATTGGTAATTCGTATTGTGCATTGGGACAGGGCAGAGCATCTTGACATTCGCATGGATGACAAAAGGGCAACCAATAGCTGTATTAGCACTTGAAACTAGCAAAGAGATTATTTCACACGATGTTAACATGCTCCTCGATGTCCATCAGGGTTAATTTTGCTGTGGAATTTATTTCAGTGTCGTGGGTAGCTTGTATTGGACTCGATGATAGACCACCCACGAGACTAGCGGCCCAATGCCGACACGTGCCTGTTCGTAATGGCAGAAGGAGCATTATACCTACCTGGCGTTCACATGCTGCGCTTGGCATACATAGAACCCATGACAGGCAGGAACAGCCCGTGTGGGGGGGACGTGTTTGACATGTCTTGCGCGGACTGGAGACTGAAAACGACGTCGGAGTGACCCCCGCCAAGGGATGAGTGGTTCGGAACAAGAGTGGAGTTTACTCCGAGCTGAGCTAAGCGGGCACTTAGCAGATGGTGGCGTTGTGGCGCGGCGCGAGCGACTGAAACATCCAAGGGAAGGGGTGTGATGGTGAAAGAAGTGTAGGAGGCGAGGTAGAGGCAAAATAACTCTCTTTGTCACCGAATCTGTTGATGAGTTGGACCATTTAGTTGCCAAACATGGCATCGCCTTTGAAAGTTCAAGGAGAAGATTACTCCGGACCGGAGGCCGATCGACAGTCGGGAGTCGGCAACGTCAACTTGAACGGCGTTGTGGCGGGCCGCACGGGAATGACTCGCTGTAGGAGGAGTACTTAGTCATCCGCCGAACTATTCCCCATCTGTCGAGTTGATGAACGCGGGGTTCATCACGACCTGTCCGGAATTCCGAAAGCCTCTCTTTGTTCAATTTGACATCATCAACAGTCACTACTTCCGGATCGATACTCACCACCAAACAGCACCCTCGAACCCCCCCTCATCCAAGCTCGCCATGGCCCACGTCCTCGTCCAGTACCCGTCCGGTCCTTCCTTCGACCTGGACTACTATTTGAAAACCCACATGCCGCTGGTGGAGAAGTACGTCCATCTCGCGCATGCACCCCGCCGTGCTCATCGCTGACCGGCCTTGGCAGGACTTGGAAGCCCGTCGGCCTCATCAGCTACGAGATCACTGTGTTCAACGCCAACGAGCACTTCCAGGTGCAGGCCAGCTTGAGGTGGGAGTCCGTCGAGGCCTTCCAGGCCGCCTCCGCCGCCGAGGGTGCCAAGGCCGTCTTCGGCGACATCCCGAACTTCACGGAAGCCAAGCCCGTCCTCCTCGTGGGCAACATCACCGCGAGCAGCGCGTAGGGTGTTGCGAGTAGGGATGAGGGATTTCACGACAGACCGGTGGGGTGTCTGAGCCGGTTGTGGCTTCAGGGTTGGGTGTCGCCGATTGGACCGTTAGAGGCGAGGCTTTGACAGCTGGGCGACACGAGGAGAGGCCTTGGAGTCTCAAACTCTACTTAAAGCTTCAACTCGACGACCAACCGGCCAAATCCTCGAGACTGTTCGATAAATAGACTTTTCAACGTGGTGCCGGCTCCCGAGAAATCCTTCATCTTCAATGCTTGTACCGTACGACTTCTCACAATACACACCGAGAATGACGGAAATGATGCCGCATTTCGCCCCCATGGCTCGATGCCGCGTTTTTCAGCTCTACATGCTTCCGAATTTACGTAGAAGGCATTAATGCCGCCCGGCCCGACCGCGATATTATGCTTTTGCGGACCAGGGCTTGTGCTGCTCTTACCAGGTGGCAGGAAGCTGCCTCACATACTTGTTCGGTCGCAACGCGGATTGCATCGGCTTCACACCTTCAATGCGGATCTGCGAAGATTAGCAGCTAGATGATGAGCGGCTGAACATGGCCATCGACGTTTCCTGGTTGATGCGGGGGGATCGCAGATCGCAGAATGCGGCGGGGAATGAGCAGATCTCTAAGCAATGGCCTGGGCCTTTGTCTTCAGCTCCGCGTCCGACATGTCTCTGCCGCACGGAAATAAAAAGGCCTGGTCTAGGTCGGATCTCATCACATCTCAACCGGCCAGGTGAGACAGTACGCCACGATCGCCTATCTTCCTGCCCACTCCGAATGCGCCCTGTCTCAGCCTCGACCGCCCGCCAACTCGACGCGACGGGTGACCTGCCAAGACAACCGAAAAGGGGCCAAGGCTGACGGGCCATGCTCGTAGTTCGGAGCATCATCCCGCAGGACGAGGCCGCATTGAGTGTTATACTGCCCGGCACGCTGCCCAGCCGACGAGCTTGCAAAATGGCGCAGGACAACTTCACCGTTCGCGGAAGGAAACTGTCACCATCATCTTTCGCCTCGTCTGCGGATGCCTCACTCTTCACAATCCCACTCTGGATTTCCACCAAGGCGCCACAAACGTCTGGTGTCGGACGTCATGTCCCGTCCACCCGTCTCCCGCCCGGGGCCGGAAGCAGACAGCTCCATGCCAAGCTTCGCGCACCTCCCCGACCACGATGCCTTCTGACCTCTGTTGCCTGGGCAGATCGCCACCATTTCATGACGAGGACCATTTTGCCCATCGTGAGCACACGAGACTCGGCTTCCGCAAGCGGCAGAACATCGCGTGGCGGTGCTCCACGGCCGCGAGGAATCGTGATCTCCCCAACGTTGCAGTATCCGATGATCGATGCATCAGGTCAACATGGCAATCCAGATGCTGCTCGACCGGCCCAGGAACGGCTCATTCCGCTCGCCAGGTGCACCTAAAAGGCACGGCCGTCTCAGTCCCCGGCCATCTCTCCCGTGATGTTGCTCCGTAATCCCAATTGAATCTTCCCAGTCCTCATGCTACCAACATCAGGGACGTGAAGATGAGACATCACATAACATGGCCTGGAGGGCTGGCGACAATCGCCTTGCTCGCCGGCCTCTACCCTACGCCCGGTGACGGGTTCTCCTTACCTAACAACGTTCGATCTCTGTTTCGAACTTCGAACATATTCAAGGCGGGCGCCGGAGGTCCACTCGGAGCTCGCGATGTCGACTGCCCGGTCTCCGACTTTTGCGTCGACTCTCGCTGCACGCCCATCGATCTCGGTATCGACCCGCGAAACTGCGGAACGCCACAGAACGCCTGCGACCCCGGCCAATACTGCCTGCTCGGCCAATGCAGGCCCCTGGACTTCGGCGACGACGCCTTCAACTGCGGCGGAGCCACGTGCGAGACCGGCGAGTGGTGCAACCGCGATACCTGCGTCCCCATCCAGGTCGAGACCGACCAGCGATCCTGTGGCAATCGCGCCGAGTCCTGCGCGCCAGGAACCGCCTGTTTCAACGGCAACTGCCAGAAGCTCGACATCGGCACAGACCCGCTGAACTGCGGCGGCGCGAACATCGTCTGCGAGTCCGGCACCTTCTGCTACGAGGGCCTCTGCCGACCGCACCGCATCGGTACATACTCGCAGACCTGCGACAGCAACGCCCAGTGCCCCTATGGCCTCGAGTGCAAATCAGGCCGCTGCGAGCAGCTCGACATCAGCCTCAACCCGTACAGCTGCGGCGAGAAACGCGTGCGATGCGACGCCGGCGATGCGTGCCTGTCTGGCGTCTGCCGGGCAGTCAGCATCCGTTCCGATCCCGAAAGCTGCGCGACGCCCTGCGAGCCCGGGAATATCTGTTCGGGCGGTCAGTGCATCTCGCTGTACGTCAGCCTCCTACCTTCGAACTGCCAGGGCAGGAACTGCCGGCCTGGATCCCCGTGCATCTCCGGCGTTTGCGTTCGCAACATGACGACCCTCGACACGTCCCAGATCGTGGGTTGCAGCAACAATGACATCGTATCCGGCGGCCTGGGCGGTGGCGCGGGTCAAGATGGCCAGATCAACCAGGGCGCGCCAGGCGCATCGACGCCGGGCCAGGCACCTCCTCAAGACGGCGGTGTCGGTGTTCCTGGAGACGTCAGTGGAGGTTCCCCTGGCCAGGCGGGCTCTCAGCCCGGCACTCCGGGGTCTGATGGCGGTATTGCTCCCGGACAAGGAGTTGCTCCCGGCCAAGGAGGGGCTGGCGCTGGACAACAAGATGGCGCTGGCTCTGGTGCCGGTTCTGGACAACAGGGAGCTGGGGCTGGTGGGGCTCCTGGTGTCGGTGCGCCTGGTTCTGGACAGCAGGGTGCGCCCGGCTCTGCCCCCGGTGCGCCCGGCTCTGCCCCCGGTGCGCCCGGCTCTGCTCCCGGTGCGCCCGGCTCTGCTCTCGGTGCGCCCGGCTCTGCCCCCGGCGCCCCTGGCTCTGCCCCCGGCGCCCCCGGCTCTGCTCCCGGAGCGCCTGGCTCTGCTCCTGGTGTCGGAGCCCCAGGTTCTGGCCAACAGGGCGGCGCGGGCTCTGGTTCCGCCCCTGGCGCCGGTGCTCCTGGTTCTGGACAACAAGGGGCAGGCGGTTCCGGCCAGCAAGGCGGTGCCGCTCCTGGCGCAGGCGCGCCTGGTGGTGGACAGCCAGGAACCGGCTCTGGACAGCAGGGACCTGGCGCTGGCTCTCCTGGCGCTGGCTCTCCTGGCGCTGGCTCTCCCGGTGGAGCACCTGGCACAGGCAATCAGGGTACTGGCTCTCCCGGTGCTGGGTCGCCTGTTGGTGGATCACCCGCTGGTGGCTCTCCTGGTGCCGAATCTCCCGGCGTTGGGTCTCCCGGCGCTGGATCTCCCGGTGCTGGATCTCCCGGTGCTGGGTCTCCCGGTGCTGGGTCTCCCGGTGCTGGATCTCCCGTTGGGGGCTCTCCCGTGGGTGGCGCTCCTGGTGCTGGATCTCCCGTGGGTGGCGCTCCTGGTGCTGGATCTCCCGTTGGGGGCTCTCCCGTGGGTGGCGCTCCTGGTGCTGGATCTCCCGTCGGCGGCTCTCCTGGCGGTGGATCCCCTGTCGGAGGCTCTCCCTCTGGTGGCTCACCCGCTGGAGACTCTCCTGTCGGAGGCTCTCCCGTTGGTGGCTCTCCCGGTGCCGGGTCCCCCGTTGGTGGATCCCCTGTCGGAGGCTCTCCCTCTGGTGGCTCACCCGCTGGAGGCTCTCCTGTCGGAGGCTCTCCCGTTGGTGGCTCTCCCGGTGCTGGAACACCTGGCGCTGGCAGCCCTGGAGACGGCTCCGGCAATCAACAACGACCCCCAATATCCCCCGTCGACCAGCCACCTGCGCCTCAGCTCTGCCCCGGCGGACAGCTCCTGGTCGGTACGATCTGCGTCGACATCTTCGGCGACGAGTCGAACTGCGGCAGCCCCGGCAATGCATGCCCTGCGAACCATCTCTGTGTACAGGGCACGTGCACGGAAATCGACACTGGAAGCGACCCTCAGAACTGCGGCGGAACCGCCTGTACTTCAGGCCAGTTGTGTGTCGCTGACGAATGTCGACCGATCGACGTTGGAGTCTCCGGGCCGCAGCCCTCCGAATGTGGACCCAATGGATGTGGCACGGGCCAATTCTGTATTTCCGGCACGTGCATCACCGTCTCCGGGAACCCACAAAACTGTGGATCTCCCCCCGTCTCATGCCCGGCCAACGCCCTCTGTGTCTTCAACCGTTGCGAGCCTGTTCAGACTGGCGGCGATCCTCTGAATTGTGGCTCAGCTGGCAAAGAATGTGGCTCCGGGTCTGCCTGTGTGGATAACAGTTGCATTCCGATCGATGGCAGCAGTCTGCCACGCGTCCCGCCGGCCGCCGCCGATCGGTGTAGTCCTTCCTGCACAGGCAACAGCATCTGCGTCAATGGGGAGTGTTCTCCCGTCGGATCTCCAGAGGAATGCACCCCAACCTGCGCTCGAGGATCTTTGTGCGTGGCCGGTGGCTGTGAACCGATCCAGTCGCCAATCGACTGTGGCGAGCTCGGCCGGAATTGCCCCCTGGATACGAGCTGTCTGGCAGGCAACTGCGTTCCCATCGCAAACCCGAATGCCTGTGGCGAAGACGGCGCAGCATGTGGCACCAATAGTCGCTGTCTCGCCGGGCAATGCGTTCCCACACGTGTGGCTGGCTGCGACCCGGCCTGCGACGTTGGGTCAGGCAGTATCTGTGTGGACGGCGCGTGCTCGACGATCCAGAATCCCTCGACATGCAGCGTCTCCGGTGAAGCTGGCAGCGGCGGCCAGTGCCCCTCGGGCCATATCTGTGCCGGATCTCAATGCATCCCCATCACCAGCCCGACCAGCTGCACCTCTGGCGGCCAAGATTGCCCCGAGAACCACGTGTGCGCGGCACGGAACTGCATTCCGGTAACAGATCCTCTCAGCTGCGGCAATGGAGCCGCCACCTGTGGAGAGGGCCAAGAATGTGTTGGCGGGCAATGTACAGCGTCGACTCCGAGCACTCCCGCTCAGTGCCCTCAGTGCCCCTCGACACAGATTTGTGTGGGAGGGGCCTGTACGCCCTTGTCCAACCCCGCATCCTGTGGTTCCTCTCAGATCTCGTGCCCCGCTGGGACTTTGTGCGTCGGCGATGTCTGTACACGCCTCGGCGATCCCATCAACTGCGGCGGGACCGAATGCCAGTCTGGAGTCGTATGTGTGGCAGACGTTTGCGTGCCTACGGAATCTTCGACGGGCTGCGGAGGATCCGGCACCGACTGTGCTGCTAATCAGCGGTGCCTTGCCGGGCAATGTCTGTCACTTCAAGACTCTCAGGGCTGTGGCACAGGCGTCGCCTGTGGAAGCGGGCAGCAATGTGTTGGCGGCGCTTGTGCTCCCATCGCTCCGGCGGAGAATTGCGGCGACACGGGTGCTCCATGCCTGGCAACCCAGAGTTGCGTGTCGGGCAGTTGTATCCTTCGATCCATCAGCACAGCTTGCGGAGCGACAGGCGGTCCCTGTGCCGTCGGGCTGAAATGTGTTTCAGGCTCCTGTGTTCAGCCTCTGGGATCATGTGCCGGAGGCAATGCAGGGCTGACCTGTGCCGCGGGCCGAATCTGCCTCGATGGCGGCTGCGTCCCGGTTGAAGATCCGAGCCAGAACTGTGGCAGCACTGGATCGCGATGCCCCGAATCATCCTTCTGCGCAAGCGGCGTCTGCGTTGGCATCGGAGCTCCGGCCGATAACTGCGGCGCCTCCGGCTCTCCGTGCCCATCCGGGTCTTTATGTATCGAGGCCCAATGCGTCGCCGTGTCCGGTTCGACGGCCAACTGCGGAGGCCTCCCCACGCCCTGCCCGAGCGGATCGACATGTGTGGGGGGCGCCTGCTTGCCTGGTGCAGCTGAAGGGCAGGGCTGCGGCAGCACTGGAGCTCCTTGTGATGGTTCGTGTGTCGCTGGGATATGTGTTCCTGCGGGCTCTGTCGGCTCTGGGCAGGGGCCTTTGGGCCAGCCTCTTGGTACCCCTGTTACTCCAGGTGTTCCTGAAGGAGCTCCTCAAGTGCCCGGAGTGCCTGAAGTACCCGAAGGAGCTCCTCAAGTGCCCGGAGTGCCTGAAGTACCCGAAGGAGCTCCTCAAGTGCCTGGTGTGCCTGGAGATGCCGTCGGAGTTCCTCAAGTGCCTGGTGTGCCAGAAAATGGTGCCGGTGTTCCTCAAGTCCCAGGCACCCCTGAAGGAGTTCCTCAAGCTCCTGGCGTGCCTGAAGCCCCTCAAGCTCCCGGAGCCCCTGAAGGGCTTCCCCAGGTCCCTGGCTCACCACAGATTCCTGGCATTCCCGAAGAGTCTCCCGCAGTGCCTGAAGTTCCTGGTTCCCCCGGAGAGTCTCCTGTTGTACCCCAGGCTCCTGGCATTCCCGAGATTCCTGGCACTCCCGAAGAGTCTCCAGTGGTCCCCCAAGTTCCCGGCGTACCCGAGGTTCCTGGCTCACCGGAGGAGTCTCCAGTGGTCCCCCAAGTTCCCGGCGTACCCGAGGTTCCTGGCTCACCGGAGGAATCTCCCGCGATTCCCCAGGCTCCTGGTGTACCACAGATTCCTGGCATCCCCGAAGAGTCTCCCGTGATCCCCCAAGTTCCTGGCGTACCCGAGATTCCTGGCGCACCAGAAGAGTCTCCCGCGATCCCCCAAGTTCCTGGCACTCCCGGGGAGTCTCCTGTGGTCCCCCAAGTCCCTGGAGCCCCACAAGAGTCACCAGTGATCCCCCAGATTCCTGGCGCTCCAGTCGTACCCGGCCTGCCAAACGATGGCGACTTCGACACGTTGCCGACTGGCGTGTCTGGTGGAGACACAAATATTCTTCCTGGTTTCCCAGACAGTCCCTCAGAGTCCGGCATTATCCCCGTTTTGCCGGTTCCAGGAGCACCCGGCTCCGAGCCAGGCTCGACTGACGACCCTCTTGCAACCGTCGTGCCTGAAATTCCGGGCGTGCCAACCTCTGGCAGCGACGGCGTACCAGGACTTCCCGGTGTGGGAGACGGCACAGTGGGTTTACCGACCTTCCCAACAGGAATTGACCCTGAAGGATCAGCGGTTGAAGTGCCAGATACGCCTGCAACCCCGGACGACCCCAGTTCGTGCGGCAGCTTGGGGAGGCCTTGTTTCGCCGGCCTTCACTGTGTCGAGGGCCGTTGCATAGCGTATCAAGGCCCAGACGACGTGTGCGGCAATACTGGCCGTCCCTGTCCCTCGGGATCACTTTGTGTGAGCGGCTCTTGCTCGCCTATCAGCAGCGGCTCCGAGAGCTGCGGTTCAGCCGGCCCTTGTACGCAGAGCCAGTTTTGCGCAAATGATAGCTGCATCGATATCGGTGCCTCGACAGATGTTTGCGGATCGCTCGGCCGTGTTTGCCCCTCGGGCCAGCTATGCATGGCTGGTGCTTGTGTGCCCATCGAGGTCCCGGGCGCCAACTGCGGCAACTCGGGCCCTTGCCCTGCATCGCAGGCTTGCCTTCGAGGAGCTTGTATCATCACTCCTGAAGCCAACGTCTGCGGTGAGAGCCGTCTCCCGTGCCCCAACGGCTTTTCTTGCCAGAGTGGCCAGTGTGCCGTCGCTCAAGATACCTGTGGGCCTGGCCGGGGTCCATGCCATGACGGGCTCGTCTGTTTGGACGGCGTTTGCACACCCACAGGTCTGCCGATCGGTGGGTGCGAAGGCCGCAACACTCCATGCCCCGACGGCGAGCTCTGCGTGGCAAACATTTGTGTCGTGGATCCCGACCCTGAGACCTGTGCTGGCGCGCGCTGCGGGCTTGGAGAGTTGTGTGTGCACAGTATCTGCATCGACATCCTAAGTGACGCCCTTCATTGCGGCGCAAAAGACACCGCGTGCCCGCCGAATAACATTTGTCGCTCGGGCACCTGCGCGCCGGCACCCGAATCATCTTGCGGTGGCGCGACGTGCGATGCTCGCGTCGAAGTGTGCATTAATGACGCCTGCCTGGCCCTGTCAACGGATCTCGATAACTGCGGAACCCCTAACAATCGTTGCCAGCCCGGCACGACCTGTATTTCCGGCATCTGTACTGATCCCTCGACGCCGATCGGTTGCAATGGCGATGTTTGCGGCGGAGGCGAGTTGTGCATTGGAAACGCCTGCGTCAACATTGCCACGAACGACAGAAACTGCGGCCGTGCAGGTAACCTCTGCCCAGACGATACGACGTGCATCTCAGGTGTCTGCACTCCTTTCAACGCGCCGGTCTGTGGAAACGTTCACTGCCCGGCGGGAGAGATCTGCGTATATGAGACGTGCGTCGACGTCTTTAACGACGCACAGAACTGTGGCGCCTTCGGCCGAGCTTGCAGTCCTCAAGGATCAACGTGTGTCGCTGGCAACTGCGTGCCTCCTGTCGCTGGTCGTTGCGGCTCGACAACCTGTGCGGCATTCGAATCCTGCCGCGATGGTGTTTGTTTTGACCACCTGGGCGACACCAGCAACTGTGGCGGTGTCAATAAAACGTGCTCGGGCACGTGCGTGTCTGGCACGTGCATCCCGCTTCCGTCGCTGCAGCCCAACTCGGCCTCTCAGATCACGGACACGCTGACTCAGACGATCAACGACGCCATTGGCCCCAACGGCGTGATCAGCCACCTTCTTGACAACATTAGAAATGGACTCACGGATAATCTCGTCACCGATATCGTCAAGGGACTCCTGGGCACTGGACTGCCTGGAAGCGGGGGCCTGCTGCCTGACCTTCTCGACGGATTGATCAAGCAAGGCGCCATCACGCCGGGCTCTGTGGCAGGACTCATTGGGCCGGATAGTGTTCTGCCTCAGCTTGTGGACCAGATATTTGAGAACATCAACAACGACACGCAGAACCTGATCCCTGGCCTTATCACCCAGCTCTTGGGCAATGGCACCGCTGCCGGGGGAGGCTTGATCCCAACGCTCCTCGATAACATTCAGAACGGCAACCTGGACAAGGTCCTGCCAGACCTGGTCCAAGGCCTGATCGGAGATGGCACTGCCGCTGGCGGCGGTATACTACCTGGCCTCATTCAGGATATTCTTGGCCCCAACGCCGGCAACCCGCTCGCGGGTCTCGGCAGTTCTCTGCCTGCAGGACTGGGCGACTTGCTTGGCAACGCTACAACTCCCGAGCAAGTCCAGACTCTTCTTCCGGGAGCCATCGGCGGACTTCTCAACGGCACACTCCCCGAGAACGTGCTAGGCGGTCTCTTGAACGGATTGAATGGAACTGTTGGCCTCCCAGGCGGTGGTACCCCGGGCATCACCATACCCGATGGCTCTGCACCCGTTCTCCCAGGCGACGCGCTGGGCGAGCTTCTCAATGGAATCCAGAACAACGCTTCTGTACCTTCGGATATCATCGATGGCCTGTTGAACGGCAAACCGAATGGCACTAATCTTGGATCGGGTCTCCCCCTAGGACAGGTCCCTGAAACCGGCTCTCTGCCTGGTCTTGGGCTCAATGTCAGCGGCGATCTCAACATCGTGCTGGATGGGATCCTGAACAATGGCACCCTTGCAGCAAACGTCTCGGGAGAAGCCGCTATTGGCATCATCATCGGCGGGCTCATCTCAAACGGCAGCATTCTCCCTGACTCACCTTCAGGCCAGCTTCTCGAGGGCCTCGCTGGTGGTTTGCTGAACAACTCACTCACCATCCCTGACACCCCTGCGGGCAACCTCGGAGCCTCGCTGGGCCAGATTGTGAACAATAGCACAGCATCCCTCGGCCCCGAGGCAGCAGAACTCATCGGTGGCATCATCGGTGGGGTCACAGGGAACAGCAGCATCGTACCCTCGAGCCCTGGTGGGTCAGTTGGTGCTATCATCGGCGGCGCGATCAATAACGGAACTGCTCTTCCTGGCACGGAACTCGGCGATTCCCTCAACACAATCATCGGCGGACTCACTGGTAATGCCTCGCAGCCAGCCACGCCCGGCCAGCCTTCTCTTCCTGATCTACCCACAGGCCAAGACCTGCAGGATGTCCTCGAGGAGATCGTGGCAAACGTCACGGTGCCCGGCGTCAACATTCCCTCAACCGAAGAACTTGGCGACCTTTTGGGTAGTTTGACTCCCAACGGAACCTCATTGCCCGATGGTTCCCCTGCGAGCTCCGCTGGTGATTTCCTTGCTGGCGTGATCGGAGGTGTCACAGGCAATGGTTCAGTCATCGGCATCCCCGAACTTCCACCCATCGGAGCTGTACTTCCCGTCATAGTCGATGGTGCTATCAATGCCAACGCGACTCTTCCCGGCCTGCCTCCCATCACGGAGGTCCTCCCGAGCTTGGTGGATAGCCTACTCACCAACGGTACCATTGACCCCTCACTTACGGATGCCTTGGCCGGCATAGTCGAGGGTACCGTGAACACGACGCTTCCAAGCCAGCCACTGCTCCCCGGTGTGCCAGGAAACACAATCCCTGGCGTCGGCGCTGGGGGCTTACTCCCCGTCGTGGGTTCTTTGCCAAATGACACAGTCGGCGATTACTTGTCAGAACTTGTTGGCTCCGGCAACGGGACTTCGAACGGTGGCTTGGTGCCTAACTTGATCGAGGCCGTGAGGAATGGCTCTGCCGAGGCAATTGTCCCTCAACTCATCTCGGATGCCTTGGGCGATGGTACGCCCAACTCGCCGGGCTTGTTACCGAATTTGATCGGCAACATCCAGAATGGCACATTGGACGCCATTCTTCCGAACATCACGACTGATTTGCTCGGCCCAGGGGCAACGCTTGGTGGTGCCTTGAACAACGCCTCTGTGGCCGATGTGCTGCCCGGAATCATTAACGATATCTTCGGCAATGGAACCGCGGGAACGGGCCTCATCCCCACTGTCATCGAGCAAGTACAAAACGGCTCTATCGACACCATTCTCCCCGGGTTAGCAGAAACCATCCTGGGCAATGGGAGCCCCACGGGAACGCTCCCTGGACTTGTGATTGGCGCCTTGAGCAACGACACGGCCGGCCTCGGCACGGTTGTCCCGGATCTCGGGGCAGCGTTGCCTTCGCTTCTCAATTCTACCGCTGGCGGAGTCTCTCTGATCATCCCTGAGCTCCCGAGTCTTACAAACGGATCAGGAAGCGGCATTGGCATCATTATCCCGACCTCGCCCGGTTCAGGTGCCGGCGGTAACGCCCCGGGCATACTGATTCCTGATATCGAGTCCGTTTTGCCCTCGCTTCAGAATGGGACTGGCAGCTTAGGGCCTTTGTTGCCTGCGATCATTGACGGCATCCCCGGCCTCGGCAACGTCACGGAGGGGCCTCTCGGTGATATTATCTCGTCGCTACCCGGTTTGGCGAACGGTTCAACCGGCGGACTCGATGATTTGACCGAGGCCATTGGGCAAATACCTCCACTGCTAAACGATACAAGCGTCGACGACAGCGTTGGCGACATTGTGGCAAGCTTGCCCGGGCTGCTGAATGGCACGGCTAATCTTGGAGACGTCCTCAACAACTTGCAGCCACTGTTGAACAACACCGCTGGCGGCTTGTCTCCTGGAGAGGGCTTCGGTTCTCTCCCAGGCACAATCATCCCCGATGTTCTTAGCAATTTGCCCAGCCTGACGAACGGCACAGGAAGCGGCAGTGGGCTGCTGATTCCTGACCTCGAAGGACTCATCAATGGCACAACCGGCGGCACAGGCATCCTCATACCCGACCTCTCAAATTCTTTGCCCGCCATTCTGAATGGTACCGGTAACGCCGTGGGTGCTCTGGTCCCTGACGTCGGAAATTCGCTACCAGGCCTGATCGCCGGGACGACTGGCGGCGCGGCGTCCTTGGTCCCTGACCTGGTGGGCTCCTTGCCATCCTTGATCAACGGTACAAGTGCTTCTGATATCATTTCAAGCGTGCCGGGCCTGGCTGGTAGCGTCATTGTGCCAGACTCGGAAGTTGGAGAGATCATCTCGAACTTACCGCCTAGCATCAGTGTTGGACTCAACGCAACGGTTGGAGCCAGCATTCCTCCGTTGACAGAGATCGTCAACAACCTTCCTAGCCTCCCTGGACTCGAATCAACCGTTCCAAGTCTGATTGGCGCCCTCCCTGGCATCAACCTGCCCATTGCGAATGGCACAGAGGGTACAGGAACTCCGGATGCACCTGGATTCGGAGGCCCTCTACTCCCAGAGATAATCAACGACCTCCCTTCGACTATCTCCAACGGCCTGGCCGGTGCAGGCAGCTCTCTGATTCCAGAGCTGGTCGGGAATTTGCCTGGCCTCGCGAACGAGACTGCAGCCGGTACAGGTGCAAACGAATTGATTCCATCTGTCGTGAACGGAGTCCCTGGACAGATTTCTGCAGCACTCGGCAACACTTCAGGTGCCGGGTTCATACCCGGACTTGCCAACTCACTGCCGTCGCTCGTAAACGACAGTCTCTCCGGTATTGGAGGAGCTTCACCCGGTTCCGGTTCTGGCGTGGGTACCATACTCCCCCCGGCATTGAATGACCTTCCTGGCGCTATAAACTCTTCATTGGGTGGCTCTCCCGCTTTATCTGGCATCGCCCCAGGTCTTATTTCCGGGTTGCCAAGCCTCGTGAACTCGACACTCAACGGAGCTGGCGGAGCTGGCGGACCAGCCGATCCTCTCATCCCAGATGTCCTTAACCAGATCCCCGAGGTCATCAGTGGCGCCGTTGGCGGAGCGGTCAACAGTAGTGAGGGTATCGGAGGGTTCTTACCGGGAGTTGTTAACCAACTACCGTCTCTGGTGAATTCGGCACTCAACAATCAAACCGGCGCGCAAACCATATTGCCCGACGTAATCAACACGCTGCCCTCATTGATAGGAGGTTCGCTCGCGGCTGGAAATGAAAGCAACGCTGCTATCGGAAGCGTTGTCGCCAACTTGCCGACCATCGTCTCAGGTGCCGGAAACCAGACCGCACCAGGGGCAGGATCGATTCTCCCTGACGCCCTTAATCAGTTACCCGGTATTGTCTCCGGCGCCCTGCAAAATGGCAGCGTTGGCAACGGCGCTGTTGACACTATCGTCGCAAACCTGCCCGGGATCGTCTCCGGAGCTGGCAACCAGACAGGCCTGGGCAGCATCTTGCCAGATGCGATTAACCAGCTCCCCGGTGTTTTGAATGATACACTTACCGCTGGCGGCGCTGCAGGCTCATTGGTGCCCGGAATAGTTGATTCACTGCCGGATCTCATCTCTGGAACTCTGAATGGAACTATCGGCGGCCAACCCGGCCAGCTTCCTGGTGGACTTGAAGGCGGAAGCGGGACATCACCTGGAACGATTTTGCCTTCAATCATCAACGAGCTGCCTGATACCATCAGCAATGGTCTTCCCAACGGCACAGCTGCAGGGCAGCTCGCCCCTGGCCTGATAAGTGGACTGCCATCTGCGATCAACGACGTCCTCGCGAATGGCTCTGGCTCCAGCCTTGGGTCATTGATCCCTGGCGTTGTCAATGAGATTCCGGGTGCCATTGGTGGCTCCTCGGGCAGCGTTGGCACCTTGTTACCGGCGATCATCGAGTCGTTGCCGAATCTGGTGAACATTTCCTTGAACGCAAGCGTCCAGACGCCAGACTTGGAAGCCATTCTTCCTGGAATCATTGAAGGCCTTCCCTCAGTCATTGAGGAGACCCTCGGCGGCATTCCTAACGTGGACCCAGCCAGCGTCATCCCGATTGTCGTTGGTCAACTTCCCGATATTATCAGCCAAACCCCCAACATTTCTCTTCCCGGATCCGTACTCCCTGGAATAGTCAATTCACTCCCAGGCATCGTGTCGGGGGCATTGTCGAACGCCACGGGTATTCCACCTGCCGAGTTGGCTCCGGGTCTGTCCGCAGCCCTCCCGGGCCTGATTCAAGGAACCCTGACGAATCTCACGAACCAGGGCGGGGCTTCCCTTCCTAATCTCCCTGATCTCGCAGCCAACCTCCCATCTTTGGTCGAGGGTGCTCTAGGCCTTGGAGGTTCTCCTGGAGCTGGCTCAGGAGCTCTCATTCCTGAGACCATCAACTCGCTGGCGCCTGTCATCGGTGGTGCTCTTGGAAATGCCTCGGCGCCCGGTTCAGTTCTTCCACTCCCAGACCTTGTAGCTGCACTCCCGGGCCTCATCAACGAAGCCCTTGAACAGGGCTCTAGTGTCATTCTTCCTTCGCCTCTCAACGACTTGCCCGCAACCATCGGCAACGGGTTGAACAATGGCACGATTTCAGTCCCAGGATTACCAGTCCAAGATATCATCAGCACGTTGCCAGAGCTCATTTCTGGCGCCATCAATACCGGCGCAGGAACTTTATTGCCTGATACCCTCAACACTTTGCCCGGAAATCTTGGCTCATCCCTCGCCAACGCCACGACTGGCGGTCAAGGCCTGCCGGTTCCAGAGTTGATTGCTCAGTTACCCGCGCTGATAAACCAGGCGATCAACGGGTCCAGCTCTGTCATTATACCCGAGTCTTTGAACAATTTGCCGTCAATAGTTGGTGGCGCAGCGGGCCAGATCCCAGCAGACATTGTGGCAAACTTGCCTTCTTTGGTCAACTCGGCCATCAACAACGGCACGAGCCTGGTGATCCCAGAGGCAATTAACCAATTACCCACCACAATTGGAGCAGCTCTGGGCGGAAACACGACGCTTCCGGCTGATCTGATTGCTGGCCTGCCCTCACTCGTGAATGGGGCCCTGGCCAACGGCACTTCGAACACGCTACTCCCAGAGTCACTCAACAACCTCCCGGGCACAATTGGATCCTCACTAGGTAACGTCACAGGAGGTGCAAGCAATTTGTTGCCCGAGATCATAGCGAACTTGCCAGGGTTGGTCAATGAAGCCTTGCAGAACGGCGCAAGCACGCTGGTCCCGCCGGTCATCAACAACCTCCCCGGCACAATTGGATCCTCACTAGGTAACCTGACAGGAAACGCAGCAGCTCTGGTGCCTGAGCTTATCAACAACCTCCCGGGCTTGATCAACGCTGGTTTGGGAAGCAGCAACGGTACAATCCTCCCTGAGAGTGTCAATACTCTCCCTTCTACAATAGGATCTGCGCTTGGAAATGTCACTGGCAGCGCAGGCAACCTTGTGCCGGAAATCATTAGCTCGTTGCCAGGACTGATAACAGGAGCCATCAACAACGGGAGCACGACGTTGATACCCGACAACGTGAACTCGCTTCCTTCAACTATTGGTCAAGCCTTGAGCGGTAACGGCACAGCTGTCCTGAACCCCGACCTCCTCAATGCCCTGCCTCAGCTCGTGTCAGGAGCCTTGAGTGGCGGGAACTCATCGATCATTCCTCCAGAGATCAACAATCTCATTCCCAACCTCGGAAATGCCATCGCAAACGGCACAACTACGGGCAACCTCATCGGCAACCTCATCGGCGGAGGCAACACGACGGCAGGCGGGGGCGCCCTACTGCCATCATTGTCTGGCAGTTTGATCGGCAACATCACGGTTGGCGGCAACAGTTCCGGAGTGCTGCCAGGACTGGTGGCAAATGTCACCGTGGGCGACTTGGGTGCTTCGATCCCCTCGCTCGTGGACTCATTGATTGGAACAAACGGCACTCTGGGTGCGATAGTGGGAGGACTCCTTGGAAATGGAACAAATGGCGGAATTGGAATCCCAGGTCTCTTGGGCGAGATTGCCTCGGGAGCAAGCAACAGCACGCTGCCAACACTCGTCGATCAAGTGCTTGGAAACGGCGGCACAGGTCTCGGCACGGGCGTTACAGGAGGCCTCATCAACGGCGGCGGCCTTCTTCAGAACCTCACGAACGGACTTATCGGAACTGGGCTCGGATCTGGCGGCGACAACGGTCTTCTTCCGACCATTGTGTCGCCTGGGCCCAGTGTCAACACCACCATCCCGTCGGTTCCTGAAGCTCTCGAGAGCTTGGGCATCGGCAACATCACGCAAACTATCAACGACTTGGTCAATACAGCCCTCGGCAGCAATGCAACCGCAGGCTTGCCGCTACCAGATCTCATTGCCAATCTTGGCGGTGGGAACCTGAGCGGCGCAGTCTCACAGCTGATCGACGGCCTATTGGGACCTGGCACCAGTACGAACACAACGCCAGGCGTCAATCTGAACCAGAACAACACCGGGCTTATTCCGACTCTCCTCAACAATGTCGCAGCCGGGAACGTCACGAACATTGTGCCCGACCTTGTCAATGGATTACTCGGCAACGGAACTCCAAACAGCGGGGGTATACTACCCGATCTCCTGAATAACGTAGGAACAGTCAACCTACCTGCTGTCGTGCCGGGGCTTATCGATGGCCTCCTTGGAGGCCCTGCTATCGGCGGTGCCACGGGAGATCCTACCCTCTCATTGAATGTTTCTACCGGCCTGATTCCCGGCAGCACCGGGGCTCAGGTGGACATCAACGGCACGACAGTCGGAGTAGGGGCTGTTCTGCCTCAACTTCTTGACGGGCTGAACACTGGAAATATCAGCAACATTGTGCCGAACATCATTTCAAACCTCCTGGGCAATGGAAGCGCCAATGGGACGACCGGGCTTTTACCCAGTCTTGTGGGCGGGCTACAGAACAACACGGCAGGCGTCAGCAATGGACTATTGGACGGTCTACTTGGCACAGGGGCTGGCGGTACTCTCTTGAACAGCGGAGGGCTGCTTTCTGGAACTCGCGACCTTCTCACGGACAGCCTGAACTGCGGAGGTATAGGCATCGTATGTCCAGGAACGCAGATCTGCAGAGTGGGAGAGTGCATCGCAAACACTGGTGCTTCAGGCACGGCAATCGTGCCCGGCCTCGGTGGAACGACAAGCCCAGCACCCGGCACTGCCGTCACGACGAGCCCTGCCGCCGGCGCTGGCACAACGACGGTGCCTGGACAAGGAGTCGTTGACCTACTCACAGACGCTCTGAACTGCGGGCGCCTGTTGAACATCTGCCTCTTTGGACAGGTATGCCGCAATGGGCAGTGCGTCTCTCCAGGTGCAGTCACCACCACTTCCCAGCCTGGTGTTCAAGTTCCGACCACCAACCTACCACCTACAACGACCGTTGCTGGCGGTCTCATCGACCTACTGACAGATACTCTGAACTGTGGCCGGCTTCTCAACATCTGCTTGAACGGGCAGACATGCCGCAATGGGCAATGTGTCGCGACCGCGGCTCCAACGACCGCAGCTCCGACGGCCACTGTTCCAACGCTCGTGCTGCCTGGGGCAACGACGGTTGCCGGAACCGGCTCGGGAGGCATCATCGACCTCCTGAATGATAGTCTGAACTGCGGTAGGCTAACCAATCTCTGCCTCTTCGGCCAGATTTGCAGGAATGGGCAGTGCGTGTCCGCCGGGTCCGGCCAAACGACTGCCAACGTCCAACCTACGACCACCGTTCCTATCGTCGTACCAATCGTCTCTCCGACCACGGTGGCTATTCCTGGCCTTTCCACAACATTGATTGTGCCCGGCTCGACGACTCTGATTGTCCCAGTCGTTTCTACCACTCTTGTCACGCTGCCGCCTGTTACTACCGCGGCAGCGGCCGCTGGAGGCATCGCCGGGGGCGTCATCGATCTCCTGAACGACAGCCTCAACTGCGGACGTCTTTTGAACATCTGCCTGTTCGGCCAAGTGTGTAGAAATGGGCAGTGCGTTTCTGCCGGCGCTGCGTTGACAACTACCACACAAGCGGCTCTGACAACGACTCGTCCGCCCACGACTCTCTCGACAGCCACTCTCGGAACAACCACCACAGCTGCCGGGGCCGGAGCCCTGGATCTCTTGACTGATCGCCTGAACTGCGGGCGCATTGGGAACATTTGTTTGGGTACGCAAAATTGCCAGAATGGCCTCTGCGTGGCCATTGCTGTCACCGTCCAGCCTGGAACAACCGCTCCTGGAACAACCGCTCCTGGAACAACCGCTCCTGGAACCACCGCTCCTGGAACAACTGCCCCCGGAACAACCGCTCCTGGGACTACCATCCCTGGAACTACCGCCTTCAGAACAACCGTCCAGGCAGGAACTACTACTGTTGTTCCCACGGCGGTCACGACAACGGCCGCTGGAGGTGGTATCGTGGACCTTCTGACGGATAGCCTTAACTGCGGACGCCTTTTGAACATCTGCCTGTTCGGCCAAGTCTGTAGAAATGGGCAATGTGTTTCTGCCGGTGCCGCTGGCACGACTACCACCACCGCCGCGCCTCTCACCACCGCAGGCGCAACGACGACGCGTGCCACCACCACGCAAGGGGCCACTACCACAGCGGCGCCTGTTGCCACGACCACAACTCAGCCACCGGCCGCTGGCACCACCACAACTCAGCCACCGGCCGCTGGCACCACCACAACTCAACCGGCGGCCGCTGGCACTACCACAACCCAGCAGGCGGCTGCTGGCACTACAACGCGTGTCACGACCACCACGGCCGCCGCCGCCGGAACTACAACAGCCCAAGCCGTGCCCACGACAACTGCTGCTGCTGCTCCTACCACGACGCGAGCCACGACGGCGGCAGCGGTTCCTACCACCACCGCCGCCGCTATCCCTACCACTGCGCCGACGACTGTCCGTCCAGCCACCACCGTTGCTGCTCCTCAGCCTACGACCGTGGCCATCCCCACTACAGCCGCAGCGGTCCCGACCACTGCGGCTGCAGCGCCGACAACTGCGGCGGCGGCAGCCACGACGGCCGCCCAGAGCAGCGTCAACCTCCAGACGGACCGCAACAACTGCGGACGCCTGAACAACGCTTGCTCCAGCAGCCAGACGTGCACCAATGGGGCGTGCGTGGCCTCTAGCAGCTCTTCGGGCGGCTCAGGCACGCAGTGCGGCGGCATCCTGGGCATCGTTCCCTGTATCTTCCCTCTGACATGCGTAAACGGCAGATGTCAGGTTTTGGGAATCTCCCTGTAATGATATGATCTGGTGCGGTTTCCTTTGTATTCTCTTTCTCTTTTTTCATTTGTCTTGTCTGGTCCGATCTAAAGGATGAGAGATCTCATAATTTGATGAGAAGGCTATGTCTGTGGCCTCGTAATGAGTTAATGTAGCTAAGTACACGACGAATCTGATCTGTAATACACGTCTTAATATGTTCTTGCTCCATTAAGCTTGTTCCCATGTTCATTTTCATGTTCAGTGGAAATTTAATGGGTGGGTGGTGACTTATTGAGGAGTAACTTGGGGCGAACCTGTTCTTAGGCTGAAGGTCGGAACTGTTTTGGTAGTGGGACTGTCCGGGTTACTGGAAATCAAAGGGCCTACACCAGTCTTGCTAGTGTGGTTTGAATATTCAGGATAGACCATTTGTTAGCAGGCTCTGACTATGGCGAGGTTCAACCAGAGAAGGCGTCGCGGTCAGATGAATGAAGGTTGTTCGCCTTCTGCCAATTGGCAGACCAATTTGCACCACGATGGTCCTGAGCAAGGATGGTTGCGATGAATTGATAGCAATCGTCCGTGCAGTTGATATAATCTACACACTTGATTATGTCTCGATGAAAGCAGTGGCTTGGTTCCCAAGAGCCGGAAGCAGGCGTAGCGGGCGCTGAGGTATTGAGATCACGGTCGATGCTGTTCTTGAGCTCGAACTCAAAGCACTACGATGACTTCAACAAGTGGCCAGCGGGTCGAGGCAGAAAATGAAAGGCAAGGGTATCAATTACTAGCTACAGTGTTCTCAATTGTCCATACATTCCGCACCTTTTGTGCATAAGCCACGACAGGGGGACGTTCCAGCGTCACGCAGTGCGAAGGTAAGCATTGCGGGTCTTGTGCATTTCGATCATTTTGCTCACGAGCTGATGCTTGACGTAGAGCTCATGTGGCTTGAATGCCGTGGTGCAGGTGATGAAGATTTGCGCGAATCGGGCCCTTGTAGTCGTCACTGCCATGCGGTCGGCGGCTGTACTGAAGCCGAGCTCATCGTCAAGCGTGTGTACGATGATGACGATGTCTGCTTCATGGCTCATTGACGAGCCGACTGTTCGGCACTCAACGTCAGAGCTATACGCGTCATCTGGGGCCAATCCTGCCCTGAGGATTGCGGCGACTGCGGCATTTGGGGCGATGAGGAGGATGCTCGCTTTCTTGTAGAAGTCCCGGTATCGGAGATGGGCGGAGGCCAGACTCGAGGTGAGGTCCAGGGCGAAAGCGGTCATGCTGGTGTTGGGCCACGATGGAGGCACTGTCTGTCCATCGGTTTCGACGACATCGATGACCCAAGAGTTACCCTCTGGCTGGACTGGCATGGCCGTCAAACGCTTGAGGGCGCCGTTGACGCGGGCGCATAACAGCTTGGCGCATGGGTCCGAGGTGACAGAGTCGGGAATGCTCATGTGGGATTTGTAGATGTGCTTCAATGGAAATTGACCGATCACGCCAAGGTTACGGAGGTTGACCGTAAGACGAGTTTCAGTGGCGTGGGCGTTGGCTGCACGGTGGAGCAGAGACCTTTGACGTTGAGGCCCGAAGGTGGACTTCCAGCCGGTGCTGCGACTGTTGCCAGTGTCTGCATTGCGAGCGACCGGGCTGAGCTGGAACGGGTCCCCAATTGCAAGAACAGGCCCGGGGAAACGCGAAGGCACGATCCAGAATGAAGCCTCGGACATACGAGCCGCATCGTCGATGATTGTGAGCTTGGAGTCTGTGGCCCATCTCCTTCCCAGCTGGACCAGTGAGACAGGTGTGCCGACCAGAATTTGGACGTGCTTGGCGGTGTGTATCAGAAGCTCACGGCACATGCCGGCAAAGTCTTTTGCGCTCGAGCACTGCGAGTAGTATGGCGGGCCTTCGCGTTTGGTCTTCATTGCCAACAAGTACCGGCTGTACATGTTGTTACACTCCGTCGGCGAGTATGACTGCGCCAGGAATCTCTTGGTGGTTTGGGCCAAGCTGTATTCGTCGGATGTCGGATGGTCGGCATGGGCCTCCAAGGACGCGTCTTTGATGGAACGCTCCGCGGCGCCCACCACGGCGGCAGCGTCTTCCGTTGAATCCCTTTCGACATAACCCAGAGCGGCGATCTCTGCCCCGAAAGGGTAGACATGGGCGATCTTCACGCTGGAGGGGTCTTCTGTGGGAATGTCCTTGATCTTTTCTTCGAGAGTGGAAATGACGTCCCGACAGAGAGCGTGGCTAGGCGCGCACCAGAAGACAGGATGCCCAAATGGCGGCAGCTCTTGGGGCGGATGTCTGGCCCACGAGGGCTCGATGTCTTTGAAGCTGGCCTCACCAAATTCCCAACCTTCGAGCCGCAAAGCCTTCTTCCTTGCTGCTTCGGCTGCTTCGGCAGCAGCTTTGGTAGCAGCAGCGGCTGCGAATGCGGCTTCGACCGCCGCTGTGTGTCTCAGTACGATGTCGCGGCGAGGCACCCGGCATATCTGGGCGGCGATCTTGGCGGCCACTGTAGTCTTACCGGAACCTGCCACTCCCTCTACCAGCAGCATGCCCGCTGGCACGTGGTGGATGTTGTCGAAGACCGGGCTGTGAACCCTGTCGAATTGGCCCACGTCGAGAGTCGGGAAGGTTGCGGCAAAGTCGAGTGTATCCTCACGGGTGAAGGCGCGCGTGTATTTCCATTGCTGTTGCAACAGGTTGTCCGTGGACTCCTTGGTGTCTGCGGCGCGACAAACGCCGGCCATCTCTTCCCTGGCCGTGGTGTCGCTGGCTCTGTAATACATCCTAACAGGGATGATGTACTTCGGGTCACTCATCAGCTGGTCGTAGTACGCGTCGATGCTTCCCGAGAGTGGAAGGGTGGGGACGCAGAAGTCCATCGGTGGGCTGCGGTATCGATAAGGCCAGTCTCTTTCGCGTGGGGTAGAGACGAGGATAAAGATATCTGGTGTGACGGCGATGCCGGCCGGGGCGTTGACACGCCTTCCTCGCCACACTGGCTCCCATGTCTTCGTACCATCAGGCCGGTAGGTGGGCCCGGCTTCCTCCCGTGCGTCGATGTCTTGGCACCATTTGACGATTATTCGGAGCCACTCATCGTCCGACAGGCTGGGATGGTTCACCACACGTAGCTGCTCTTCGGCGAATACTGATCTAGCTTCAAGGGGACCGTGTACCCGGGTCAAGTCGGCTGGAATAGCGTGCGAACAGAACCTGGATAGCATGGCCACGTTCCGGTCTTTACTCCATTTTGGTGTTTCGTCAAGCTGACGAAGTAGTCTTTTGACCCCTTCGTCATGCTTGCCCTTGGCTTGGAGGGCGTCGTCGAGGTCGCTTTGTAGCTCTTCGACATTGCTAGTGAGAAGCTCGTGTTCCTCACTGAGGCTCTCATCTATGTCGCTGGCAATGTCGGTATGCCTGTACTCCGTGTCGTCGGGATCCTCAGCCGGCATGCGGTGTCGGCGTGGGATCGTTCCGCATTCGATATGGACGGCGTCGCCGACTTCCGGCAGGAGGTCGCGGGACTGTTCGTCGACAGTGACGCGGATGAGGTACTGCAGTGGAGGGCCAAGGTTTTCAGAGTCCCGAGGAACGTGCTCAGAACCAAAGACAGCAGCGGCATCTTTGTCAGAAACAGACCATCGAGAGGAGGGCAGGGCAGTAAAACGCGCTTGATGAACGGCGTCGGCCATCTTCTCGGACCGAGCTTGGTCGAAACCGAACTCCTCGCGGGCGGACACTTGCAGGGTGGCCATGCGATGGAACTCGTTCGTCCAGATGTCGACGGCTGGTTCTGGCTTGAGGTGACGCTTGAACTCCATGTTGACATTGATGAAGCTGAGCTGTGAGCCTCGCTTGCATGCGTTTTTAAAGAACTCCATCCAGTTGCCGTTCATCTGGGGACATTTCAGCGGAGTGACGTGAGCGTCGAGGAATCGGGTATCCCGACGTAGAAATATGTCGAGGATGGTGGTGGCCTGGTCAAAGGCGGAGGTCCAACCATTGACGATGTGCTGCTGATCGGGGTGCAGAGTGGCCAGCCGGTGCAGGGGAGTGTATATGACGGCGTCCGACGTCTGGGACACGAGGCGGATGTGGGATGCGTCGCAGTTCAATGTCTTGACGCCCAGTCGCGGACGCAGACTGCTTGTGCGCGGGAAACTGGCGATCTGCAGGGACTCACTGAGCTTGGCCAGGGGAACATAGATCCAGCCCACGACGAGGTCAGGCTTCTCATGCTGGCGGATCGAATGCTGAAGGACCAAGTGTGCGGGGCTGTATGGACCCTTGGCGAAGTATATTGTGGTGCGAGCACCGTCGATGACGGTGCCGCCCAAGGACTTGAGGGTATTGTCGGTGTAACCCGGCAGTAGTCGAGCTTTGACGACGACAACACACGCGACTGTTGGGCTCTGCCGCGTGTGGGAACTGCTAGCGGGGGTCTTCATCATGATGGTGACGGGGGAGAGTGAGGAATTGCGGTTGTGAAGAAGGGTAGGGTGGGCTGGAGAAGATGGAGAGGTATGATGAAGGGTAAAGAAAGTGAGGAAGGGAAGGGATGATGAAGAAGAAGAAGGGTTGTGTGAAGTGTGAAGCTCGAAAGAAAACTTCAAATAGGACACCACATCTCGTGCCTCAGGTTATACAGGGAGACACGGCAGTGAATCATTCTACAAATTTTCGCAGTTGCCATTTCGAGATTGACTATGCTCCTCTTGTATTTCTTGATGCAGGCTCTTGCCATTCACTTTGATGCCGCCTGCCCCACCTGCCACCAAGGCCACTTCTCCTTGTAACCACTCCCTCCGCGAGATGACTCCTCTGCCCTGGGCCGACGGCTCCTGGCAGGGAGAGCCGTAAGTCTATCTTTTGCTGGCATGTATATCTGACACCCTCACTGAATGACCTTCTCACTGTACGAGAGCTAATTTAGCATTGTAGTGTAGCCATCGCGGCCATCCTTGGTATGGATGCAAGAAGCGCGCCGCCGAAGAGGCTCGACGTCGCCTGGCGGGCGAGCCGCCCCTAAGTACGAGATCATCAAGTAGAACCCGAAAGATGAGCACATACAAAAGGGTCTTTGTGTCAGCCAGCAAGAAGCACGTAGGATCGACGTTGATGTGTTGGTGCTGGGTGTATGTCGATAGATGAGGATGTGGTTTGCCACAATCGAAGGCAATTGAAAATGACCAATCTGCGCTCAGAGTTGCTGGACATCGGAACAAGCAGGCTACTCAGAGCTCGGACTAACTGACTGCCCAGGTGAGTTCGATAGACTCTGTAGGTGACCTTTCCCATCTCGCGGGGAACCTTAGGTTGAAAGGACTTTGCTGCAACTGAACACCTGTGCCCCACTCATCGCGCGCTCTGTTGTCTTGTACAAATTTTCAACCCACAGGTTTCCAACATTGGCATCTGGATGCTTTGAGTTCAGAACTTCGTGGTTCTTTCCAGTGTATACGCACGACAACTGATTTCCTCTTTCCCTGTCTCTTCTGCAAGCACCAGAGCCGACGCTAGTCTGCCCTATCCCAGTACGGCAAAGGCAGCCATAAGTAATATTTCCTTCCCCATCGAGATAGGACACTCCTCTGACATTTCTATCAGGTTTGTCAAGTGCCATCGTCAGTCGCGAACTTCTGAGCTTCTAAACCTACTTCCCAAGCCCCCGACTTGTGCCAGCCAACAAACTGGACTGCGTCGCCCGACAACGATAATTACACTCGATTCGACACCAAGAGCCATGACGGCGGAAGAATTTTTTGACATGATCATGGGACAGATGGAGATGCCTCGAGGGCTTGGTAATCTGAACATCAACGCCCATGTCCCTGAGAGGGCCGTCGGCTCTCAACACACGCCGGGGAACCAAACCTCGGTCGAAGGTTTACTCCTAAGCTCCGATTCCGAAGGTCCGCACAACGGGATCGAGACATCCAGCGACGACGATGATTCATCAGATGATGGAAACGTGCTATCAGATGACGAGTATACCCCTGTTCACGATGATGAAGCGAGATCCGAGAATGGAGAAGACGACTTGCCGGCCAGAACTGGGAAAGCGACAAAGCGAAAAAGGAAAAGAGCGGTGGCGCCTGCTGTCAAGGCCCAGACCGTCGCGGAAATCAACGCGTACAATGCTCAATACGATGCCCATCTCGATGTACCGGAGGAGCTTCTCGGAGACGATGACGAGACTCGATGGCGCCCGGTGCTGTTAGCTTTGACGATTCTGCAACAGGAAGCGACAAAAGACACGCCAGTCCCCCAGCTGTATGTCAACACAGTTCGTTGGATGTTCCAGTTCTATTTTGACGCCAAGATATCGCGACAAAGGCGCTTTAACAAAGCCGGATCCAGGAAGGGGAAGACCAAAGCCAGTGCAAATCCGGCCGGTCCTAGCAGCGAGGTGCCCCCTCAGAGAACGACGGTCAGCTACGTCGAAGTCAAGGCTATGAGAGTCCTCAGGGAAAAGGCCAAATCTCTCAGGAAGGCCATCGATGACGGCTTGCCGTACGAACAACACCTGCCGTCTGCCGAGGAAATGGTTGGGGCAAGAATCGTCCATACAACTGGGAAGCCCCCTCAGTTCATCACTGACAGCCTGATCGACGCCCATGCCCTCGTTGACCGCCTCTCAATCGCGATTGACAACCCGCATGCCCGGATGGTCCGCGGCCGCGCTGCTGAGTCTGCTCGGCTACCTGATCGATCGGTGGAGCAATTGCCGATTGTTCAAGAAAAGGTGAACCAGCAGACTCACGTCAACAAGTACCTCAAAGAACAGGGAGAAGAGGCCAAGAAAACAGCCAACGAGGTCAAAGAACAGAATGAAACTCTCAAGACAGAGATCGGGGATCTCAAGACCCAGATTGGCACTCTTGAGACGAAGATTGACAACCACGAGAAGGAGATTGACCATCTCAAGAAGGACGCGGAAGAGGCTGAAAGTCGCTCAAAAGAGCGCGAAGAGAGAATGCACGACAAGTCAACGAAGCAAAAGAGGGTTCTGAAGGATCTCTTGAAGAGGATCGATTCTCTTGAGCAGCTCGCCAAGCGCAACGAGGAGATCATGCGGCCCACCCCATCCATGACCGGATCCAGGCCCAGGGGCGTTCTTTTCAACCCGAGCGCGACCCCAACGACGAATCTCCCGAGCCTGGGCGTAGCTTACAATGACAAAGCGGCGGATTCGGCGGGTTTAGCTCAATTCTCGGCCGGGGGGTCCAAGCGAAATGCCCCGGATAATGAAGCAGCAGTTTTGGCGAAGAGGGCGAAGCTGGCGACGGCAAGAGATCCCACCGACAATGAGAGCCCTAGCCGGTCCCAGCATGGGTTTGACGCGGCTCTGATGGGGATGGAATGATTGTTCACGGTACAAAGAGGAATGAAGATGGATGGAAGGCGTGTTCACCGATGTTGGGACGCGGGACAATGGCACCCTGACTGCGGATTACGCCCCTGAGTCTGTTCTTTGTGGTTTGGGCTTGTCGTTATTACCTCAAGGAGGCTGTCTGATGTTTTTATGTTTCTTTTGTTTGTGCCTCAACGCAGGTCTAATCACGAAGAGTCCTCATCAAGAGGCTTGACTTCTGCTTGCGACTGGTTGTCTTGAGACGCGGGACAGCTTCCACTATGTGCTGCTGGCCCTGTTTCTGCCCGAGGTCATGCATCATCAGTCTCTGCTGTTAATTGGCAAATGAATGTATTATTTTGATAAATTCAGACATCGCAATCGCTCCTGGAATCTTCGTGAACCTTTTTGTGACGCTCAATCTCTTGCTGTTGCCTCGGGCTGGGTGGAGGTAGTACCTCTTCTTTGTGCTAGCGACTTGCAGTGTTGGACGCACAGGTTATCAGGGTAAGTTTCAATCTCAGCAAAGCATCTGTTTTGGATCTTTGGTGTTGTCGATTTGCCCAGTCATTACAATCATGGCAAATTGAAGCGTCATGGGCAAGTTCCAGTCTTGATTCCCATTTCAGTGGCGGTGACCTCTTGGAAACAACGCAATCTGCGGGGGAAAAAAAAAACAGAGGTTGCGACATCGAGCCTTGATCAACGGAGAACAAAGATGCAAAGCCAGAGAACCAATTCGGAGATTCCCATCAAACACTCGTGGGCCGCCGTCTGCACACTGTAATTGTGTTACCCCTGATTTCAGGGGTGATCCACTTTCCCACCCCAGTTGAACATCGACTCATCGCGAAGTCCTCTTACCAATCAATACCACGAATGTACTATCTGCAATTGCAACTGGCTGAACCGCAAGAGGATTAATTGGATATTATTCGAGTGCAAGCCAAAGATGAAACGGACTCGGGTACGAGATCTGCAAAATCGTTTCCACTGTCGTGACAGCAAAGGACTAGATCGCTCACGTGCCCTCAAGTCTGCTACCACTCCTCCTGCCTGCCGTTTTACATCACAATCTTGTGACGAGTCTCGATTGATACCTCAAGAGCGAGCAAAACATTCAATGATTCGCTTACCCCTCCCCTCGGTAACGAGATGAACATATTTGAAATCAGAGCGACCAACGTTAAGTTTAGGAACCTCTGTTGTTCTAGCTCGCGTCTAATTATTTCAAGACCAAGCATTGTCACTACAAAGCTGCCGTATCATTGTTTAACCTTTGGTTCTCTCTCCCACTTCACGCGTTGCCGTTGTAAGCGGCAAGGTTGGGGCTGCCGTTCAAAGATCCGGTCACGCGGCCGGTGGTGCCGAGGGCGATGATGCGGTTCTTCACGGCGGTGGGTGTGTTGAGGTTCTCGAGAGCCTGGAGGTAGACGGCGAGGCCGGCGACGTGGGGAGCGGCCATGGAGGTGCCGGTGTTGCTGGCGCTGGCGGTGTTGGAGCTGATGCCAGCGGACAGGATGTTCACGCCAGGGGCATGGATGTCGACGCCGGCACCTGGAGCTCGTCAGTAAAAGATCATAGACTGAGACAACATGCTTTGGACTTACCGTAGTTGCTGAAGCTTCCGACGCGCCAGTTAGAGTCGATGGCGCCAACAGTGAGGGCGTTGGGGACATTCGCGGGCGAGAACTGGGAGACGGGGAGGGCGGCACCGGTGTTGGGGTCACCGTTGCCGGCGGCGGCAACGGAGAGAACGCCCTCGCTGAAGGCGGCGTTGATGGCGGTGACCCAGGATTGGGAGGAGGCGCCGCCGAGGGAGAGGTTAATGACGGAGCGGCTGGCACGGCTCTTGGAGACGATGTCATTGACGGCCCAGTTGAAGCCGGCGAGGATGCCGGCCTGGGTGCCCTGCCTTCCTTCGAAGACCTTGACGGAGATGATGTTGGTCTGAGAGGAGGTCAGCGAGTGAGCGCACACGGCGGGGAGGGGATGGTGGCCGAGATGGTCGTTCGTCCAGGGGCTCATGCAGGGCGGGCTCTGAAGGCCAGCAGCTCCAAAGAATCACCCCTAGATCTTCCGACTTGTTCGATGGCATCTGCACTCACCCTCTTGGCAACTCCATAGGTGGTTCCACCAATGGTACCGGCGACATGGGTGCCGTGGCCGAGAGTGTCGACATGAGCGCCGGAGAAGACGTTGTAGCCGGCGGTGGCGCGACCGCCGAACTGCTGGTGGCCGACGTTCACGCCACTGTCAACGACGTAGGAGTAGGTGCCGGCGCCGGCAGTGTCGTCGTATCTGTATGTCGTGGAGCCCGAGGTGCGGCTCGAGATGCTGCCAAGACCCCAGGGCGCGCCAGTCTGCGAGATGATGGCGCGGGCGTCCAGCTGGACCGGCTCGGCATCCCAAAGCCACTGGACGGTATCCTCTTCGACAAAGGCAACCTGGAATATGTGAGTGGACAGTCTTCGAATGGTGCGAGTGGACGCTGAATACGTACATCAGGGTTGCTCTTGATCTCGGCCAGAGTCTCCTCATCGAACTCGCCAGCGTATGCATGCCAGTCGCTGATGTTGTACGTGTTCTCGATGCCGATGGTGTCACGCTTCGAGAGGCTGCGGCGGTGCACGTCGCTGACCCAGTTCAAGTGGCTCTCGAACTCGGCGACGGCAGCATCGCTCTTGAGGGTGACAATGTACTTTCCGGGGATGACATCGCCGTCACGGCGAGCAACGGTGTTGGTGGGGGCGGCGAAGACGGCAGGGAGCAGGGCTCCAGCGAGGACACCGAGGCTGAGAGGAGTGATCATGGTGAATGCCAAGAGAGGATACTGAGGAGACAGAGGGTGGAGGAGATGAGTAGAGGATGCTGGATGCAGAGAAAAGGTGTCGTAGATACCGTCGCCGCGCACGTACTTATACGACAGACGTCAAGTGCAGTCAGAGCCAAGCTCAGCAGAGCAGCCTCATGACGCGATAACCATGATGCCTTGCATTTCCAAGACGTGACAATGCGTCAAGATCGAGCTTCCCGAACGGTGCAAAGGCCGATTACACCACAGCCAAGACCGGAAGGTAGGGGGCCATGTCACCTCCATCGTGGAGACCAGATGCAACTATCATCACATGTGACCGCTGCGCGAGGTGCTCGCGCCTGAGTAGCGGTGGGCGAGCCTGAAGGACAATAACGGCGGCCGCCGACGCATGAGCTCGCCATGGCACGCAAAGCTGGCGCCCGAGTTCGGCGGTCGCTATGATCCCTGTCGCACCGTTGCATGCCCGGACTTAGTCTCGTGGGTAGCGTAAACCTCCTTCTTCATCAGTACAGGCGTGCGGTCCAGGCCCACCGCGATACGGGGGCCTGGCCTGGATGAAACTCCGGGGTAACCCTGAATATGGTATTGCATGCCGCTCCGGCACCTCAATTGCCGCGGCCGCTTTGCCCATTCGAGAAAGTCGATGTGAGGAGCCGAGTCCGTCGCGTCCGATGGTCGCTTTCGCATGATTATACAGGAGGGAGATCGGCGTTCGGGTAGGGGTATAGCGGGTATACGATAATGGCGCAATCGGACGACGGTCGGACTTGTGGGAAAGGGGTCAACCTCAGTGGTCGCGAACGGTCCACATAGTCCTGATACCCCTGAATTTCCTCGGCTGCCGATCACATAAATCGGACTCGGTCAAGCAAGGCGGTCCCTGCTGGGTTGGTTTAGGCTCGGGTTGTAATTACCCTTAAACTCGTGTCTGTGCATCTTCAAGACGGCTTCAAGCTGCCGAGGTAGTCTAGACCTACAAGACGGCGGGAATAATATGGATGGAGTTGATGTCTTGGATCTCGACTCGCGTGAAAGGAGTTGGTCCGAACCCTCCCCAGGTCCTGTGGACGGATATCGGCCCCAGAACCCTGCTTGTGGTGCATCGGCGGGGATCATGCGATCCAAGACTCCTCGCGGCAAAGGTTGCCGAAGGGTTGTCGTTCAGGCTGATCGCCAGTGAGATTACCCGTATGGTCATGGATCCCAGTGGCAGATGCTCGGCGGGGATCTTGAAGAATCATGGGCGCACGGTCGGAAGAAGAGAACGCGGCATCTCTCACAACCACGAGTCTGTGAGGTCGACAAGGCTGGCCAGGAGGGCGACTCAGGGGTGGAGCTGTAATGATGGAGGGCTGCCATGGTCGCATTATTTCCGGAATGGGGGACAAGGCGCATTGAATCCCTGCTGGGAAGCAGTCATGTGTCTGGACAGTACAGCATCAATGTCAGGGACTATGTACTACAAACTTGAAGGGGAAGGTCAGGACTCAAGATGTCTATCAGGCTGGTGTGCGGTTGGCGTTGACCAAGAAGCCTCTGTACTTTGGAAGGTCAGGGAGGATGGTAGAGGGCTGTAGGTATCGTGGCTGCTAATTCGGGTCGTGCCGAACGGCACGGCAACAATGACTGGGTAGATCCTGGCGCTTGAACTGACTGCATTTGCTCGAAAATCACTTCACTTCAAGCTTGGTACTGGCCCCAGCTGCGTTGGGCGAGGGAAAATTGGCGAAAGCAGTCAAGCCGGATACTACACGCCGGTGCCCTGGACATATGTTGTCAGTGATTTTCTTTGTCTTGTGATGTGGGTGATCCGATCAAAGCGACAATACCCTCTCGGGATTCCGCTGTTTGCGCGCGAAGATCCATGTCGAAGCGCAGGTACCGTGATCGCAAGATTAACCACCCAGCGCCACAATCAGCCAAGAGCAGCCGGCATGATCACCAGCAGGGCACTTTTGGCGCAATACAAGAGCTGGAAACCGAAATTTGCTTTTGAAGTGAATGAGTTCGTGGTGAGCCTACCCATTCAAGTGAATGGCCTGGTGGTTTTGCCGCATGCCACTAAAGGCAGGTCAGTGGGCATTAGCCGTTCCTAACAAACAGCACTTTGAACCTTGAGATCTTAAATGACCGATTGTTCGGCTGATCAACCAAAGAAGGTTCGGCTTATGCAGGCAGCCATCCATGAAGCGTTGTTTTGTACTGGAACAAGGAGCTCGCATTCCCTCTACTTTACATCATCACCATCGATTATTTCCCTTCCAGGAACCGCCTCTCCCACATTTCACTTTGTTCCGAGAGTAATCTGAAACCTATATCTGGGTAACGAATCAAGCCCTGACCGCGAGAATTCTAAATTTGACGAAGCTCGCTGACACAGAACCAGCTTGCTTGCATCGACGCATGGTCTCCCTGCCCAAGACCACCCGAGAAACCGAGTCTTCGTTATGCAACAACATTTGAGTACCCTGGGCACAGGCAGCTCGAAGAAACTCTTTTTCGTTGTTATGGCGCCAACCTTCTCGCAATATGCTGCGTGGGAACTCCTTGCTGACAACCACTTTCCAACGCGGGACTCGGGTTCATTGTCGATCGCTCAACGGCCAGCTCTCTCCACTAGACTGGTTTGTCTCCCAAGCTCCCACGCTGTTTCACTGTCATACGCTCAATGAATTATGCGCAGTACTTCTTTCATTTACAGGCTCGCCATTGTGAAGCCCGCCTACATCGACTGCCTAGGCTTGCCTGGTCGAGAACCGGCATTGCCAGCATTCATACAGAGATGGACTCGTCGTGCCCGAGGCCTTCGCTTGAAAGGGGCACTCTGGAAGCCTTCCACACGACCAAGAATGTCTCAAGAGACGACTTGACCGAAGAGAATATCCCGTATCCCAACGCACTAGGCCGCACCGCAATGGCCATGGCTATCGCCACCGCGCCGCCGCCACGTGTGCCTAAGCCCGAATCTTTCCCTCCGGAGAAGACATCAACATCAAAAGGAAGGGCTCAGCCCTTGCCCCAAATACGTGCAGTTCATACGCCGACGCCAAGCCCGAGCTCGGTCGGCTAGCCGGTACCACCGCCGCAATACTGAGCCCATGGCCTCATATCCCAAGGACTGATGCCGTTCGTTCAAGCCACCAGCCCACCGGCGGAAATTGTTAGCGACGGCGTTGGCCAATGGGCAACATGGTGGCCTCGCCTACGAACGACACGAAGCGAGTGGCGCCACATCTGATGATCTGATAAGATCACGCCTGACGCTATGATTCGCCCACGTCCTTCGCCAACATCACTAGGTACTTCTCGGCGCAGACTTGACTCGAGTCCCTGCATGGCAGCGGTGATGGAACCATTCCGCTCCTGGGTGAGAAGATTTTGATGTTGCACTGACCAATTCAGGTCCGTTAGTCGGCAGATCGGCCGACGACGTACAAAACCAAACATGAGGGCCACTCACTTCTCGGCTGCAACGACCATTCAACCCCTCCTCAGAGGCCGTCACCACCTTCACCATGGATCAAGAGCTGCAAAGCCGACCTAACGCACGCGAAACTTCTCGCGCAGGAGATGTCGAGTTGGACGTAGAGCGCCGGCATTATGAAAACTCCCCCGGCGTCGTCCGCATGGAGGCTGCGGCTGCCCAGCTGACCACGGCCAAGCGATGGGTCTTTTTCACCAGCATCTTCTTTGTCGCTTACGTCCTCGGTCTCGACTTTCTCGTGCGAAACACCTACGTCCCTTACGCCACATCCTCGTTCCAGAATCACTCCCTTTTGTCGACCATCAACGTCATCCGAGGTGTGGTCGCCGCGGCCATCCAGCCCTCTGTCGCGCGACTGACGGATGTTTTCGGGCGGGTCGAGATCTTCACCATCGCAGTGCTACTGAGCATGACCGGCACCATCGTCGAAGCACTCTCCACCAATGTACAAAGTTTTTCTGGAGGCGCTGTTTTGCACCAGCTCGGATACACGCTGTCAGTCTTGACGATCGAGATCATGATCGCTGATTTCACCTCCATGAAGACACGCCTGTTCTTCGCCTTTGTCCCGAACTGGCCGTTCCTCATCAACACTTGGATCAGTGGAAACGTCACATCTGCGGTTCTCTCGGTCACGACGTGGAAATGGGGCATTGGCATGTTCGCCATCATGAACCCCGTGTCGTCTCTGCCTCTCATCGCCACCATGGTCTTGCTCAATCGCCAAGCGAAGAAGAGAAACAGCGTTCGGGAGTACACCGCATTCCCTCTTCGGCTTCGATCGGTCCGGGCGCTCTTCTGGGAGCTGGATGTCATCGGCATCCTGCTGTTGACAGCTGGTCTGGCCATGACACTCATTCCTCTGACACTGGCCGGTGGCTTGAGCACAAGGTGGGAAGACGCGGGCATTTTGACCCCGCTCATCATCGGCTTCTTGATGTTCCCAACTTTTGTCCTCTGGGAAGTCAAGACAGCAACGCCAATGCTTCCGTTCCACCTTCTCAAAGACCGCACGGTCTGGGCGTGTCTCGGAATCAGCTGCATGTTCCCTTTTGCGTTCATGGTACACGGCAACTACCTGTTCACCCTGCTGCTGGTCTCCTACAACTTCACCGTTGAGGGAGCTACCAGGGTGGCTTCGCTCTACAGCTTCTGCGCCACCGTCGTGGGCTCCCTACTCGGCATTGTCGTCATCAAAGTCCGGCGCCTTAAAGAATTCATCCTGGCAGGCATACTCCTCTGGTTCGTCGGAGGTGGTCTCATCTACCACTACCGTGGCGGCGAGGGATCCAAAGCCGGCATCATTGGGGGTGAAGTCGTCATCGGCACCGCTGCCGGCTTCTTTTCCTGGCCCACCTTGATCCTCATCCAGACAGCCGCGAGGCACGAGTACATTGGTATCCTGATATCCCTCGTCTTCACCGTCAACTCGATCGGACAGGCATTTGGCAACTGCGTCTCTGGCGCAATCTGGTCACAGACGTTGTTCGATGAACTGAGCAGCAACCTCGAGCCGTTCAACAATGCTACCCTGGCGTCGTCTGTCTATGCGGCTCCTCTCTTCGTTGTCCCGGAGTATCCCCTTGGGACGCCCGAGAGAGATGCCATCATCGTCAGCTATCGATTCATCCAGAGGCTTCTCACAATCACGGCGATTTGCATCGTCGTTATTATGCTTGTTTTTGCACTGTTCCTGCGCAACCCCAGGCTTTCGGATGAGCAGACCCAGCCCGAGGTCCAAGGGCCGAGCGAAGCAGATCGGAAGACGCAGGACCAAGATGTGCCCAAGTGAGGGGACAGATGGTGTACGATCCGCCGAGAGAATTGCACCTGTCACGGTTTTTTGGGACACAAGGGTTAGATAAGAGAAAATGCAATTGAGGCTATGCCGGCCCCAGACTCCCAGTTTCTTTGGGCCACACTTTGTTGAGAATAGAACAATTCGTTCAACGTGCCGTTGTGAGGCTCACTGTGTGATCGCGTAGAGCAGGGATAAAGACGTTGAGTGATATCTGATGATGTTTGTTGTTCAGCTGCGGCTGGAGTTGTGGCGGTGGCAGTGTTTGGCAGCGATCATGTGCTGCGCCTTATCGCTGGCGCCTAAGATAGCCTGATTTTCGAGTCTTGTGAAGTTGTCGCAAACCTTCCCCCATTCACCTTCTCTCAAGTGCCGATGATGATATCTGTGCCAAGAGCACCCGATCTCCTACCATGCAACGGCGCCGCGGCCATCGACCCTCACTACGATACCTACCCCGAGTGTGCGCGCCGATGCCTCGGATGCCCCGACTACTCCTGGACGTACCAAGGCTCCAAATGCGCGGAACAACAGTACAACTCGTCTGTCCCTACCCCGTGCTGTCCGGTCCCCGAACATCCTTGGCGCGCCTACCACCCGGAGGTCTGGGAATGCGTGTGGAAGCAATGCGAAGCAACAGAAATTCTGTGGGACTTCAATCATGACGCAGCACAGGCTGCGCTGGTGCAGTATGGGTCGTTCTGCGCAGATGAGATGAAGCAGCCTTTGTATGAGTACTGGAAGGGTATCCACTTCCACGACTGGTACAAGATGGAGGGCTTTGGTAAGAAGGCTCTGCTGGGGTATGAACCGGCGCTAATGTGACGTCTACAGAGTTCGAACCACTGATCGAACCTGAAGTCGCCGTCTCTGGATATTATGGCTGGGGGGTTCTCGCCGCATGGCACATGGGTCTCGTTGCTGCCACTCTCTCCGGCCTCAGACACGCGCCTGAACCACCAGCACGGACGAGGACGGCACGACAAGGGACGATGTCGGTCATCTACTCCAAGACTGCTCGTGCAATTCAGTTGCACTGGGCTGCAGACGCCGAGCTCATTCTTTCCCTGGTAGTTGTTTGGATCGCCATCGGGGACATCTCGCTGCGTGGTGCAAAACTGTCACCGATGGACATCCTCGTCTCGCCAGCTGTTGACAAGGTGCCCCCAGGATACGACCCCATACTCGCGACCCATCTCCTTACCGTACGGGCCGCAATAGGCGTCCTGAACAGCTTCATATGCGTCGCCGCCTGTATCATTTACACGAGTTGGCAGCCGACAGATGTCCGACGACTTCTCTTCAGGGCCATCGCGACGGTCGTCACGATCATGGCGGGCGTGATAGTTACCTCAAGCCGCGGCATCTGCTTGCGGTCCGTCGAGTTCGTGTGCCTTCCAAACTCCATGATGGACCCATTGGTGCCGGAACGCGGGCTCTCTGAAATACCCGGTCGAACCATCGATCAGACGACAGAGCTGATGTACTTTGTCCAGGGACTTTGGATCCCATTGCCCCTTACCAGCTCGGTGTCTGGATACCAGATCAGCCAGTTCATTGTCATGTTCTTTTGTGCGGCTTTCCTCTTCTCCGCAAAGATCTCGGGAAAAGATCTCTTCGGTGTGAAATGGACCTTTGGCGACAAGGGAGCTGCTGGGGACTGGAAGTTCTCGGTTAGGCGGTGGGCTGTTGACGTTTGCTGTTTTCTGGGTTACGTGCTTGTCGCACTCTCCATCAGTCTTGCCATGGGGATCTTCTGTATCGGTTTCTTTTACTTTACTTTTTACTATGTTGTGAGGGTCTTCCTGAGCACCAGGGCGCTGCTGGGACCATCTCCAAATGTATCGTATCAGGAACTGGACCAGATACTAGCCATATTGGTAGGAGGGATCATGGCGATGGTCAGCATTTGGGATTCGCTGGCTCCGTTCTTTAAGAACGGGTCGAGGTCACAGGGAGCGGAATATTCGCCGCTGCCCGAGGACCAGACGGAGCTGGACTCGGTACTGACGAGATGAACCCTGCAGCGTTGGCGAAAGGCGAAAGGCGCGCAACCTTGCTGCGTGAGATAGAACCATATGTCCACATTTTGTTGTGATGGCATCTTTCCCGCTGCTCGCCAAGTATCTTTGACGCCTGCCCGGACTATCCTTGTCATTCGCATGAAACGAAGCGGCGGGATCGAGCTGTCTACTAGTACCTGATCCGCCAAATCTACGATTATATCCACTTTGTGTCGGCCACACTTATGATTAAGACCATCGTCAACCTTTCGAATCCCATCCTGCTTACCTGGCGACGCCGTACGCAGCCGGGGTGTTGGGAGCGGTTTTCAGGCGGCCAGGGGGGTCAGAGCCAGGGTCGCAGTCGTAGTGAGGGTAGGAGTGGCTCGGCGAGGAGCATCCGGTATTTGAGTCGCAGTCAAGCATGGTGCACTTGAACGTGTGCGAGGGTAGCGTCTTACGGTCTGACACCGGCACAACGCCAGTTTTGCCCGGCCAAGACAAGACATTGGCTATTTCCTCAACCTTGGAGTCCTGTATTTCTCCCATGTGGACGTGAGGGATGCCTGTGTCGTCCTAATTCAAAATGGCCCTTAAATCATAGCGTGAAGGGCTCCCCGGTCTCCTATCCGTCTGGCTCATAATATGTATTTCGCATGATAGACGATACGTTTGACTTCAGAAGCTAGATGCTCTCTTAAAATCGAGCATATCTAGGTGGCCAATAGAGGAGGTGCTGACTAGCTTCTTTGATACGTCGAAGTCTTCTCTTGGCCTGATAGATAGATTGATAAGATAGTCGGAATCAGACCTGGTGTCAATTACAGTAAACTCCATGAGTTGGTCGCTTTGCATGTTGCCATTACTGAGGCCTCTAGGGACACCCGAGTTCCATGGCTGTAGATCCGAAGTAGTCAGCTCGTTGATCAATGGAGAAGCAGTATTGTATGTATTCAGAATGCTCTTGGCTCCGTTGGAAGGGCTGCCGATGGAGCAGGCTGTCAGGTGCTACTAGCCAGCCAAGTCAAGGCGCGAGCGTCTGTTGACTTGCTCCTCTTCCGGCTTGCTGGTAGGTTGATCTGCTTACTCCTCGATAAGGTTCCTTCGCGATGATTTCCCCTCTCGTTGACCTCCTGGGCGGCTGAGGGCCCCTGTAAATGCCACGAAGTTCTGGCCTGCCTTTGCCTTCCCAGCAGCTGCGACTTCTGACACGGACATCCAGGTGTCATATGATCGGACTTAATCCCGCTCGGCGTTTGAACGTTGAGGCTAGGCGATAATTTCCAATCTCCGAAACCACCAAGAGGGGAACGAGCTCCAGGATCTTCGTCTGATCCTGGCTTGGCGTGGTGGTTGGAGGCAGGATGGAGCCAAAGCCAGAAGCTGATGGACCAATCTGCCGTCAAGGAATGTTTGAGCGTCGGCTAGCTGGGGTCTGGACGATACCAAGTCGGCAGCGATGCTGTGCTGTTCAATGGAAGTTCGGCAAGATCCATAGCGAGGCTAGGACTGCAAGGTCCAACCTTCAGGCGTGGCGTTCCCCAACCTGGGGAACCTGGAGTGAGGGGAGACAGCATCGTGCTCGGCATCAACGCCGGCAAAACGCTTGGTCTCCCGCCTTCGTCAGCTCTCATTTTGTTACTCACCGCAACGTCCGTGCTCTCGAACAGGATCATGCCCGTCACCTCAACGGGCTGAGCACCGTTGGGCATTCTCTTGTGTTCCCAAGCCCCTCGCTGCCCAGAACTCACCCCAGGCCAGCCCCTCACCCGAAGCATGAATCGCTAGCGGCGGGCAGTGAAGCCACCCGCGACCCGCTCATCCGGGGTCATGCGGGGAAGTCGGGGTTGACGCAGAGCGATGGTCACGGGGAGACGACTAGCCGAGGGGCGAAACTGAAGCAAGCGCGCCAACACGAGGCGGCCTGAGACCGTGGACGAGGGAGTACAAGGATGCGGGTCTTGCCAGCTTTCGTTCCCCTCCTCCGTCTTCTCGAAACTCACAGTTCTTCTTACCATTGCATTTCACCCACCACTGACTACCGTGGCTCATCATGGGTCTTTATACCAAGCTGGCTGATGACATTAATGAGGTCGACGTGATTATCGCAGGAGGTATGTTTTGCTCCAATTCAATGACAGTATCCACGACAGAGACTGTTCTTGTGCTTCTATTCTGGCCTTCTTTTCATTGAGACTTTTTGATCTGATAACAATTAGGTGGCACGGCAGCATGTGTTGTCGCAGGGCGACTGGCGGAAGCTGACCCCAGCCTGTCTGTCCTTGTCATTGAAGGAGGCCAGGACAACCGTGGCGTGCAGAACATCGAAAACCCCGTCTTCTTCCTGGACCACCTGCTGCCCACGAGCAAGACGACCATCTTCTACAAGGGCAACAAATCGGAGAAATGCGCAGGTAGAGAGGTCGTGGTACCCTCCGGCGGTGTTTTGGGTGGCGGGAGCTCCATCAACTTCATGATGTATACCAGGGCGCAGCGATCAGATTTCGATTCGTGGAACACGCCGGGCTGGTCAGCAGATGAGCTGTTGCCATACCTGAAGAAGGTGCCGCACCCGATCTCAATCCCCGCTCATTGCCCGCTAACAAGGTACAGCTCGAGACGTACCATGGACCTGGCGATAAGAGCGTCCATGGCGACAGCGGACCGGTACACATCTCCGATGGAACCTTCCGCACGAAGGACACCGAGGACCAGTTCATCAAGGCCGCGGGTGAGCTGGGCTGGCCGGAGATCAAGGATCTCCAAACCCTGGACAGCAACAACGGCATCAGTCGCTGGCTGCGGTCCGTGAGCAAGGACGGAAAGCGGCAGGACACCGCCCATGTCTATCTTCATGACAAGCTGGACTCCAGGGACTACCCGAACCTGCATGTGTTGGTTGAGTCCAAGGTCGTCCGTGTGCTGCTGGACGACGATAACCGCGCGGTCGGAGTCGAGTACACGCCGAATCCTGCGTTCCAATGCGAGCTCGGGACGACGATGCACCCCAAGAAGCAGGTCAAGGCCCGGAAGCTGGTCGTTGTCTCCTGCGGCGCCTGCGGAACGCCCCCCGTCCTGGAGAGGTCTGGACTGGGTGATCCCGAGATCCTCAAGAGAGCCGGCGTACCTGTCAAGGTCGACCTGCCCGGTGTCGGAAAAGACTACCAGGATCATCATTTGATTCTGTACCCATACTTCTCAAACCTCGACTCGAGTCAGACTATTGATCGAGTGCTGAGAAACCCCACCAAGCGTCAGGAACTCATCGACAAGAAGGATCCCGTTCTTGGGTGGAATTCCATCGACATCTGCGCCAAGCTGCGACCAAACGATGACGACGTCAAGGCTCTTGGGCCCGAGTTCCAGGCTGCCTGGGATAGGGACTTCAAGAACGTAGCCGACAGACCTCTGATGTTGATGGGTCTCGTCTCGTGGTAAGTACAGCCCAGATGGCTCTTTTCACGCAAAGATGGCCACTAACCCGATAGCTTCCTCGGCGATCCCGCGAGCGTGCCAGAGGCCGGCTACGTCACCGTCGGCAACTACACAGCGTACCCCTACTCCCGCGGCCACATGCACATCACCGGCCCCGAGGTCTCGGACCGTCTCGACTTCGACGCCGGCTACCTCACCGACGACCACGACATCGACCTCAAGAAGCACGTCTGGGCATACAAGAAACAGCGCGAGATCCTGCGCCGCATGCCCATGTTCCGCGGCGAGATTGCGGCCGGCCACCCCCAGTTCGCCGAGGGCTCGGCGGCCGCTTGCGCCGCCGTCGACGGGCCGCTGAAGAATGTTGAGAATATCAAGTACTCGGCAGAGGACGATAAGGCCATTGAGCAGTGGATTCGCGAGAATGTGAATACGACGTGGCATTCTATTGCGACTTGCAAGATGGCGCCTCGCGAGGAGAATGGTGTCGTGGACGCGAAGCTGAATGTCTGGGGGACCAAGGGCCTGAAGCTGGCTGATTTGTCTATTCCTCCTCAGAACGTGGGGAGTAACACGAATAACACGGCCATGATGGTTGGAGAGAAGGCGGCGGATATCATCATCAAGGAGCTTGGCCTTGCCAAGTGAGACGATGGCTTGGGTGGTTTGTGGCAGCGTGTGTACTCGTGGGACAGCATATGTTTGGATTGGAAGCCTTGGACGCAAGGAGCGTTGGTGTACGTTTGTCAGGACTTGCAATTACTTTGTGTCTTGTATGAAAATGAACAATCTCCAAAAACAATCTCGGGCCATACTTCAGCGCAATGTCAGAGGCACTGATGTCGCCTTGCTGATCGTGTTCAATCCCGGAGATGATTCAGAAGAAAGTCTTAGGGTGATGCGCAATGATTGACATCACGGAGATGACTGTCCAATCCTCAACTCCTCAAGAACATGGATGTTGGACTGTTTTCAGGAACAACAGTGCAAAATGATTCGTTCTCATGACAACGTATTGTTCAGCTCTCATCGTCATGGCTCTTTGGATCGGCAATGTAATTTACTCCACGCCAAAGTATCTGTTCAAAGGCAGTGTCTATGATTCGTGCACTCAGGCTCGGTGGCTGCTCGGTGGCTTGCTGGGCCTGCCACCACCTTGGCCCACGAAGCATCATGCGATGATCGCCCGATGATTGCAGCAGGCAAATTCATGCCACTGAGTCCACCTAGCCCTGCCCAACTGGCCCTCGTCTCGAGTGATCAAGCCTCATTGCATTCCCGACCTATGACTTCAAGTCCATGGAGACAAGCCGTCACACCTTCGGGGCCCTGAGCCTCGTCCAGGCGGGTCAGCTCAAAATAGAAGTCAACAAGCTTTTCACAAGCAATGCGACCGTTTCGGCTATTGAATGCTTGTCTCCCAACGGCACCGATCTCATCAAGTCGACACCGGAACACGGGCATAAGGCCCGAATTGTGGCGCTGCAATTCCTCCGATCCGGACAATGGCATGGGGCTTGCAATCAACCTCCAACATGCGCGCGTCCATGCTTCTTCCGTCTCAGACAAGATCTTCTTCTTCACTGATCAGCGGACACACCCACACCACGAGGCGCAGCCGCAGGTGCAGGCCTGGTTTGGGACAGATGGATCGCCCCCTTTATGTGATGGGCCCCGGCGTGGAGATGTCCTCAATCCCAAACAAGGGTGGGCAGGCGGGTCGCGTCTCGTCCGATCTCAGTCGCGCCCGCAAAGCTTGGTAAAAGCTTGGATGGCAGTCGCATGTGCTCGCCGTCAGAACGACTCTGCCACCTGTCCGGGAAAGTGACAGACAGTGACATGAGCGGTGGCGAGGATGGAAATAGGGTGCGTCGTCCGACTGCCCCCCACAAGTCGTGGTGCCCTGGACCTTGCTTCCCTGAAGACCACCATGGCACTGGCCGCAATGAGGCCCCGGTCGGCGACGGTGAGACGGTCCGTGTCTCAGAGCTGGCTTGCTGGGTCAATCTATCCCAGGGGAAACAGGATGAGGATCTACGGTCCGATGTACGGTCGCGAGCAGATCTAGATGGCAGATCTCGACAATGAGCTGACTCGTTTCTTTCCAGCCATGATGCAGACGACGATGTCTCTGAGTCGACCCGGGGGATGATTCCTACAAAAGGAGGACGAGACCACCCTCGGAATCATGCCTTCTCTCCTCATCCTCGCATCAACATCTCAACATCACCGCTACTTTCATTCTTCTCCTCACCCGAGACTCTTCATTCACTTCTTACAAGCTGTGCTTGCTCATTCCTTGTCTTAACGACCATCAAGCCAGCTTGATACATTCACTTTGCAACAGCAACAACATCAACAACAACCACACCACTACTTTCATCACCAACCCAACACCAAAATGCAGTACCGCATGATCCTCGCCGCCACCCTGGCCCTCGGCTCCGCCGTCTATGCCTCCCCGGCGCGCCCCCAGATCACCAAGGCGCCCCGCGCCGAGCACCTCCGCTCCAAGCGCCAGCAGCCCGACGCCGCCGGCAGCAGCGTCCTCGACGCGCCCATGACCATCGCGGCCGGCGAGACCTTCGACGGCGGCAACGCCGTCTTCGACCGCGGCGTCTCCTGCACGGGCCAGGCCGAGGGCGGCGACTCGGACGCCGTCTTCATCCTCGAGGCGGGCGCGTCCCTCTCCAACGTCATCATCGGCCCGAACCAGGTCGAGGGCGTCCACTGCAACGGCGGCTGCACCATCACCAACGTCTGGTGGGACGCCGTGTGCGAGGACGCCTTCTCCATCAAGAAGCAGGGCGACGGCGAGACGACGACCATCAACGGCGGCGGCGCCAAGGGCGCCGAAGACAAGGTCATCCAGCACAACGGCGGCGGCACCGTTGTCATCAACGACTTCACCGTGTCTGACTTTGGAAAGCTGTACCGCTCCTGCGGCAACTGCAAGGAGATGCCCGCGCGCCACGTCAAGGTCTCGGGCGGCTCGGCCACAAACGGCGACCTGCTCGTCGGCATCAACTCCAACATGGGCGACACGGCCAGCATTTCGGGCATCAGCTCCAGCGGCGTCAAGGAGGAGTGCACCGACTTCGAGGGTGTTGTCGGCGGCGGCGAGCCCAAGAAGATCGGGCCCTGCAGCAATGTCTCGGGTGGTGGCGCGTCGGGTGGTGGTGCCGGTGCTTCGGCTTCGGTTCCTGCCAGTGAGCCCTCGGCTTCCGCCCCTGCTGGTGGTGATGATGAGGATGCGACCCCAACCAGCGCCTCTGGTGATGAGCCCTCTGCCACGGCCGACCCTGACAGTGGTGATGCTGAGGAGTCTCCTGCGCCTTCATCCGGCGGCGACGATGATGCCTCGCCCACTGAGTCTGAGGAGCAGCCGGCCGAGTCGTCCGACTCTGACAGCGGCGACAACAAGGACGACAGCAGCGACAGCGGTGACAACGAAGACAGCAAGGACAGCGGTGACGACGAGGACAACTAAGGTTATTGGGGATCTCATTGAGCAGATAATCTGCTTTCTACTCCCTTTAGCGTGCATCGGATCGAGTGCGGGCGTTTTTTGAATTTGATCGGACATAGAAAAGCGTGCGAAAAATACATACTGGTTTCGGGTACTTGTCGTTCGACTGATGGCGCTTTGAGGCCTAAGGCTTTCGCCCGTTCTCAAGCTCAAGTGATGGTGAAGAGGAGTCAGCGGTGCTCTAGCTCAGACTTGGGATTGGCATTGCCATTGGCAAGTCGAGTCTGCTGACGTAGACGTCTATATGAACCAGCAACTATGAATTCATCTTCTCGATGTGTTCTTTTGTAGTGTCTTTTATCACTCAATACACCACACGAACGAACAACCCTCGGGCACAATGGTCTATCTAACACTCGTGGTCCCGATGGTCTCAACTCGCTGGCTCTGGCTCAACCATCGCTTGTGATCGGAAATTAGATGGGCCTGTTGTTTAGAAGCTGAGTGACTGAGCCTCTCGAAAGGATCATTGAAGGGTTATTTGAAGTTTGAAGCATCAAGAACACAATACATTGTTCCATTGAAGTATGGTATGTCTTTGTCCTTTTGGGTATCCATGGAGCTGGAGCTTGGGCTGGTCGGGGCTCAGCACTTGGTCTTTTGTTCTTTACCTGGCCTCGGCTTTCAAGGTCCCTGATAGCCATGTAAACAAGAGAAAGGTTGTTCCCTGCATTGGGCCTGACTGCCTTCATACGGCAGCGACGATATGCCGACTTTGCCATTCACCAGGCCAAGCACCCCCACTTCCATTCACTTTGCAGTTGAACTGCAGATACCGCGCTTTCAGTTTATGTGATGTGGATCGTACCCTTTGAACGGGCTCGCTCACTCTGTTTTCTCCCACAACAAGACTGCTCACAACAAGACGAGGTGCACATGCGCAGTCAAACCACACAGCCCACCTTGTCAGAGCACGACGGCTTTGCTTCGTGAACAGCCAAAGCCTCTATCACGGCGTTAGCAAGCTTATAACAAGCTGTAGTCTCCGGGTAAGTTCTTCCCTTCTCCATCCTCATCAACACATCAACACTTTGCAGCCAAACTGCAGCTAACAATCTACAACAAACCAGACTCTCTTCCTTTGACAACCCGTACGACTACGACCAACATCAGATACCCGACAAGCCCTCAGTCTAGCAAGCCCCCTAGCTCAGAGGCCCTTACCCAGGAACATCCTCACCCAGCAAGGCCTGCACCCGGCAAGCACTCGGTCTAGCAAGCCCTCCAGCACAGAGACCCTTACCTAGAAAGGCCCTCACCTAGCAAAACCTGTACCCGGCAAGCCCTCGTGAGACATCGCAAGATGGCTTCCAATACCCCAATTGCCACGCAGGCCGACCTTGACCAGATCACTCAATGGAACTGGCGAGGAGACAGCTATGCCCCTCCTGTGGTTGACGCCCTCATCCACAACCAGATTCAGAAGCACGCGATTAGCCGTCCCAACGCTGAGGCAATCTGTGCTTGGGATGGATCGCTCACTTACGAAGAGCTTGATCGCCTCTCTTCGCTTCTCGCCCACCATTTGCGCAACACTTATCAGCTTGGTCCTGAGACCCATGTCCCTCTCTGCTTTCAGAAGTCAAAGTGGAACGTTGTTTCCATGCTGGCTGTCTTCAAGGCCGGCGGTGCCTGTGTCCCCATGGACCCCAAGCACCCTGCTGAGCGCATGCAGGTCATCATCAACCTGCTCGGTGACAAGTTCGCCGGCGTTGTGCTCACATGCCCTCCGCTCATGAATAAGCTTGCTGCCCTGGAGAAGCCTCTTCTTCAGGTTGATCAGCTATTGCTCGACACAATCCAGAATCACACCTCTGGGCCATTCGAGCTCCCTTCGTTTGCCACATCAACCGCAGCACTTGTCATTTTCACCTCTGGAAGCACCGGCACGCCCAAGGGCATTGTCGCTGAGCACCGAGGCTACTGTTCGGCCGCTGCGTATCACGGCCCTGCAATGGCTTTCAACCCGGAGACGCGCGCCTTTCAGTTTGCTGCTCACGTCTTTGATGTCAGCCTTGCAGACATCCTTACGACCCTGATTCACGGCGGCTGCATCTGTATACCCTCTGAGGAGGAGCGAATGAACGATCTCACTGGTACAATCCGCCGCCTTCGTGCGAACCACCTTCACATCACGCCTACGGTTGCCTGCATGATTGACCCCAAAGACGTCGTCCCCGGCGTCGAGGCCATTGTCCTTGGCGGCGAGCCCCTTTCTCGTCAGGTTGTCGAGCTATGGGCTGAACACACCAACCTTATCCAGGGCTACGGTCCTGCGGAGGCTGGCGTCGACTGCACCGTTCGCCAGCACGTCAAGAAGGACGACGCCCCGAACAACCTGGGCTGCGCCGTTGGCTCGAGCATCTGGATCGTCGACCCCCAGGACCCCAACAAGCTGGTCCCCGTCGGCGCCGAGGGTGAGCTCCTCATCGAGGGCCCCATCGTTGCCCGCGGCTACCTCTCCAACCCGGAGCAGACGAACAAGTCGTTCATCTGGGACCCAGAGTGGATCAAGCTCACCAACATCACGAGCGGCCGTCGCTTCTACAAGACGGGTGACCTCGGCTACTACGGCAAAAACGGTGCCATTCACATCGTCGGCCGCACCGATTTCCAGGTCAAGCTCCGTGGCCAGCGCATCGAGCTCGGCGAGGTCGAGTACCACCTGCAGCAGTCGCTAGGCGACTCGGTTCGGCTGGCTGCCGCCGCGGTTACGCCCAAGAGTGGGGAGAAGCTGCTTGCTGCCTTTATCGACATGGGTGCCGGCAGTGACGAGGCAGACATTGAAGGCGACGAGGACCTGCTGATCACATCGACGGCTCGGCTGGATGAGTTCCGGTCGACGATTGCCGTGGTCAAGGCCAAGCTCTTGCAGGGCCTGGCCCCGTATATGGTCCCATCCGTCTTCCTCCCTCTCCGAAAGCTGCCCCTCTCGCTATCTGGCAAGATTGAACGCAAGCTCCTCGTTGCCCTCGCTCAATCCCTCACAAAGGAGGAACTCGTCAGTTTCACTACCGTCGGCACCAGCAAGGACAAAGAGATGATCGCCCCATCCACCCACCAGGAGAACGTCGTCTGTGAGGTCTGGAAGGAACTCCTCCAGATTAAGGACATCAGCGCTGATGACGACTTCTTCAACCTCGGCGGCGACAGTGGCAAGGCCATGCTCCTTGTTTCGGCTCTTCGCAAGCGCGGCTATGCCCTGACTGTCATCGACGTCATGAACAACCCTGTCCTGACAGAGCAGGCTGCCATTCTGAAGCCTACCACCGATCTGGTCAAGGTTGCCCCTTTCTCTCTTGTCGCTGAGTCGGCCGAGGCCCGCGAAAACTTCCGCCAGCACGCCGCCATCATCTGTGGTGGAATCGACCCCAACCTGATCAGCGACGCTTACCCTGCCACTGAGATGCAGGAGCGCTTCTTGATCGGCGGCTACATCGGCAGCCCTGGCAACACTTGGGTCAAGTCTGCGCAAGAGACGCACGCGCACTTCCGCCATATGATCTTCACGCTCCCCGAGATCAACGAGCCTTACATGGGCCGGCTCCTCACCGCCTGGAAGACCGTCGCGCAGCGTCACGACATCCTGCGCACCCGATTTGTGCGGGTCGGCGAGAAGATCTTCCAGGTCGTTGTCGACATTGATATCCCCGCGAACGCCAGCTTCATCCCACTCGACGTCACCAATGACCGCTGGGGCTGCTCGCTCGTGCATGTGCGCACCAACAACGGCTCCGTTTTTGAAATCTGCATCTCCCACGCCCTCTATGACGGCTTCACCCTGCACAAGATCTTCCAGGAGGTCGCCGAGGAGGCTTCGCTCAATCCCTCCCCTGTGCCTGCGCCGGCCATCAAAATGAGCCACTGGATGCAGCAACTCAACAACGCCAATAAGGAGACCGCCCTGAAGTTCTGGAGCGACGATCTCCAAGGCGCCGACGTCAAGTCTGTCATCCCGCACGACCGCCTGGACTGCAAGACGCTCCAGAACGAGATGGTCAAGGCCAACGTCACCGTCTCAGGCGCCCTGCCCTCGGGCGGCCCGAACCGTGCCACTATGATGCAAGTCACCGCCGCCCTCATCCTCGCCCACCGCCTCGGCTGCGCCGACGTCATCTTCGACTGCCACCTGTCCGGCCGCACTGGCTCGCTCTCGGGCGTCGGCGACCTCGTTGGCCCTACCCTCACGTCCCTTCCGATCCGTGTTCGCATCGGTACAGACCCCAACATGCCCGTCAGCGAGATCCTCCGTCAAACCCAGGACCTCGTCAACAAATCCACCGAGCACGAGCACGTCGGCTGGTGGACCCTCGCTCAGATGGACGAGTTCCGCGACCTCCTGCGCGGCGCGCCCTTGCTGAACGTCTTGCCGGGCGGCCCTGACTTGGCCACCGAGCTCGGCCTGGAGCATCACCGCACAATTGCGCACAACGAGGTGCCTCATGTCATGATGGCCACGCTCGTTGACGCCGAGACGGTTGAGCTTTTGATCGCCAGCGACAGCGAGTGTGTGCCCCGCAAGGAGATTGAGGAGCAGCTGGAGCAGTGGAAGGTTGTTCTCCAGAAGGTTTGGAACGCCTGTGCTCGGGAGAATGCCCTGACTGTTGGCGACGTTTTTGCCCTCCTGGGTTGAGCGGATGAGCAAGAGAAGTCAGCAAGAACAGAGTCGATAGGATGAGATGAGAAGCATAAGTAGTCAATTACCATAGTAATTTGACAAACATGATACGAGATAGATACCATTAAGGCCCTTCGCAGTGAGTGATTTAGAGTGACAGTAAAGTGCCATGGCCAGCCATGCACGGGTGTCTGCGCCACATCAGCCACCCCCCTCAACACGAGGCGGAACATGCCACGTGCCGCGCACGCACCACAACCGCAGTAAACCGGGGCCGCTAAGCCCGAGAGGGCGCTGGGCCGCGTGGAGAGCGGCACCTCTGGAATGCGGACACCTCGCTGACGGGGCGGAGGACGGGGCCTAATGCAACGAGGGAGGCCTAAATGGCCCGAAGTCGCTGTGGCGTGGACGAATTCGTAGCGTGGCACCCTGGGATCATACGATACTGCTTCGAGCAGGATGGGAGGCAGGGAGACTGGCTGATGAGCGCTATCTGGATCAGCTGAAGCATCATCTCCCGAGAGAAGAAACAATACTTACGGATAAACGCGCATGCGCATCAGCGGAACATTTGTCGTGAATCTCGGAGGTGTCAAGCCTGCCCTTCAGGGGTCCACGTGGCCCGGGGCATCTGCATGGCCAGGGGGCATTTCAGGGTGTTGTCGGAGCTCGGAGCCCCAGCAGCCCCTGATCGGGATCTTGAGACGGGGAGAGGAATGAAAACAAGACAGGATACGCCGAGGAATGGACATCTATCCACATTGAAAGATACGAATCGAAACGTATTCTCCATACCGTGAACTCCATACCGTGAACAAAGAAATGTAAGCCGTAGGCGAACTTACGCCGTGATGGACCAACGAAGTGAATAGCCCGCCAGGAGGCGTTTCTAGACCTCGCGGCGTACCTTGCAGCTGAGACGACCTGAGCTGACGAGCATGGCCACAGGGCCTGGGCTGGCACTCTCCGCTGTGTCGTGTTCTGGACCAAGCAGTCTCGCCCTAAGACATTTGGCGCTCAGACCAGCGGTAATCTGTTAGTGGAATACCCGGACCCTCCTCACGACGACCAGTAACCCCTAAGCCCCCGCCTAACCAACTCCAGACGTCAGGCTGGTGGCGGCGCCCAAGTTCCTTCTTCCTCGCCCGTGTCATCAATCATCACCTTTTCCCCTTCCCGTCGTCCTACTTCTCCTCAACTCATCCTCCTCCCCCCGCTCCGTCCGCGATCCTCACGACTTCAATTACCACACATCGCCCGGCGTCATCTCCCATCCGTCGCATCTCAATCGAGCTTCTTTGAGCCTCTCTTCGCCACCACAACTAGTCTGCTCCAGCACAGCGCACGCACACCCTGGCGATCGCAGCTCCGCAGAGTCCCCAGTGACCCGAAACGACGAGCTCCTATCCCACGCCTCCTTCATATCGCCTGCGCCCTGATTGCACGCCGGCCGCATCCCAGTCAGCAGCCAATTCAGCCGGTTCTTGCGAAAGCCTCCTCCGGCCACCAATCGAGCCCTCTGCCAACACCGGCCAACCCGTTAACCCGTTGAGCTTCGTCATACTTTGTACCCTCTCGCCCGCCACAATGCCCGCTTCCCTGGAATCCGCTCGCCCCATCATGGCCCCTTCGGTATGTATCCTCCTCCTCTTGCCTTCCCACGCTTGCCCAAAAGCCCCGACCATCCCCCGAGACAGGTCCATCCCTAGATCTCGTCGCCATTCCACTGCCTGCGAACCCACCCGACGAACCATCTGACGGACTACCCCGACGCTTGTTTTACTACCACCCTGCCGCCCTCCCACGCGACCTTACTCTCCGTACGTCTAGACAGCAGTCTAACGAGCTCCTCCCCTCAGGCCCGCACCTCCGTCCGCTACAGCACCTACAGCATGGCGCCCACCGTCCTCACCTCGGACTCGGCGACCGCCGAGATCAGCGACATCCAGACCGGCCTCAGCCGCATGGAGAACAGGGCCCTCTCCAGCCAGCGCGTCACCCTGACCGAGGAGCAGAGCGACAAGATGAGCAAGCTCGCCCTCGGCGCCAAGCTCGACCGCGCCCTCGACAGGCGCATGAGCGGACAGGACGCCGTCATGCGCACTCGCGCGCCCCGGCGGCCCGCCGTCGCCAAGGACGAGGATTCGGAGGAGGACATTATGAACGAGAAGCAGGAGGCATAGGTGTGGACGCGACAGTAATATCGATCGGCGGAGATTGCCAGGGACACGGGACCGGAAGCAAACTTCTGTCTAAGCGTCTGTTGAAGGAACACAACGACTTCTAGTGAAGCGCGGAAAACTCGCCGACGCTGCCTCTGGGACGACACTGTTGGGCGACATACTCCGGTGTCGCGTGCACATTCACTGGTGCCAGTCAGGCACTGACGAGTTCGAGAGACGATAATCACAGGAGCTGGGTTTCGGGCGAACCGATGACAGACAGGGACGGACAGGTTTCATTTTTATCATGCCTGGGACAAGCCTCGCGACTGCATTTCGACGGGAAGAGATTCACATGCTCGGGCCGAGGATCGGTGGCCGAGCGAGACGGGCGGAGGACTGACTACGTGGGCATCGCTGCACCGCATCTTGTATTAGAGAGAAACAATTCCATTTCCTTGACGCCTGTGACCTTCCGTGATCATACCGCTCGTGTCCGACAGGTAGCCCGGATCTATCAATGTCTGGCTCGCTACCGGTCGGCTCATCCAGCACATCTCGAAGCCTCCCCGTTGGTATCATAACGCTGTTGACCTCCTCCACCTCTGGCTCTGGTCCATCCACTAGACCTCTATCCCATCAAGCCGAATCCGCGGGACCGGCTGTCATGATCCCCAAGAACGGACTCATCCTCTGCATGGCGTACCCCCGAGCAGCAAGCGCCATGGAATCACCCCTCCAGCGCGTCCACCAACTAAGCATTATCCGCCTTCGGGGCCTTCCCGTCGATCCTTGCCTCAATCTCCCTCAGCAGCGCAACAAGCTCGGCCTCCTCGCCCTCGAGCTCCAGCGCGCGCTTAACCCACTCCCTAGCCTCGGGCAGCCTCCCCATCTCGAGCAGGCATCGTCCCCTCCTCCACCACGCCTTGGCGTTGCCGACCCTCTTCGCCTCGACGCTGGCCTCGGCGTCGACGGCGCCCTCGGCCCACTGCGTCAGCGCCATGTGCGCCTGCGCGCGGTTCGCGTACAGGCTGCTGACCTCCTCGCGCACGAGCTGGTTGGGCTCCCACATGGGGCGCGCGAGCGCCATCTGCAGGCCGAGGGTGTAGAACTTGATGGCCTCGGGGAAGCGGCCCTTGCGGAAGTCGCCGTTGCCGCTGTCGCGGAGCTTGGAGACCTGGGCGCTGCGCTTCGGGTTCACGGGGACGGGCGGCGGGGGCACGCCGTGAGGGGTCTCGAGGGAGAGGAGGGCGCGGTGCAGGGCGTTGAGTTCGGTCAGCTCGGCGGCGAGGGCGCGCGAGGAGTTTGTGCCAGAGATTGCTTTGGACTGCGGGTCGATCTGGAGGGGGAGGGCGTCGAAGTGGGTGATGGACGCCATTGTGGGCGGTGTGGTGTGGTTGTGCTCGTGTGTGGTGATGATCGTGGACTCTGGCTTGTGTTTGGAGATCAAGGGTCGGGTGGGTGTTGTAAGATGTTGCGTTGCGTGGTGGGTGGTTTAGTTGTGATCTTGAGTTAGGTGGTGTTGAGAGAGGACACCTTTTCGGAGGAGCTGCTTATCGAGGGAGCTGTTATCGGAGCAGATACTTATCGGTGCGAGGGATTGCCTGTCACGTGCTGATAAGCCCCTGACTGATCCTCAAGTTACACCATGACAACCAAGTAGGTCTGGTACAGCTGCTTTTCGTCGGCAGCCTGGACTTGGCTTCCTTAGCAGCTTGAATAAATCGAGATGTTCCTGGGGCTTGAGACTGTTCTGGTTAATAGTGTCGTCCAGATCAGATTTGGTTTATCATGGTCAGAAAATATTTGGACATTGTGTTGACACCGGCGAAGTTCCATGAAGGTGGTTTGGTCAATCTATTGAGATGGCGAAGATCATGTCTGTCATCTGTATGTCTTTGAGTCGGAGTAGGCGAATGTCTGTTGACATTCCGCGGGATGCAACAAGTGTTGTCTCTGGTCGTCGATGTTGAAATACCGATCATCTATATCAAAGCGGAACTCGGGTTTCCAGGCAATATTTCCTTTGGAGTGCAAAGGACCAGGTGCTTCAATGTCGAAATCAGCGTTTGAGTTATCGTGATCCTCAAATAGACACCATCTCACAGACGTGGTAACGAAGGTTCGATGGCTTTGTTCACGATGCCGCCAGACCGGTCCAACGACGATGGATCACCACCCCCATGCCACACACAGCGACTTGCATTCCTCACAGCATCACATCTCCGACATCGTTCTCCGTGCAATAGCTCTGCAATTTCTATCTTCAATTTCTAAAACAGCCAGATTAAGGAAAGCAAAGAAGGGAATACACACCACACCATTACCCTCTCCACCACGTCCTCAAACTTCCTGTGTGCTCACATCCCGCGGGATACTTACATGAACCACCTCCCGAGCTTCTTGACGAACGACTCCTCCTGCTCGCGCTTGTCACTGATACCACCGCTCCATCCAAAGTTGTACCCTTCGTAGTAATCAGTCGACGTCGGCACGGGGTAGCCCTCATCCTCGCTCGAGGCCCTCGAGGCCGTGATCAGCGTCGTCGGCGCGGACGGGGATGCCGTGATGGGGTCTGCGCCCGTGACGGTGCTCTGGGACGAGGGAGAGTCGTACGAGGGGACTGGGTAGCCGCCGTCGTCGTAGCTGTCCGGGGGCGAGGCCGTGGTGCTGGTGGACGGGGCCGTGGAGGAGCCGAGGATCGGGTCGGCGCCCGAGGTCGTGTTGCCGGGGGCGGAGGAGGAGGGCTCATAGACGGCGGAGGAGGAGGAGTCGCCGTAGGTGGGAGGCTTCGTCTTGGTCGTGGTCTCGGCGCCGCTGGAAGTCGTGGGCGTGATGGGGAGGGCGCCGGACGTGGTGGATTCGGACTCGCTGGGGACGGGGTACTCGATCTTGGTGCTGCTGCTCTCGGCGCTGCTGGAAGTCGTGGGTGTGATGGGAAGGGCACCAGACGTGGTGGATTCAGAGGCGCTGGAGGGCGCGTTGCTGGGGACCGGATACTCGACCTTGGTGCTGCTTTCCGCGCCGGACGTCGTGGACTCAGACGCGGAGCTGGAGGCGCTATAGCTGGAGGACTCGCTGCCGGTGGTCGACGAGGAGCCCGTGATGGGAAGGGTGCCGGAAAGGGTGGTCTCGCTGCTGGCCGACTCGGTGGTGGAGGCGGAAGAGCCGGGAGCACTGGAGGAACCTGTGGCGCTAGAGGAGATGCCCTCGGTGCTCATCGAGCCATAGCCGTTATCTGTCGAAGAGGAAGGGCTGATGGGGAGGGTACCGGAGATGGTGGTCTCACTGCTTGTCTCGCCGGTGCTCTCGGATGAGTGGGCGGAGGATGGGTGGCTGGCGCAGGGGGTCTTTGTCTTGCTGGTGGTCATTGATTCGCTGGAGTTGGGGGTTTCGGAGCTGGAGGCACCGCTGCTGTAGCTCTCCGTGGACGACGCGGGGGTGGAGGAGATGGGGAGTGTGCCGCTGATGGTGGTGTCGGTCGACTGGGAGCTAGAAGCAGACGAGCCCTGCGAGTAGCTGCTGCTCGCACCCGACGAGATCGGCAGGGTGCCGCTGATTGTGGTCTCAGTAGACTGGGAATAGCTGGAAGACGACGAGCCCTGCGAGTAGTAAATGCTGCTTTCACTTGACGAGACGGGAAGCGTTCCGCTGATGGTGGTTTCGGTGGACTGAGAGTAGCTGCTGCTTTCACCCGAGGAGACGGGAAGCGTGCCGCTGATAGTCGTGTCCGTCGAGTGGGAGTAGCTGGAAGTCGAAGATCCCGGCGGTGGGTAGTAGCTGCTGCTCGCGCCCGACGAGATGGGGAGGGTGCCGCTGATGGTGGTCTCGGTGGACTGAGAGTAGCTGGAAGCCGACGAGCCCTGCGAGTAGTAGCTGCTGCTCTCACCGGAAGAAATCGGCAGCGTGCCACCGATCGTCGTGTCCGTCGACTGAGAGTAGCTGGAAGCCGATGTCATCGAGTAGGTGCTGCTAGTCCCGGAGGAAATGGGCAGAGTGCCGCTGATCGTAGTCTCCGACGACAGCGACGACTCCGAGGACGAGGACCCAGAGTACGTACTGCTCTCGCTAGAAGAGATCGGCATCGTACCACTGATGGTCGTATCCGACGACTGCGAAGCCGATGAAGTCCGCGAGTACGTATCATCATTGGAAGACGCGGGCAAGGTGCCGCTAATCGTGCTCTCCGACGACTGCGACGACTGGGACCCGTACGTGCTGCTCTCGCCAGAGGACACGGGCAGCGTTCCGCTGATGGTGGTATCAGACGACCCTGACGGCGCGGTCGTGGGATACGTCAGGGACGAAGACAGCGTGATGGAGCCAGAGGGGATCGTCAGCGTCGGCAGCGTCGCGGAGACAGTTGAGTTTTGGCCTGGGGAGCTGCCTGACGGCGTGACGGTCAGGGTGCTGGTGAGAGTCGTCTGTTGCGTGCGGGTGGTCGTCAGCTCAGAGGCGCTGCCTGACGTCACGCCGTGGAAGCTGGAGGTCTCCGAATAGGTAGCGCTGCCGCTGCTCTCGGCGCTGCGGGAAGAGCCGGGGCCGGTGGGGTACGTCCACCCTTCGGACGACGTCTCGGAGGAAGAAGAGCCGGCGGAGGACGTGCCGGACGACAGGGGCAGTGTTGAGGACAGCCCGGTGCCGTAGGAGCTAGAGGCAGTGCCGGAGCTCGAGATGCCGCTGGAGCTCGAGGCGCTGTACGAGATGGTTGAGCTGTTAGCGTATGAGCTGTACGTCGCCGAGGTGGAAGAGCTAGGCGTGATGGGGGCCGTGCCTGAGATGGTGCTCTGGCTGCCGGACGAGACGGATCCTGAGTAGGTAGATCCGCTCTCAGACGAGGAAGAGGACTCCCCGGAGCTGGCGGGTCCTGACGGCGCGCTGCTGCTGAGCCCGGCGGTGGAAGTGATGGTCGTCTCGAGCGTGCTGGTTAGGGTGTAGGTCGAGTTGACCCAGGTTCCCGTGGAAGACAGGCTCTCGGATCCGGTGGCGGAGCTGATGGGGCCCGAGCTGGTTGAGGTCTCGCTGCCGTAGGTCCAGGTCCTGGTGCTCGTCGTCTCGCTGAAGATGGGCAGGGTGGACTGGATGGTGCTCTCGCTGGCAGTACTCTCGCTGGCGGAAGTGCTGTTGACGTAGGGGGCGGAGCTGGAGACGCCGGAGCTCGAGAGGGACGAGGTGCCGCTGGTGACGGAGCCGGAGGAGATGCTGGTGGGAAGGGTCATAGAGATGGTCGTGTCGGTGGTGCCGATGCTCTGCGAAGAGGCCGAGGTCAGGGAGCACGGTGCGCAGGAGCTGCTGCAGCTCTCGCGCTCCGTGACGGTCACGGTGGTGGTCGCGCAGTCAGAACCACAGGTGGTCACGGTGATGGTGGACGACCGTGAGTAGTAGTCGTCATCCCGCTGGGGAAAAGCACTGGCCATGGAGATGCTTGTGACATGTCAGCGAGGCCACAGCCATCATGACAAACAACTTACACCAGGCCCAAGAGCCCGATCCGGGAAACAAGCTTCGCCATGATGAGCGAGGGACAGGCAACAGGCGTTGGGTTGAAAACGAGTGAATGACCGATATGTCAAGAATCGGTGCGTGAAAGAGAGTCCAGGCCTACCAGCAATGTCCCGCCGTTAGTGATGAAGAGGGAAGAGCCAGGAGGGAAGAGAGGGGGCAAGACAAGAGCCGACGATGCTTTATATCCATCTCGGGGGCAGACCGCACACGACTTGACCGACCTAAGCTTAACGTTGTCCTCGCTCGCACAACGTCTCCCCCGTCTGGCAATCTCCCCCTCGCCATCAGTCTGGCACATGGACAGCCGTCGACCCCTGCGGCAGCACATGGCTCATGGCTCCCCCATACGTGGGCAAGTCGTACGGTCAGCCTTCTCGGACATTGCGACCGGCGGAGGCGTGGACGAGAATCCGGGGCCAACCATGCACGCGGCCGCGCCTCCGGCCGCACCGAGAGACCCGACTATTGAGAGAGAATCCTGGGGTGCGCTGTTTGTAGACAACCTGAGCCGACGCAGGGGTGGGCCTCGGAGGGATACGAGAGCCGGCAGAGGGTGAGGCTCGACCCACGCCGTGCGATGGTCCTATCGAGCAGTGCATCGATCTGTCGCAGCATGCTGTGCACGATCATCTCAGGTGTTGCCGGGAGAGATGAGCGAATCTTACATGACTCTTGCTTCCAGGCCCTTCCCTTGAAGTCAGCTCATCGAGCGGTCAAGCCTGGAAGTCACCGAGTCCGCTGAAGTCCGACGGCAAACGCTACACGAACGGCCGTAATGCTTTGCCATGTCGCTCTGCCATGTCAGGCTCCCGATGCCGAAGCCGTTCACGCTTCAGTGTTTGCGCAAACCCACCCGGAGACATGTTCGTTTGCCCCATGTGCAAGCGCAGCCCGCCTCCTGCGTCCTCGCTCTGCAGCGCTGCACGCTCCCGGAGCTGAGCCGATGTCGACGTCGACTTCCGACGGCGCGCCAATCCCCTCGCCGCAGCAAGCTGCAGTGCTCCGCGGGCGGCAGCCGGGCTTGCTTGGTCATCGCGAGGCTGTCCCGAGCCAGCCGCCTCGGGGGAGCAGTGTGGTGCTCGTCCATCACGAACTCCCTGAAGCTTGTTTTCTTCCGCCATCCGGGCGATCACCCCATGGCAGGGCAGATCCTCTCAGCCCCTTACTCTCTCCCTTCTCGTGCATGTCGCCCCCAGCACGCTTGCAACCGCAGGTCTCGCCCCGCGTGGCACGACGTCGGGTTCCTGCAGGCGCTGGGAATGAGTGCTGCCCCGCCCCAGAATCAGGATACGGGGAGAGGTCCATCTGGCCGTGACGCGGTGCATGCTTGCCTGTCAATCGACTTGGCCCAGGCAGTCCACAGGCTGCGAGGATGTCGTACCATGGTGCTATGTACGATCTCGCAGGGGAGCACATCTGCCGCATCTACAAGAGGGGCAGCCATGGCGGCATCGGGACGAAAACCAACAGATGTTTCCGAGGGGCGCCAGAGCAGCCGTTCCCCGTTTGCTTGTCTATCGTCGGTGGTGCGGCTGCCCAAGCACTCCCGTGGAAACGAACGTGTCTGCCGAAGGGCAATCCCTCCGGGTCCAGCTTTCTGGGTGGTACGCGTGCGACACGGCCCATGGAGAACCCACGCCGACGCGAGGCCATGCTGTCACAGACGGTCTTGTTGTTTACGCTTAAGCGCAGCCGAGACACCCAAATCGCAGCACCATGCCCTTTCTTTCCCAGCGCACACGCGGACGGACCATCGACTTGTCCCCGAGCAGCGAGGTGAGCGGTGGCACAGGACACGACGGACGATGGTGGGCTCTGCACACGGCACGCACGTCACACCAGATGATCTTCTTGGAGGTGGCCATCGGCCCAGATTCCGATTCGTGTCCCTCAAACCGCGCCATGTGCATGTGAATGTGACATTGAGAAGCAGAGAGGCCTCTTTTCATTTGTACGTGCTGAATCTGGAACACACCGAGACAGGATCCTCCCAGCTGTCTTGACTCCATACAGTGGCGCCGGCGGGCAATGTAAAATGTGGCGGACGTCCAGAGCAGAGCGTGGCCTTCATTTAGAGAGTGGTTATTCATCTACAGCGTGGCCTTGAGGGCCTTGAAGGCATCCGCCCGGCCGCCGGCGAAGCGCGCCTCGGCGGTCTTCCAGTTGATGACATGCCAGATGTTCTCGACGTAGGCGGCCTTGCCGTTGAGGTACTATCGTGCTGTTAGTGGTTCGTGCCGGCGAGACAAGCAGGGTGCCACAGCTCACCTGTAAATAGTAAGCGTGCTCCCAGAGGTCGACGCCAAAGACGGGGGTCCCCTTGGCGAGGGGATCCTGGTCCTTGGTCGTGACGATCTGCAGGCCGGTCACGTCGTCCTTGACGAGCCAGCCCCAGCCGCTGCCCGTAATACCGAGGAGGGCGGCGTTGAAGGCGGCCTTGAACTGGTCGAGACCGCCCCAGACCCTGGCGATCTCAGCGACGAGACGAGGCGCGGCGTCGGGGCTGGCGTCGGGACTCGAGGCCGGAGCCAGGTTCTCCCAGAAGAGGCTGTGGTTGATGTGGCCGCCGCCGTTGAAGTTGAGGGCGGCGAGGACGGCGGGGCGGTCGTGGAGGGGGTTCGCGGCGTACGCCTCGAGGGCCTTGTTCAGGTTGGTGACGTAGGCCTGGTGGTGCTTGCTGTGGTGCAGCTCCATGATCTGGGCCGAGATGTGCGGCTCCAGGGCCTGGTCGGGGCAGGGAACGGGTCAGCAAACAAACGAGGCGCCAATAAGGAGGGTGTGAAGAGGCGAGTTCTCGGGCTCGGGTGTCAAGGTATGGCTGCGGCAAGGTGCAGCGTCGGGAGTAGATGGTTGTGGGGAACACGTACATCGTAGGCATACGGGAGGGGAGGAAGCGAGTACGTCATGGCGATGGAGGCTGCGTTTGGTGGTGTTGCTTTGTCGGAAGTGAGAAGTGGCTCGATGTTGTGTGGTCATAGGTAGACGGCAGATGAGAAGGATGGAGGAGGGTAGTGTAGGAGAGGGAGAGGTTGTAGGAGTGAAGAGGGAACTACCCCTCCTTCTCTTCGATGCTCGAACTGCCCCTCCTTTGCCCCTCGGCACCTCTTAGAAACGTCTCCTTCAGCACCCAAGAGGTAGAAAGCTTGACGTGATGAGCACCTTGAGGGCTGTCCAAGTCACTCGGAGCTCCTTGTTGGTGGCTCACCGAGATCTCGGTGAGGGCGCCCCTGTGGCTTGGTCCCTGTCTTCCTTGGAATCGCCCTCAAAGCGGTCGAATATCTCGAAAACCAGCACCAAAACCTTATATTCAGCTCGAGCCCGTTTTCAAGTAAAACGTGCTCATCGAGAGGTGCTCCAGCTCCGGTGAAGGGCATACTTGCTCAATCTCTCTCAAGCTCACCGAGGTGAATGGCCCGAAACGGTGGAGGGAGATGCTCTGATTGGTCGCGGCCATTTGCGCATGTTTAGGCCAGGATCAAGACCAGACCAAGTCAGAAGACCTTCAGCTCGATCCAGAACCATCAAGGTAAACCACTTATACCATGGCCTGGCTGCTGTCTTGTACGATGGATCATTCACTTCGACATAATATCTCTCACTCCATTTTTGACCTTGACGTACTGAGAAGAGCATCATGTGCGGCCACGATACGTCCAACAGGCCTCGCGGTGGAGCGCTGGCCGTCCTGAACCCCACGATGCAGGACGAGAGCATCTTCCGCGGCGACCTCGCCTTCCACACACCGGGCAATCCGGGCAGCGCTACAGCGACACACGCGAGATGGACATGCGAAGCGGGATGCACAACAACAGCAACGCTGGGCGATTTGTTCGTGGTGATTCAGTAAGTGCACATGCCTCACTCACGCGATGCCCGCTAACACCCGACAGTCAGTCCGGAGACATGACGCGAAGAAGCACCGACTGCGGCCTCCTGCACCAATTCGCCCTGGCCAAAGCATCCATCGTCCCGACCGGCGACGCCCTCGAGCTCGCATTGGACGAACCCATCTCCCTGCAGGTCGGCGACAGCGGCATCATCGGCCGGCGCGTCTCCATCTTCTCGAGACGGCACTCGTCGATGACCAGCCAGGCTGTGGCCGAGGGCATCGTCGGGTTCAATTTCATGCAGCCGGCCACCGCGTCACTGTGATGGCGCCACTGTGATGGCGTCGCTGTGATGATCGGCGTTTGGATTCAGGGACATTAGGGTCATTCAAGGACATTGTTTTCGTCTGGTGTTGAAGGCGTTCGCAGGGGCATCTGCCGATCACCCGGCAGGTCGCATTGGCAGGTCATATCATTTCTCTGGCACGTTCCAGGCTCTCCCAAGTCCATCGTGCCTGGTGGTGATCACAAGTCCCAGTCGATAGGCGCTCGCGCAGTTGTGGCCTCCATCAACCCCTGACAGAAGCAAGGCCGTCCCCTGTCGACCGCCCACATTTTCAGGTCACCGCCAACACCGCCCGACCAGGGGCCAGCACCGATAAGGGAAAAAAAGAAGTGCTTTTCGACTGCGAAGCTGCCAAGCGATGCATCGACAGGCCCCATTCCCGTTTCACAATGGGCATCCGCTAACCGGGCTTGGCTGTCAGGTCCGATTCCCTCGTCTCAGAGTCGTCTGAACTCTGGTCGCTTGCCCCTGAGATCTTCGTCCAATGTCCAGCTGCACCAGAACCAAGGTTCGCCTGTGGAGTGCTCGGTAGATCGGCAGGCGCACGTCAACTTATGTCGGACAAGCTTCCTCCCTCCGTCGGTTTCGTTGCCGCGCCCGGCCAGTCTGGACGCGCCAATGCTCCATGCCCCGACGGCCTTAGTCCGCGCGAGGTGGGATGAGGGCCCATCTGGCGGCCCTGCCGCCCTGCATCTCGTCTCAAGTTGATGGCGAGAGGCGTCAGTCACATTGGAAGAGGCAGGCTTTGAGATGACTAGCTTCGGGAACGAGGGGGCCGGCGTGGCGACGGCGGCGATGCCGGTCGCTTGTCATGCCTCGCTCGCGACATAAAAGTCGCGATGGCCTCCCTCCTCCTCTTGGCCTTGTCTTCTTTCCCTCCCCAGCAGTCTGCATCTGTACACTCTTTCGCTTTCTTCCAACCCCGTTCATTCACTTTACATTCATTCTTGTCGTCTTCACTGTGTGAGGCTGGGACATTCATTTCAAACAACTCTTGAACCACTTTCATTCACCCACAAACACAACAACATTTGACAAAACCAAAGCAATCGCAATGGCCTCCTTCAAGACTTCCTCTCTCGCCCTCGTCGGCGCCTTCGCCGCCAGCGCCCTCGCCCACGGCACCGTGCCCGAGTTCGCCACCGACGGCGAGCGCCACGGCGGCTTCCTCCTGAACTACTTCTACGAGAAGCAGAACGGCGGCACCCCGCCCTCCATCGCCGCCTGGTCCGCCGAGAACCTCGACAACGGTTTTGTCGATGGCACCAGCTACCAGTCCTCCGACATCAACTGCCACAAGAACGCGGCCCCTGGCGCCGAGACCGTCACCGTCGCGGCCGGCGGCACCGTCGACTTCTTCTGGTCCGAGTGGCCCGAGAGCCACTTCGGCCCCGTCTTCACCTACGTCGCGCGCTGCGACGGCGACTGCGCCTCCGCCGACAAGGACGCCCTGAAATGGGTCAAGATCGACGAGGCCGGCATCAACACCGAGACCCAGGTCTGGGCCGCCACCGACCTCATCAACAACAACAACACCTGGACCACCACCGTCCCCGCCGACCTCGCCGCCGGCAACTACGTCTTCCGCCACGAGATCATCGCCATGCACGGCGCCGGCGAGACCAACGGCGCCCAGAACTACCCCCAGTGCTTCAACATCGCCGTCACCGGCTCCGGCACCGCGCAGCCCGAGGGCGTCCTCGGCACCGAGCTCTACACCGCCGACCACCCCGGCATCAAGTTCAACCCCTACACCACCATCACCAGCTACGACATCCCCGGCCCCGCGCTCTTCGGCTCCGGCGGCAACGGCGGCGGCGCCGGCAACGGCACCATCACCCCCGTCCCTGCGCCCGCTCCCGTCCCCTCGCCTGCGCCCCCTGCCAACCCCGGCAACGGCACCGAGACCGCGCCCACCCCTGCGCCCGTCGAGGAGGAGCCCGAGGAGTGCCCTGCCGCCGCTCGCCGCCGTGCGCGCCGCGCTCGCCACGCCCGCCGTCACGCTCGTGACCTCAAGCAGTAGATTGGTCGGTCCTGCGGGCCAAGCTCTTTTTTTGTCTTCTTCTACATGTACCTATTAGATGCGGAGATGTACCATACTTGTCAATACGAATGCAGACATACCTGATGCTAATATCACTAGACGCCGCTTGTGTGCCTGATGTGTGGGGAGTCTTGCAGGGCATGTGCTCGCAATGGTCGAAATGGGTGAAGCGGGTTGTGCCAGGATGGCTACTTTGATGGCGAGAGTCAAGCACTGTCTGCTTAGCTTTCGAAAATCGACATCGCTGCTGGGACATTGTCGCAACATGGCTCGTCAGTCGGCATGGTAGGTTTATGCTTGACGCGTACTCCTCGTTGTATCTGGCATATTCTTCTTGGGATGTTGCAGATTCTGACCAAGGCGAGGAACCCGATGATGGGGGGGTTGAACGTCCCACTTCATTTCGAGGCGTTCGTTGTCCAGTCGTGCCGAGCTCGCCATGGTTCAAGGTCGCAGTTCGCCGTGGAGGCGCCTCGGTGCGCTTGCCCAGTTCCTCTGCTTTCTCCTTGTTAGACATCGGCGTTTCAACGCAGCGCTGTCAATCCTGGTTCTGTTAACATCTTTTGATATGGTGTAGGCGCCGAGGGCTGGGCATCCCATCTGCTGGGCCCCGTTGCCAAAAGCCCATGTCGTACGCCGTGACAACATGCCCTCGTTGTGACCCTGTCGACAATATGACATGTCCGTCTTGCACTCGTCGCTCACAATCAGGTGCTGATCTCCTAAGATGGATGGACCGGCTGGAGGGAGATTAAATACGGGAATTCTGCGAGTTGAAACTCATACATCGATGCAATCGCGCAAAGACATCAATATTGATATCGCGTCGCTGGCGCACTCGAATCGCTCGGGACCGGTGGAACCGTTCAATCGCAGGAACAGTTTAGTTGCAATTTTCACTCGCAAGTCTCTGGATGATCAACATGTCACGAGATTGGACGCTTGTCGCAAGACGGAGGCCTTGCATCCGTCCTTTCTCACCTGAGCTTCGTCCCCTGTCTATCAGAGGTGACACGACACACGCCTCAATGATTCCGGCAAGGGTCTACAGCTGCATGCTTCGGATCATGTTCAGTCGCTCATTGGTTTCCTTGTCAAGCAGGTAATCTACATCATGATCTCGATCATTGCAAGTCGGTTTGCTGGTGACGTGAAATGAACACAGCGTGTTCAAATAGTGCCCAGAGAATTGAATGTGACGCGCTTTCAGCGTGAACACCAGATTCAGATTCATTCTTGAGTAAGTCACGTAAGCCTTGATCGGAAAGAAAACTAAATACCCAACGTCAAGGTCACCTGCAAGTTGACATTCATTGTGAGGGAGGTTTTTGGAGCCCATCTCATGTAGCCTTGGCGGTTTCGACAGGGCTGGTATGTGAGTTATAGGAGAGATACCTCGCCAATCATGTCGTCGAGGGCCTTCGGGTTCAGGGGCATCAGGTTTCCATTGAAAATGACCATCGATCAGGTAGCTCTTCCTCCCTCAAGTGGAATATTCATTACATGCTCTTTCGATTCCCTACACTATGAAGCTCGCAATACCCGCCAATAGGGCCACCACCAGGACCATATCTACACCCGCATGCTGCATCATGGCAGCAGAGGGCGGAAACTCCGCCTCTGGCTCACGGCTACCCTCAGTGACATTGCTGGGCGCCAGGCAGATAACCTCCGTCGCCCAGGACCCGGATTCTCTGTCTCGCGCAGAGATGAGGAGGGGAATGGGCTGCTGCACGCGCAGGTCGTACACCTCGAACGAGTCCCTCGACGAGTCGCCGTCGGGAAGCCCCACGGACAACTTGGCGTCGAAGGATCGGTAGCCGTCTGGGAGATTGGCGCCGGGAACATCGTCAATGACGCATCTTTCCTCCGTGAAGTTGTTCGGAACGGCTGGGATGGAATGTCAGCCCGTGGTCAACCTGCATGAAAAGCAACGACGACTTTGGGAACAACGAGCATGGAGGAAAACTTACCGCGCGTCAGCCACGGCGCAAAACCACACTCATCGCGCACTTCGGGCATTGGGCACGAGTCGATCCCAGGCGAAGGGACAGCTCTCAAGGCATTCGCGCACTCCTCGCTGAGCACGCCCTCGCACGAGTTGTTCCCATCTCCAGGATCAGCGTCCGACGTCTCATTGCGCCCATACATGAGATAAATGCAGTAGTCCGTCGCGTTTCCCAGTCGCGAGCCAATGAAAGAATCAGGAACGCTCAGAAAAACATTGAAGGACTGCATGCTCCGGGATCCGCCAAAGTAGAGGTTCTCGCCGCGCTCGTCACGGAGGGTCTGCGTGAGGTACCAGTCGTCCTCGGCGATGGGGAGGCTGAAGGACGTCGTGCCAGTCGCGTTGTAGGCGGCGGTGCCGTCGAAGATGTTCTGGGCGGCGTTGCCGCAGCTCTGGAGGGAGGAGTTGCCGCTGGCTTGCGCCGAGACTGGGCTGGTGGCGAATGCGAGGGTCGAAGCAACCCAAAGGGCGCTCAGAGTGGGGGAAATGGTCATGGCGGCGATTTGCAGGCCGATGGCTGAGTTGACAGAGTTTCCATGGTGCATTCACGGAAAGTTGAAGAGCATTGAAGTATTTAAAGAGGCACGTAGGATCGTGAATGAGCATGGCTGTGTCGGGCCCAGACTTGGCATACATCACTGGCCCTACCAGCTGCAGTGTAGTCGCGAAGCTCTGGATACGCCAAGAGACGGGATGGCCTTAGCGGCGCATGCTAGGTGTCTTAAGAAGTGAGAAGCGCTGTGTCGTCGGCAAAGTCGGCCTCCAGTGTTCAGTTCTGATGGGTCCTGTGGAGAGCCAAGACAACACCCGCTGGGCGGTGTATTGGAGAATCTATCAGGGTCCTCAAGAACGTCATCACCTGCTCTCATCAAGGCAGAGGTTTTGACTCTGCATCAACGGGTCGCTTAATTGCCTGGCACTCGTTGCTGAGGAGACCTCAGACGCATCTCTGACTTTGATGGAGGATATGATGCCGAGGCCAAGTGCTGCGCAGCGCAATGAGGCCATCATCACCGCAAAAGCGAACCAGAAATGATCAGGTCACATGTTTCTTCGTAAGCACCAGAACTAAAAGTAATGTTGGTCTAGTCTCTTAACGATCACCGTGCCTGAGCTGCTTTCCCCTTCCGCCATCCAAACTGCACGGCCCGCAAGCGTTCATCAGAGAACGTAGACACTTGTCCCTTCCGATGGATCTTGATAGAGTTCCACTTTGCTCTCTGGGGATTACTCTTGGCTGGTGAAGGTTTCCCCATCCGCCTCAACTGTATGGGCTTAGGCATGCCAAGCTCTCAGGAATTCCCACCGTGCAGCCAACAAGCCTCTTCTGGAAGCCCGTCAAGTCTGCTATACGACACCAACGATCTGATAGTTCGGACGTGTCGAATGACCAATCTTCGTACTTCTCCCAGGTCAGGACACACTTGAGCATATTAAATGGCCCATGCGTCTCTCTGCGAAACCCTGGAGCCAAACGCTGGGAGCATGCACTTCCCGGCATGGGCTATCATACCATGTAGTCAGGCGCCTGGGCGTCTTCATCACCCGATTGCACCGTAAGCTGGAGGCCAACAGGCAGCGAATTGCCTAAAAGAAGGTTTCTGCATCTCATCACGGCCAAAGCATTCCCCCCAAACCGAAACACAGAGTCGTGATCGCTGTCACGGCATGCGCAGGACATCTGCTGTTCTCTAGGCGGGATTCCGGTTTTCTCGGGTCCATTGCCTCAGATAGACAGCTCAGAGTCAATCCGTAGCAGAATACGAATCCAACTGCCCCGTATCCGGTGCTCTAGCCGAATGTCGCAGACCGCAAGACATTGGTCTCAGAGGCCGCCGGGGCCGCCGGAGCCTGATGTGACCTCGGTGCTTACCTGAAGATATCGGAAACAAATTTAGCAATAATGTCTCGGGACAAGGCCTAAGCGTCGGGTCGTTGCCCGTGATGAGACCTTCAGCCCAGCGGCATGTCCGCGAACCACTGCTCTGTGTCTCAGCACGAAAGGTTGAATACGCGCTCTCACTGAGGGAAGTCTGGTTATTCTTCCTCTGAGAGGACTGCAACCACTGGAAAGACTTCATTCATTTACGGTCGGTGATGCGGCAGTCCAGGCTCAGGTACAGCACGTCTTGAATCACGGCGAGATTTCAAAAGAGGGTCAATCAATTTGATTCTATAGATGAAACAAGAAACATCCGTAGCAAGCTTCGGAAGAAACATTTTCCTTTCCACCTTTCTACCTTGAGTTCCCCTTCTACCTTCTGTGCCTGCGTCAATCCCATGAGCACCGTTCACCTTCAGTAGCCGGTCGCCGCCGTGCAGGTATTGCAGCACATGTGCTCGCAGCGGTACTCGTTCCCCTCGATGATCATGATGCAGCTACATCTTGCCCCGTCGTTCCACGCCTTGCCGCACCAGCAGCAATTCCAGCATCTGTTGCGGCTCTCGTAGGGGCAGCTGGGCAGGGGGCATTTTGGGAAGGACCGCAGGTCGAAGCCCGACGGCGGAGGGTACGGGACGTCCTGGACGGTGATGTTCTTGCAGGGCTTGCGACCTTTGGAGGTCTTGGTCGCTGCGGAGCAGTGGTGTATCTGTGTCCGCAGGTGCTCGCAGGGCAGCTGATAGGTCGTCTGGTTGCACATGCTGTCTCTTCTGCCGGGACGTTGGGGGGAGATGTAAGGTTGTGTGCTTGTGGCTGGCTGTTGGGAGTTTGTAGAACCGGTCAAAGAGGTGGGCAGTAGGTTTGACGTCTTTGGAAGGATCACCCTGGCGTGCAGATTGACAACAGTGATGGGCGCGGGGAAGTGATTTTGATGTCAGGACAGCGGTGCAGATGATATCTCAACGGTTCTCAGGCTGCTGTTCGTTGACGTTCGATGCCAGAGTGGTTTAACTGAAACCTTGAGGAGGATGGAAGCCGACATCTAAATACTCGACGGTTCTTGCACCTTGATCCACATGCTCCCTCCCTGAGGACGGCGACTTCAGCGACTCAAGGATTTCCAGCCTCCTTGCAAACGTCAACATCATGAGACTCTCAAACATCTCGGCTTCTGTTCCCACAAGACCTCATGATCCCGACATCTCTCGGGAGAGGCAGCCGATCTATGCAATGATTCCAAGATGCTCGCAACAGACTTCTCTTTCGGGGCTCTGTCAAGGTGATAGTCACCAGTCTATCGATTGAACAACGTGGCAGCCCAGATCTATGCATGCATTCGTGCCTGAACAATCTATTGATAACCCGATGTCCTGCGAAGAGTACTAACGAGAGATGTGTCCGTGGGGCCTGGCAGGACGCCGCCGATAGGAAGATGCAGCCCCTTCCAGCCAGCCCCTGGGATCCGATTTGTTGCCTAACCGATGCTACACAAGAGAGCGGAGACGATGAGCTGCCAAATCATGCTCTGCAGGAGGCGTCCTGCGCGGACGTCGCACACCCGCGCCTCTATCCCGACACAGGTGGGGTGATGTGAAAACCCCTAAAACCGACAACGACCCGCCGCAAAAAGGAGAGACGGTTGAAAAAGACACTTCTCAGCTGAACTCGACAAGAAACATCGGACTATTCTTCCACAGGACGCCGCCGAGAGAACCCTTCCGCCTCAACTGAATTCAGCTCCGTATTCGGTGTGCCCAAGTGACTCAGGTGACATTGGCGCGAAGGCGTCGATGCCAAGCCCGCGAACGATGTGAGATGCGCCATCACGAGAGCACCGAGCTGAGGAATCAGTAATCACCGGCTGATGACATGGTCTTGGCCGATGCGCGTCGCACCAGAAAACGCCGACCGATCATGCCCTTGGAGCCACGGACGGTCCAGGCTCGGCGACGGCCTCCTCTCCCCGTCGTCAGGCTCCCAGAAGGGGACCTCAATGATCAGACGTGCACGTCTCGCACACCTGGTGGTAGCAAAAGGTGTCCGGGCTCTCCTTCATCTTGTGATTGCACCACCGCAGAGCATTGTGGCCGCGGCGACACTGGCAGCACCTCCACTTGCCCCCGAGGGCCTCGACTCTGCATCTGCCCGAGCTGCAGTCGGGGGAGACGAGACAGCCGCCCGTGGCGCAGGGGTTGGTGTAATCGATCGAGTTGGCGGGGTCGTAGCAGGTCTGGCCGCAGGGTATGGCCGCCTTGGTGTCCGGGTCGCGGGTCGCTTCGGTGCAGAACTCGTAGTGCACCACGTAGTCGATCTCCCGGCGGCATGGGGAGATGTGGTGATGGTGGAGATAGTAGTACATGCACATGCTGACGTTGGGGCTCAAGAAGTCTGGAAGATGGGTATGAACCTGGGCCGTATAGTCAGCATATGAAGCTTGCTGGCTTGAGCGCTTAGCAACTCTTAGGGAATACTGACGACACGGACGCAATTGGACGATACAAGCCCAAAGGCTCGATAGGCGACAAGGCAAACGTTGCCTTTCGTGTTCGACGGGTATTTGCCTGATCTCAACGGCAACTGGCATACGTAGGGGTTCTTGAGAAGTGATGGCGCGGAACGAGTGGTCTGATGAATCCTGATAGACGACAGCAACTTCTTTAAAGCTGTGTATGCTTCTTCGTCGCGTGGTCGAAGCGAAGAAAGCTGCTTGTTCTTTGTCGATGGGCCATGGAATGTTTGTCGACGGCAGGCGGCATTGTTATATATTCCCTCTCTTCATCTTGTGTATCCACGAGAAACCTGACGTCTCTTGAAGCACCTTCTGATCTGGGACACGGCCCCTGACTCTTCTGCTGTCCCTCAGGAGCCGTCACCTCTGCATCCTCGCCGCGGATCCCACGCGCACGGGACGAATTCGGTCCCCCAGAGAGAGTCGTGACCCGTCCGACCTCGTACTGGCCGCCTCGCCTGCCCTGACCGGCCGGGCCACGATGGCCGCAACCCCAATAATTGGGCGCCATCACGAAACTAGTCAGCCGAGCTGGGAAGGTCGACGGCGACCGCATGGTCGAGCGCATGGCCGAGCGCATGGTCCAGCACGTGGCGCTCGCATGCCCATCGTCGCCCAGCGCGTGTGTGTCGTCCAGCTTGCCACCGGTCCACCAGTGACAGCTGTGCGGGCGAGACACGAACACAGGACTGAGACATGCCCGGCCGGTCTCCTCGGCAGCATATGAGAATTGGTTAGCACGGTCGTATTCTGTGCTGGGAATATTCCCAGGTTTACATGGCTGTCCGGATTCCATCGGCGTTGCCGGCTGCCATCTGAAAGTGCTAGAGACATGGTCGGTCCCGAGGATACGGATACGTATTCAAGGAATCTCAGCTCTCAGGTCAGAATCAAGGTACAGGATTACACGTGAAGCCAACGTGCAAGCAATATGATGTGCCACAACTTAATTTGAGGCTGCACTCGCGGCAGGCATTTCAAAGGCAGCGGAATGGAGTGTCCCAGCAAGGGCGGGCAGGCCGCGTAGTCAGGGGCGCACATGCATCAGGAATCATATGCATGATAGACAAGATGAAGATGAGGCACGAACTTTTCTGATGCAATGCGTTGCGTGGGTGCCGAAGAGCTCTCGTGGATTGCAATTTCCAAACCTCGGGCGTTCGGATGTTGTGATGTCTGTCATGATATCGCTTGCTGGATCCGGACAGATGAAGCCTAATGGTACGTCTTGGCGACTTCTTTTGGAACTTTTCTGAATATTCATCATTTATTTCGCTTCCAGGTCTTTATTTGACATGTTTGATCCCCGCGAGCCTTCACCGGAGACGCGGGTTCCCGTCAAGTCACCTACATGTGAGAGCATTATTACTGCCAGGACTTCGAGTGTTTGATAAGCCTTGAGTGGCATGATTCTTGTCCCCAAGAATTCATAGGTTTCACGGCACGGGGTTCAATGTTTATGCCCCCATCTTCGGGCTTCTTGAGACGTTCTTCAGGTCTCCGACTCTAGCCTTCACCCGAGACATGATGACAGTCTCACGGCTTTGAAGGATACAAGCGAAAGTATGATAGCTGATCTCGGTGTGATGATGTCGAACATATCACAGTCTTCCCTCCGTCCCTGATCTGAGCCCCCACGTAACGAGCGTCCAGTGCCATCATGGTTGGTCGACCCAGCCGGAGTGGCCGCCGAGCTGCAGGCGCCCGGAAAGCCCACCATGATACATTCCCTCCGCCTGACATGGCGAACCCCTGTCGTCTCAAGTACGGAGGAAAGCATGCGGGTTTCAGTCACAACTAAGAGACTGCGGGGACTCAGTGCCTCTGGTTGGGGCGCTGGCAGCAGCCACATCTTTTGACATGAAACAGCAAGGGTCCTCGTTCAAGCCCAGGCGCATGCCGGTGAGCCATGGTTTCCACATGTTGTCTCTTGCGGTCCCAAAGAGGCAGGCAGCCCTACAACCTGGGTGACGGAACCAGAAAGACCCGTAGCCTTGTGGTGAAGTCTAGACCGAGGTCTCGATCGTGGGTTGACAGGAAAGCGTGGGCATCGGAGACTGCAGACTTTGTATGTACCGTACTGCGGCTGAGAGATTGGCTTCTCTCATACTCGCGTACCCATGTTTTCATGTCATTTCTGGGGTTCTCCTGCTTCCAATTCATGGAATCAGCGTCCCTCGTCGACTGGCCAACATCAGTCGTAAGGATTCTACCTTAGTAGGACACAAGTAAAGCGGCTTGGGCCCAGTGACAGAATGCAGGATCTCCACGTCAACAAAGATCATGCGGGTTCTTTCTGTGCACCCCTGTCAGGTGTCAGCCACTTTAATATAGCCATATTACCGTGAGAAGGTGACAAGACGTTTCGAAACCTTACCAGAGCGGCATGTGACGCCCTTGCTCGGATATTCGGCCTCGGAATCGGGATTGTAAAGGCTTGAAAAACAGGCTGCCGTTTGGCTCTTTCATCGGACCTGAGTGTCTTGTTCATTTCACATTCTAAGCCCATTTCCACTTCATGCCCATCTGTGGTTACCAAACTTCATTCTTCTTCTTCTTCTTCTTCTTCATACTTGCCTTGCCTGCATCTTGTCGATCAATGCATCGTTTGGACCCCATTTCATGTACGGACCGCACTTTTACTCCTGTCTCCATGAGGACGGTGACCAAAAGACCCGAGCCACAAATCAATCCCAGCGTGCTCCTCCTACCCATCGGCTGGATTGGAGATACCAATGACCTCTCCGCCGCATTAGACGAGCCCGTCTTGCGCAAGAACCATTGAACCTCTTCTTCGTAACCAGAACATGCGGCATTCACATGCATTTCCTCCTTTCTCGAACCCTCATCAACACAAACACGACCCTCGGCGGGCCGGCCGACCCCCGAGCAAGATGTTGCGCCGCGGTGAACCCGAGCGACCGGTCCATGTACAGCACGTCACAGCCAGGAACGAGGTCTGACAGGTCCAGGGACTCCCATCATGTTCCACGTCGAGAGCCCTGCCCACTCGCATCGAACCCGTATCATCCACCGTGTGCCACGTTCCAACCAGCATAACCCCGGGACGACCAGTCCCGAGAACCTGTCCCTCGTCGTTTGTAACACAGGAAGGGGAAATTCGGTCCATGACCTCATCGGTTACGGCGACGCCATTCGCCTTTTTACTGGATCCAGATTCAGGATCGGTGGCAAGATAGATTCGGGGTTCCCGGATTGCACATGCGTGACATTATCAAGCAGATCTGGTAGTATGTAGGACGTGCAGGAATCCGGGGTTCTACTGGTCTAATTCTGGACCAGTTGCAGTGCACGCTTCTGCCGCGCCTAGAATTCGATATGGAATCGATGGTGCCCGGACGATGTCTGTGCCTCAATGATATGTGACTGTTCTTCACATGCACCACCACTGTCGGCTACGCTGGTTACTTGCATTCATTTCCTTGCCATGATATGTATATTCATTCCTTTCGTTATGTGCATCAAACTCCCTAGCCACAGCACCGCATGCCGCAGCCCCTCCACAGAAAAGTTTTGGGGAAGGCTCGCCTCCCACCCGGACATGTGCCCGATGAATTGAAGTTGTAAAAGAGCGTGGGGGCTCTCAAAGCCCATGAGGGCAGCAGCACGCCACCACCCTCGGCCGGACCTCTCAACATGCACCCGTCTAGGCGGCGTTGATCTTGCTGACCAGGAAGCGGGGCGCGGGACCGCGGGCATCGCTCTGGTACATGAGGTGGGGGGCGGCGACGATGAGGGAGCCGGTGCACACGAGGTCGCCCGTGTTGCAGAAGACCTCGACGTCGTCGGCGGGGTAGTTGGGGATCTGGCCCCTGTTCTGGAGGTTCTGTAGAAAGTGGTCAGAGGCTGGACCTCAAGTCGGGTGACGGAAGTGCTTACCTTGGTGTAGCCGAAGAGAACGACACCGGCGATCTTGTCACGGATGCCGGCGTCGAGGTCGCGGATGGTGGCCGCGGCGAGGGCGGCACCCTGGCTGTCGGTGCGTCAGTATATATTTCAGAACCCCATCGAGCGGTGTTGAGCATACCTGTAGCCGCCGGCCACGATGGTGGCATCAGGGCAAGTCCTGTCCGCGAGCTGGAAGAGCTCGGTCATCTCGGCGATGGCGGCGCGGCTGGTACCGTCGGGCAGGGCGTTGTCGCCGAGTGTGGCCCTGTAGCGGCCGCCGACGCCCTGGACCCAGACGTTGCCGCGGCCGAGAGAGCTCTCGAGCCCGTCGCCAACGGGGCCGCCGAGAGTGCCGAGGTTGCCGCTCTCCGTGGAGCCGCGGGCGAAGATGAAGATGGCCTGGGGGCAGGCGCCGCCGTCCTGGAGGTCGTTGCGCGTGTTTCTGCCGAGCTGGCGGGCCTCGAGGGCGTCGCCGGGAGCGAGCTCAATGCCGGTGGGAGCGGCGGCGGCCATGCCGGCGAAGATGGAGGTGATGGCGAGCGAGAACTTCATTTTGGAGATTGGTACGGTGGCTTATTTGGTTGTGAGGAGGAGCGAAAGGCTGGGGATGTTGAGAAGTGGAAGCGGGCCGGCGCGGAGAAGAAGTGAATGTAGATGCGGATGAGCGAGCTGTGAGTGCCTGATGAGAAGATCGAGAGGGTTGATGAAGCTGCGAGCCGGTCTCTTCTTATACTTTTAGACTTGGTCGATCACTGAGGCCGACATCGTGCTCCCAGCAGGTACCGCCCTCGTCTTCCAAGCTAGCTTCGCCACCAGCCGTCCGTTTCACCGGACTACCAAGAGCACAGCTTGGAAAAGGAAGTCCAGCTAGAACGCACCACCGTCGTGCGAGCCTTACACCGAACCCACCGCCCCTTCACGCCGGCGAGCCCACGTTGCAGGGTGGGATGGCAGGGCATGGGTCAGAGGATCGTGGCATGGATCGACCCTGGACCCGGCAGCCCGAAGGTGAATCCCGGCGCTTGCGAAGACGCGACTGGCGGTCTTCGGGGCGGACGCGGTAGTCCATTCCTAATCCGGGGGTTCTTGCGGAATCCTTGGGCGTTGATCTCGGAGGCGACGATCAGTGGGTTTTGTTCAGGGCCATCCATGAACGCCAAGAAGCCACCGACAGGCGGGGTCGAGCCGAGGCATCTCGTACGAATGGGACGGGGCTGTCAGGCTCGTCTTCTCAGGAGATGGGACGGCACCCAGAAAGGGGGTTTGCGCTCAGACGCCGGCCGACAGAACTCGTGAGCTGAGCCCCTGTCAGTCGTTTCAGGTCGAGCGGCCAGCTTTGTTTTTCATGACGTATGGTCTGATCTAGACTTTCCGCATCACTATTTAGAGCCTGTAATAGGAAAAGAATGTAGTCATGACATATTGGACAGCCAAAAGGACATTGTCACGTTGAGGGCCGGCCTCGTGAGTCGCGAGTCAGAACCATGGAAGATGCCGTGAAGACCAGAACGGACGGCGCCCTTGGCGGGGTCAGGCGTACGCTGTAAACGCTGCGAGGCAGCATGCACCCCGGCCTACCCGGGAATAGATCGCCAAATTCTCCGATCCGGCGATCACCAGGCACCGCAACGGCGTGCGCCCTACCACGACTACCACCAAAGCGAGCACTGCCGGCGCCGGCAGACCAAAATCCCGCCGCGCCAAGTGCAGACCATGCAACCTCAACGGCGGACGCGGGGTAGGCCGGAGAGTCTCCTATGACTTCCCGCAAAATCTCAGCCTCGGCCCCTTGGTGAGGTGCAGGTCTTGGGGTTCGTCGATGACAGAACAGGTCGTGCTTGCGGACGAGGTCTCACTTTGACGCTCGCAAGAAATTGCCCCTGTGTACCACGCACCTTTGAAAAAGGTACGACAGCTTCCCCTGCATTGTTTTGGCAACGTGGTGAAGCCTCGGCCTCGCCTGGGCAGGGCAACTTGGCGTGTCTCTCCCCTTGCCCTAGAGCCTGCGCCGCCTCAGCCAAGGACGTGTTGAAGCGCCACTACTGTCTCTAGAAACGTTCTACCGGGAGTTGAGTGCGGGGCCGTCCCCTCTGACAAACGCCAGTGGACGCCGAAGGATTCGCAACTGTTGCCCAAAACAGAAGTCCGCTCAGTCATCCTCACCGTGGCTTCAGACTTGGCCAGCCGCGCCCAACACAACTTGGATGCGTCCATGAAGACGACACCTCAACACCAGCCGAGGCATCTTCCTGCATCGTCTTGAGCCACATCATCTTCCCCGCGGGGTAGACCTTGACTTGCATCTGCAATTACCGGCAGGTGGTCACGGTCGGGTCGGGGATGCGGTGAAAAGAGGCTTAATTCCTGTTTGTCAAGGGAATTGATCGGACGAAAAGCGAGGGCAATGACGACAGCTTCATCTATCTGACGGGAATCGATGCAGTTATATCAGGCCACAATGTCGACTTGCTCTTCAAGCAAGACATGGCGATTCGCAACTATGAACGCTTTCGGACAAAGTACAACCATCACGCAGTGGGCATTTCCTTGCCATCAGTCCACACCGACATATGATCAGGGAACACATCAGTGGGATGTCTTGAAGATTAAACCGAGGTACGTCTTTGACCTTTGGAGATCATGATGCTGCCTTGAGCTTGTCGCGAGACACGAGTCTCCTCCTCGAAGCTCTGGCCAGGAATCCATGTCTGCGCCTGCAGACAGGGCAGCCGCGAGGAAATGAAGGGGCTGAATCGTCAGTGGAGGGTGTTGACAAGTGGCGTGAACTCGGTCGGTATACTCGGATGACAACCACTGCGAGCATGTGAAGAGGAAGATTAGTGCAAACTCGGACGAGCTTCACCCTGTCTCCCTCCCCTAGCGCTGTTCAAATCCTGTCGTGATGCTCTCGAACGTTCAAATATACGTGCAATATGACAAGGTTTAGCGGCTTGCGCTGTCTGCAACTGTGCAAAATCGCTGTTGTTGTTGACACTAGCATGCCATGGTTAACCCCGTGTCTGTGTGGACCAGCTCTTCGGCGTCATCGAGACACCATAGAAGTCCCTTGGAGATGCACGACCGTACGAAAGCTCAATGGCAGGCAGAGCGAGCCATCTTCTGCAGTGGATAGTCACAGATTGTCCACACAAACGGCATCTATCCTGCCAACTAACATCCTGTCCTCATTCTGGCAGACTCAATTGCCGGCTCGTGATTCAAAACTTACCTGGCGGTTTCGAAACTCATGCCCAATTTCCCTATCCATATACCCATGTTCTCGCACATGCGCTTCTAGGTTTGACCACGGTGCAACGCGCGGTCTAGAACATTGTCTTCAGGGGCTCTTTTTCAGCATCTTGACACAACCTCGGTACCCCTCTCCAGTCTTTGCAATACCCTGGTCTGGCAAGGCTTCAAGTCAACATCACATGCCCGAGACCAGACAGAGATGGATGTCAGCGGCCTAACTATCACGGTCAACGCTCTCAATTGCCAAGTTCGATGCCAGTTCCTCCTTTCTTTGAGAGAATTTCACGCTTCGGCCCAAGTCCAAGACCATTCAGCCTTGTCTTCTGAGATCCTGTTAAAGCAAGACCCTGAACTTCTGAGAGTCAGTGTGCTGGCGTCTTTGAGTCATTGCGGGGTATTTACCACGGATCGGCTTTTACCTCTCTTCGTTTCTCGTATTCTACGCCTGATGCCTTGTTTACGACGCGGAATCATTGTTTGGGAAAGAGCCCGAAGGATAGTGCTTTCGGCCTTGACCTCCACATCCGAGGAATCATGATGGTGTAAGAACCTCGAAGACCTCCAACGCCAGGCTGTCTGTTTGCAGCAACTAGTTTGCGCAATGGAGATTTGCCTTGACGTCACGTTTAGGGGATGATATCAGTCGATCAAGTGCTCACTGAATGTGATCAGACGCATACCGTCCGCTGGTTCGCCGAGATATCTGCCCGAACGGCAATGGCTGAGAAAGGATTGCTGACGCATGCATTCATCTGACTTCGGTTACCTGACACACGGTACGTCTTCATCCCAACACGGTGACTCTTATCGGACAGCCGTTGGGGAATCTTAATGACTGATCTTGAGTTTCCTGGGGCTCGATGGGCATATCCATCTTCGACACAGAATCCATGGCGAGGCAAGAAGAATCGCGGCCAAGTACTGTATCTTTCAACGTCGGTGGCATGATGCTGTCGTTGTCGGCATTGTCGGTGAAGCCGGCCGGTCTTTACCCTTTTGGGCAAGTCGGGCCCGAAAACCCGGCGACTTCGGGATTTCCTGGGCCTCCCGACAGAACGCGCCTCTTGTCTACATCTTCGCATCCTCCTTTTCCTGCCCCCGAAATACCGTCAAGACCTGTCCTCCACAGACTGCTACCGAAATGGCGAGCCGCAGGATGCATGCGCGAGGAGACACGACCGAGTCGGAGCCCGAAGGGACCCCAAGCTTCGGCCCCCGCCTCAACAAGTCCTGCGACGCCTGCCAAGCCCGAAAGATCCGGTGCATCAGTAAGTGAACCTCTTCCTCAGGGCCGACGAAGCTTCGTGGAGGCTCGAAGCCCGAGATTGTAATTTGACCGCTGACACTTATTTCCCGCCAGGAGCGAAGGGCTGCAAGACTTGTGCGCCGTGTGAAGTATGCCCTTCGAGCTTCCCCTTCGAATCCCGGATTTCCGAACACGCCGAGCCTGGAGACTGACATCGCGCCAACAGAAAAGGGAAGTCAGCTGTCACTTCAGCTTCAAGAGACCTGCGAGGAGAAGGAATGGTAATATTCTCCAACTTGGTACCGAATAGTGGTTCATACTGACCCTGGCGGTGAGAACAGCGGCCGAGCAATTCATACCTGCGGCGCCCAAGCCAGCCAGGACAAGGGACACCATTGACTCGGTGCCCTTCACGTCGAGGCCGTCCTCGAGACCGTCCACTCCGATAACCCAAGGCGATAAGGTCCCCGATCAACCTTCTCATCTGGCCACGACCATTGGGTCAGCGCAATCGCATGGCTCTCGCATACCGGACATCTACGTTGATCGTCTCTTGGCCCAGGCTACCCAGAGCAGCGTCAGTGCTACCGAGGAGCACATGTTCGTGCCAGTAAGTCTCGACACGACCTGTTCCCGGAGAACCATGCTGATCAGCGCGAACAGAGAAATGGAATATTCGGTACGTGTACGCAAACCCAGGCCCAGTCAATGTCCACTGGGTGGGCACTGACCAGACGCAGCAGGAGCAAGGAACAGCCTGACCTTCTTCTCCGGCAGCCGGCTCCAATCCCTCGAGACGTGTCTCCAGAGCAAGAAGGCCAGTCGGCTCGTCGAACACATCGAGTACTGGATCACCATACGACTGCGCAAAAACAGTCCCACCACGAATCCCAAACGCGCACCGTCGTACCCATCTGCGCACGGCAAGGCGCAGATGAAGCACTACGAACACCGTGAGTTCATCAGACGGAAACTCACCTGAAGCTCCATTGTTGACATCTTCCAGTCTACTTTGAGCACGTACATCCGAAATACCCGTACTTGGACGTCGAAACCTGGAACAAGACGGTGTCCGAACCAGACTTCCACCAGACACTCGACCGCAACAAGCCCTGGAAGTGCCTGTACCACACCGTCCTTGCTCTAGGGTGCCAGTACGAGCACGGCGGCAGCTTCGAGCCCGGCAAGGGAGAGTCGTGGGGCATCTTCTCCGTGGCTCTCGCTGGCTTCTCCGAGCTCGTGCTGCTGCCAGATTCCCTCATCACACTCCAGGCCCTGACGGCCATGTCGGTCTACGGTCTCGGTATCAACGCCGTCGCCATAGAGCATGTCATCATGTCCGAGGCGACGAGGAGAGCCCAGAATATGTCCAAGATAGCGTTCACTGGCCGGTCGGCAGAGGTGTATCGGAAGACGTTCTGGGTGCTGTACTATATGGAGAAGGTGACAAGCTTTCACATAGGGCGGAGCTCGGTATGGCTAGCGACATCCCAGTGTCGGTCGAGTAATGCTGACGCATGGCACAGGGCTTCGTGGACGGCGACATCAGCTGTCCCGTCCCCTCGATACCTGAAGCTACGAGCGCCGGGTTCGCCTGGTTTCTGCCGATGATACGCTATGCCCGCCTCATCTCCAAAGCATACACTTCGTTGTACTCTGTCGGCGTCTCATCAAACCCAAGCTCATACTACCTCGAGGTCATCGAGCAGCTCGGCACAGAGCTGGAGCAGTGGAGACAGTCACTCCCGGACACGGGCTTCCGCCCTGGCGGCCTCTGTCGGCCACATTCCCTACTAGAGCCGAGATCCCGCTCCGTCGCCCTGACGTTCCACTACTTCTACCACAGCTTCCTGCTCAACTTGTGTCGCACGGCCCTACATTACCAGACCTCCTCGAATGACGAGAGCGCTGTTGAGAGACAGTCTTTGTGCAAGAAGAAGATCCTACACAGTGCCAGGGCGGTCCTCGAGCTCACGTCCCTCGTCGACGTCGAGCCCTACACACAACTAGGGTGAGCACCCCATTCTCAGACCTCACCGCACGCCCGGATTCCTAACTTGTCCCTGCACAGCATCGTCGCCGGTATCCCCATCACAGCCCTCTTCATCCTCTTCGACATGGTCATCCACGACTCCCAGAGCCACGACCAAGAGACGCAGACGAACCTGACCTTACTTGACATGGCCGCCGGCCACTTCAGCAGGATCGAGTACGCCAGCGGCGGCTTCCTGCCCGGCTCCCTCATCTCAGAATTCGCCCATATAGCGCGCGAGTACGTCAACGGCAACCTACGCCCTGCCTCTGGGGCGGAGAGTCAGCAGCCTTCAGCCAGGGACCTGCTTTCGCCGGAGACTACTTTCAAACCGGCGCCACAGCACTTACCATCGACGACTCTGCCGGAGACGTCGCAGGCAGAGCTGAAGCCAGCAGATGTAAGACCGAGATCCTCCGCATTGACTTTTTCATCATCTCACATCCCACGCAGCAGACCGTCCCCACCGCCATTGAAGGCATGGGTCTGGGTGACCTGGACCCCGGCGGCCCTCTTGACGCCACGGGCTGCGAGCAGCAGATGCAGGCTGTCGAGGACTACGGCATGGGCACGGACGTGATGGACCTCTTCAATTATTTCCTGCCGGACCTGGATCCCATGTTCTACGAGGGGCTCGCACACCCAGAGGACGGGTCGTTTGGGTCGTGATGAGCCATGTCTCCGGGGGTGGTCTCGTTTGAGTGGCGCTGTCTTTGTATGACTATGCGAGCTGTGGCGGATACCATCCCTCCCGACTCTGACTGTCTGACCTTGAGAGATCATCATCTCCAAATGCCATCACTATGATGAGTCTGTGTTCTGGTCTTTGTTGCTCTATACATGCCTCTACCCTAGTCGCAGGCATGGAGATGGCACCTAGCGAGGTGTACGAGGCCACAAGGTTCCTATTAGCGGCGATTCTGAAGGTTGCGATGCGAGGAGCTCTCACTAGGGTCCGAGACATGCTGAACTCTTCCGCTCCACCATCCACCTCTCCTCCCTCCACCCAGTCTGTGGACGGCTGGGAGGTGAGGAGTGTCATGCTCAGGGACACAGGTTTGAGCATTGGAAAACCGTGATCTCCATTTGTCCATCGCCCATTCTGACAGGCAGCAAACCCAAAATCTACGAGGGGAAGCTTTCAACCAGTGTCGTGACCGATGCTAGCCGCGCAGCGAGGCCGGCGCTCTCTTTCAGCACTTGCGCCTGGCAGGTGATGGTCTGCCACAGTACCCTATATGGAAGAAGGCTCTTTATTTTTGGGACTTTTTGATTTCAGGATCAGTTTGGCGCAGACCACAGGTGCAGGATACAAAAAGTGACCGGGCTAGTGAGCTCACGGAAGCTCATCCGCCAGCCTGAAGCACATGTGTTCTGCGACATGAATCGATGTAACACCAAGGCTCTACTCTCATTAATCAAAGTTCAGAAAGATGTCGGTAGTTTCCCGACCTTCGTGTCCTCTGCTGCTTCTCCTACAACGCAGACATTGACGTACGCTCGATTGCCATCTTCACATCAGCGGTGACACATCTCAGATCTTATAATCACAAAATGATCCAGCCAGATCGACCCGTCTCGACCCCTCCAACAGCTGGATCAACCGCCACCGGAGACTAATGACTGTTTGGCTTTTCGGAAGTGACGCACACATCGGTCGTAACATGTCCTCCCCCGCCATCTCAACATCGACCAACTTCCTAGCGGTACGTCCTCGGCGTTCGTTCGCGGGGATCTATCATGATGACGGCACTGGCCAAGACAGACTCATCTCGTAGATGCAATGCAGCATCGCGAACAACATGCCCGGCCCAGTAAGGCGCCACTGCCAGGCTGTTACCATTCACAAACATCACAAAGCTGACTCGTCAACTGCAGCAGATGACATGGGGTCCAGGTGACGATTTTCATGACCCAGAACAGTCGCCCGCATATCTGTGGCTTGCTAAAGGCAATCATCCTGAGATGGCTCCAGGCGGGTAGAGCCGGGCTCTTCTCGCGGCCTGGCCGCCGAGCCACCAACTCCCTGGTAAAAGATGCTGCTTCCCGTCGCAGTCTCCAGAGAGATTGCTCCTCTTGATCAACGTCTCCACCGACGCTGGCAGTCAGCATGCGTGCAGGCTGCCACTAACCTAGGGCGCCCTTCCCCGGCTCTGTGCAGGGCAAGATGGAGGGAAGCAAACTTAGCAAATGGAGGTCTCGCGGGTACTTCGAGCCGTTCAATCGACACTCCACGCCATCGGCCGGCGAACGCCTGTCGCAACCGCGTGATACCGATGACATCGTTGTGCTCTGCCCCCCATCGATCCCAGGGCGGGAAAAATACCATACCATATCGGACACATCACAAGGTCGTCGCACTCGTGACGCCTGATGAGCCATGACCACCACACCCTCTCCCGGCAGACCGGATCGCCCATCTGCCCTGACCGATCTCGAGCTCGCCTGGAGAACGTTCCACTACCCGATCTGTGGCTTTTCTCGATCGGCGTCGAGCCTCCGCTGTTTAGATGTAGTGTCTCGAAAGGGCGGAGCCGGGCCTAACAGCTCCATGGCGCCGCGACGTACGCAACCTTCTTACCTCCTGAATCATCGCCGCCCCGTTCCACAGACTCAATATTGCTTCCGAAACATTGAAATGAGCAGAAAGAGGACCGCCGCGCGGGGGAGGCCAGATGGGGCGGGACCAGCAGCCAGGTTGGTGGCATCGAGCGGCGTCGCACGGCAAGGATCCGAGGGGGGAGAGAGGGCGCCTCATTCCCGGCGCCTCGGCGACGGTTGCTTGCGGCGGAGGGATGCCACGTCCCACAAGGGTGCCATGTCTCGACGCCGGGCTAGATCATGTAACCAGGCGGTGGGCGACCTGCTCGATCTCCCGGGGCCCTGGTTGGGGGGCTCATGGACCCAGAAACTCTAAGTCTAACTGTCTCGCATCGGATCAGCGGTTGCATACATGCGCGCACCAGAAGGGCGGTCGTCGTGTGTCAGCCTGGATATGCCTCAGGATGGATGCTGGTCGCTTCGAGGGCAGGGCGAGAAAAGGGACAACATTTAAAGCGCCGCATCGCAGAGTCGGGCAGGCGGTTCGGCATCGTCCTGCCAAGAACCTGCAGTCAGCTTCCAGACCAACCATCTCTCACCTTGAACGAAGAGACGACCGGATCACCATTCGAAAACCTTCAAAATGTGCCACGGACACCCCCGCCGCCACCCTTGTTCTCACACATCAATCAACTGGCATTATTGCCCCGCAGCCGTGATCGACCTGTCCACGGGCGTGGAGACGCCTTGCAGGCATCTGACATACGCCGCGTCACAACCGACGGCATCCGATTGCCCATTGCAGAACTGCCAGTACAAGGCCATGGGCGGCAGCTGGACGTGCTGCCAATGCAACCACGGGCCCAACGAGAGCGGCTGGTGCGAGAACTTCATCCAGCTGCCGCCAGACGAGCCGACACACTTCGACGACGCGCATCTGGAGCAGTGCGCCCACGGGTGTTGTGAGCGCTGCACGCGATCCGGTAAGTCGACAGCCTCCCCGTTTCGGCATCCCTCTGACATAGAAGAAGCACGTCCGTCCATGTCTGACATGATTTTCGCAGAGCCTCAAAAGGGAAACGCCAGCCGCAAGTTCGGGTACCAGGCCAACCTGCGCCTGCCCCATCGTCGGAGCTCCGGCTTCTCTCTGCTCAGCAGCATCTCGAGCGCGGCAGAAGAGGACCTCGCGCCGTTCGCGCCGGCGTCGAGCTCGCCGTCGTCTAGCTTCAGGAAGCACAGGTCGTCGAATACGACGGGGAAGACACACAGGGGAAGGAAACACAAAGTCGAAGCGTACTGAGTGGGAATACTGGTCTCTGGGTTAATGTTCGGGCCATGTGCAAGGCGTATTCTCATTAAATCGATCGCTATGTCGCTAGTTGCTCAATCAGTGCGTCCTGCGCGGCATGCTGTGCTTCTCATTCTCCACCTCGGCTGCATGGAGATTAGGTATGGATCGAGACGTGGATGAAAGGATACTTACGGCAATGAGAGCGTAATATCACCTTCAACCTTGGCTTTCATCTCAATCTGAACGTCAAGGTCCATATCGAGCCTGACGGCCGGCGCACCACTCTGACTCTGTCCCTGTTTCGACGGCGGCTGGGCGGGCTGCTGGGCTGGAAGAGACTGATCTGCCGCTGCTTCCTGAACGGCCTCGTCGCCTGTCTTGGAGACTGTGGCTTCCGGGGCATGCGAGACTTGTTTCGCATCGTCGGAGACGTCTTCCTGCGAGTCCATGGGTTTCTCGAGGGCCTCGGTAACGTGTGAGGGTGGGTTTTCCGTTCCCTTGCTGGTTTGCGACTGAGATTCGTGTTTCTCCGCCTCGTTCTTCTGGTTCTCAGGTGCCATCGTGGAAGTTCAGAGGATTTTTGACGAGTGCAGATTGTGAATATCAAGAAATACTGATGTAAATTGTAGATTATGGGATGCTGTTGACAGGAAGTGTTTGAATACCCGTTTCTCGTGAGTCCGAACTCGACCGGACTGAGCATCACATTTTGCCTCACAGGATCAACCCATGACGTTATAGGGTGGGCGTTCGACCTGCGAATGGTGCTGGGTCCTGCGTTTGAGCATGATGATCGCGATGATGTCAGAAGCGAACAATCCTGGTTCCAGATGGAGACGACGGGGACTGGGAGGTTTCCTCGTGTGGGGCAGTCACGTGCAGCTCTTCGGTGAGTGTGCTACACCGTATCATCTGTCGGTCAGTCGGTCAGCAAACCAACATCGCCGGCCATCAAGGTCCTCAGACCAGCGCCTGTTCCTTTTATTACACCCTTCTTCCCATCACCCACGTGGGCTGAACAAGCCACCATGGAAAGTCTTGTCACTGCAAGATCATGAGAGATCCATCGACCTTCCCCTCTGGGCGGCTCGCCATCGAAACTGACCTCTTGGCGTGCATGTCACTATCGAAGCACGTTGTTCCCTCGACGCGATCGACAAGAACGTTGCTGCCTCCCGTAAGATCCAAGCGCTTGGCATCCAGGAACCAGGGGCAGACTTTCTCTCTGCTTCACGACACGTGAGGGTGTAGGCGTCTCTGAACGGTCAGGAACGCGTCCGACGGAGCCAGCTGCCAGCTACCGCTGCTCGAATCTTTCATTTGCGAGACTTTGCACCAGGGGGAGCAATGAGAACCGTCGAGCCTCTCCTCGTTGGCGTTGTGGAGGCGTCTTTGCTGTCCGGGGTTCTCGTTAACCTTTTATATAAGCTTATGTGAGCTTCCACCAGCGAGCCGCGGTTCCTGTCTCGCAGTGATCAGGTCAACCTCGCAGTCTCCTCGCAACCCATCAGGCGCCGCTTCCATCAAGTCTCAGGTCCATCACTCTCTGGTTCCCGCGTTCCTTTCAAGATGCGCAGCTCTACCATGCTCGTGGGCGCCATGGCCCAGGCCGTCTTCGGCGCCATCGAGCCGAAGAACTTCATCTTCATCGTTCCCGATGGCCTGGCCCCCGCCTCGCAGACATTGCTGAGGACCTATCTCGCCATGGCCAACGGCACCTCGACGACTCGTGCTCCGGATATCAGCGCCCTGCCGGTGGACATCACCGTATGACCCCTTGCTTTCATTGGCCTAGATGCCTTGCCAGACCACCTAAGCATCAGGCTGACATACCTCCAGACCATCGGCAACATCCGCACGCACTCCAGCAACAACCTCGTTACGGACTCTGCCGCTGCCGGTACTGCCCTCGCTGCTGGGTTCAAGACGGAGAACGGCGCCATTGGCGTGCTGCCCGACGGCCAGCCTGTGGGCACGATCATGGAGGCTGCCAAGCACGCTGGTCTCAAGACCGCCCTTGTCGTGACCTCGACCATCAACCACGCGACTCCTGCCGGTAAGATGTATTGCATTGTCGTCATGGGCTCATTGCCAACTGACCCTTGTAGTCTACTCCTCCCACGTCATCAACCGCAACGACCTGGCCTCCATCGCCTCGCAGCAGATCGGGTACAGCCACCCCCTGGGCCAGAGCGTCGACATCATGCTGGGTGGCGGACGTTGCTACTTCAAGCCCCGGGGTGAGTCGGGCTCCTGCCGCCAAGACGAGATCGACCTCTTCGGCTACGCCCGCGACAACGGCTACTTCGTGGCCCAGAACAGGTCCTCGTTCGACGAGCTGGAGCTCGGCCTCGGCGAGATCCGCCTCCCGTACGTCGGCCTCTTCAACGACGGCGACCTCAACTACGAGGTCGACCGCCTGCAGCAGCCCGAGGCCGATCGCGAACCGTCCCTTTCGGAGATGACCATCACGGCCCTCAACTCGCTGCACCGCGCTACGCACTGCAAGGACAAGGGCTACTTCATGATGATCGAGGCTTCCCGCATCGACCACGCGTCGCACGCCAACGACCCCGTCTCGCACCTGCACGACGTGATCGAGTTCAACAACGTGGCCGAGATCGTCATGAAGTGGATCGACGAGCACCCGGACACGGCCATGCTCGCCGTCGGCGACCACGAGACGGGCGGCATCACGCTGCCCAGCGGCTACAACCCACTCCCGCTCGCCGACGCCAGGCACTCGGCGCAGTACCTCAACACGCTCTGGGGCCGCTACAGCGGCTCGGACCGCCGCGGGTACCTCGTCAACGAGATCCTGCCCGCGTACGGCATCACGGACGCGTCGTCGGCTGAGATCGACCGCCTCCTTGCCGGCAGCTTCACGGCGAACCTCGTCGCCATCGCTAATGCCCGCACGAACATCAAGTGGTCTACCGGTGGCCACTCGGCCGTCGACACCATCCTTTACGGCTATGCTGCTGGGGAGATGGGCCGCGAGCTCAGGGCTGATATGGCTGGCAGCTGGGACAACACGGAGATTCCTCGCATGATTGAGCAGTCCCTCGGCGTCGACATTGACGAGATTACTGAGCTGCTCAGGGCCAACGGCACCGACTGGATTCCTCGCAACTAGATGCATCTAGACAAAGGGGCTACCCTGGCATAATTCGCATCTAATAATATATTTGTTGTGTCCTTTTATTGCTTTTGACTGTGATTCTGCGATGAATTGATGTGACAGCATGGCTTCTGCTCGAGTGGGAAGGAAGACAGCCGACCTGCAGAAGTTGAATTGCCGCAACTTCATATTTTTGTTCCTTCCCCCTCGCACGCTCGCGTCGGTGCCTGATCTTCTACACTTGCTCTCCGCTCAATCCAGGAATTCTTTTCTCTCTTTCTTCCATCTCACGCGTCAAACCTTTCGATTCTACACCTCCGTCAGACAGATCATTGGAATCGCCCAGAACCACCATCCTTCCATCACAAGACACGAGGCATCTCCGATCGGTAAGCAAGCATTGCTTAGTCCGCAGACGGAGCACACTCTGATACATTCATCTCGGCAGCGAGCCATGGTCAAGCGAGAGTTTTCGGAGTACGAAGACGTCTCGGACGAGGGCAGCGACTCCGGCTCTGACAGCGATGGCCCTTCCCCTCGTTCCAGAATCAAGCTCGAGTCCGACGGTGATTCTCCTTTTCATGCGGCCGTAGGTTTCACGCAAGGGACGCGATTCTTCTAGCCATTACCCCCAAGCTAATCCGCATTCTCGTCAACAGAGCCACAGCTTCATGATTACTACTTCAACCGGAATCAAGCCAGAGCCAGATCTCGACCGCAAAGACGTCCCTTCAATCCCAACCCAGGTCGCGGCGCCGTTGATTGACGGTACTGCCTCCACGAAAGTCTGCATGAAATGCGGCGAGCAAGGGCACCTCGTCGAGCAGTGCCTGAAGAACTCGTGCAAGAAGTGCGGAAAAGATGCCACTCACCTCACCGCCTTCTGTCCAGTTCTCGACGTTATCCGGAAGAAGACGAAGGGCCCTTGTGGAAAGTGCGGCAAACTTGGCCACGGGAGGAGGAAATGCAAAGTGCTACTGTGCGATGGGTGCGGAGCTCAGGGGCACACTCGCAAGACATGCCCCACAAACCCTCCTCCGTGCGGTTTCTGTCGGAAGCCTGGCCACAGAGGCAAGACCTGCCCGTTCGCAGAGATTTTCAGGGCCGGACGAAATGGTCATTATGTCGACGGTGCTACTCAGACCGCTGAGGTTTAGATGGTGGTTTGGCGAGTCAACAATTGGTCGAGCAGGAACAGCATGGGGAGTATAGTCTGAGATCAGAGTGGTTATGGAAATCGGCTCTGTGTTCGTATCAACAATGCCTCCATGAACCCCTGGTATGGAGTTAGTTTTGAGGAATGCGAGGAAGGGAGCCACGGCTTGGTCGTAGCCACACTCTTGTTCACCGAGTCCGCATCCTCAGTTTTGAGACCATTTAACGACGAAACGCGGATGTCATGTGCGGGCTGAGGGTTCGAGTATGAGTTCATCAAGTGCATGTCAGAAACAGGCATCAAAGGTAACCTTTCTAAATGCGTTCACATACACGAGGTGTTCATTACAGCAGATGCCGCCATCAGGGATGGAGCTATGTACGCCATTGTCTGCCGTCCTGGAAGAAACCATCAGCTCGGACAGACTACCAATACTCGGCATCCACACTCTCATCGTCAGGCTTCATGGAGTCAAGATCTTTCAACGTCGAGAAAGGAGGCTCATACTAGATATTAGCGACATGCTTATCACGGGTGCGAGTCAAGCATGTCGGTCGAGGTCTGCTTGCCGCTCTGTGACTAGTGACACACGGACCGAGACATTTGCTCACCCTCAGTGGTTGTTCCTCAAGAAGGAAGTTGCGTTTTACGGTACTCAGCAGCAATCTCATTCTTTGGGCGCAGATCTCAGGGCAAGATTCAGACATGAGAGACACATGAGATTGCAGATAATGCTGCATGCCTTGAGAACCTCCTTTCTTCGGGTTGTGGCTGAACCCGCACAGCCATCGAATCTGTGGCGTCCACGGGAGCTCGGGAGTCGTCCAGTCTGTCCTCTATCGGCGATTCCCTAATAAGACTGAAGAAAAATTCACATCGGAGTATCCGCCGGAGCCATCGAGTGTTATTGCAGTAGATCAAGATCAAGCTTGGTGCATTCTAGGGTCGTGGACTGGACGACATCTTCTCGCCCACGCATCAAGCATCGTCTCCACGACCAGCCAAGGAGGTAAATGAAGGAGGCGGAGCAGTTGCAGAGAAACTACATGGATATCAAGTTGTACATGCCAGATTTTATCTAAACCCCTTATCCGAAAATCCCGGTCCATCATCGTGCCCCGACAGCGAGACACAACTCCATCTCAAGAAGGTCTCTAATCATACCGCACCGTAAACGTCTTGGTCTGCAAGATCGCCTTCTCACTCCCGTTATCCGGCTGCGGCTCACCGCCGCCATCGACCATGGTCTCGCTCGCCTGCGCGCGCTTGGCGTCGCCCTCGCGCCCCGCCGAGTCGAACACCGCCAGCTCGTTGTCGTCGTCGAAGTTCTCGTACTGGCTGCGCTGCTTGCGCGAGTACGGCACGGTGGCGCCGCCCTTTGTGTTGGGCGCGTAGCCGCCGGCGTAGTTGACGCCGCCGTACTTGGGGCCGTAGGAGGGGTCGGACGACGAGACGCCCATGAGGCGCGGGGCGAAGTGCTTGAAGAATTTGCGGATGGTCGGCATGGAGCCGCAGATGATGAAGAGGTTGGCTTCGATCATGCTAATTTCGATCATACATAACAGCGCTGTTAACAGGAGTGATT
>JAXQJP010000004.1:0-154916 GCA_037042015.1 Furcasterigmium sp. R96-07A1
GCACCGGCGGCACGATCGCCCTGTCCACCGTGAACAACTTCCCCACGCTCATCGGCACCGAGGTCGCCATGGCCGTCGGTTTCGTCAACGCCTGCGGCCTCAACGTCCCCCACTCGCACCCCCGCGGCTCCGAGTACCTCACCGTGATCCAGGGCGAGCTCGTCGCCGGCCTCGTCCTCGAGATCAACGACGGCTCCAACGGCAACGTCGTGGGCCAGCCGAAGCCCACCCGCGGCCCCATCCCCCAGGTCTACACCAAGCTCAAGCAGTACCAGGGCTTCTACTTCCCCCAGGGCGAGACGCACTGGCAGTTTAACCCGACGTGCAAGCCGGCCCTCTTCGCCGCCGCCTTTGACAGCTCCGACCCCGGCCGCACGCAGATCGCTAGGAACTTCTTCTCCAACACGCCCGACGAGGTCCTCATCGCCGCTGTCGGCGGCGACCTCGAACTCCTCGATGGCGCCAGGATCGAGCAGTTCCAGGATCAGATCCCCAACGACTATGCCGTTATCATGAAGGAGTGCGCTGTCAAGTGCGGCTTCATCTAATTTGATCACGGCCGGCAGTCCGGGATTCTGGGCGTGTCGGCTGATCTCGCGCGGTGAACATTTCGTTTCTCATGTCCGTATCTCGGTCCCCTTAATGCAAGCACTTTTCATCCTCAAATTCTGAGCTTCTGCCATAGCGCGTGAAGCTGCAACTAATATTTATGGAACTATGCTCAACGTGTCTGATTTGCTAAACGTGGTGCCGTGTGATACTTATCTGTTCTAGACTTCTTGTGCTTGCATGAAATGGGTTTGTCATGTTAGGGGCCGGCAAGTAAACATGGGGTGTTAGTTGTTATATGCGGCTTATTTACGGTTGTGCAATTTAACAAATCGACTAAGAGCGGCGCGGATAGAAGATAACAAGAACCTCCACGTCTTAACGTAAGTAGAACTTGAAGTCATGCAAACTCCTATCTCCAGAGCCTCGGTGTAAATGCCAAGGCCACGAGACTCGGCCCCTAGCACTCGCATTCACTAAGCCTCTTGCCACATTCTGTCACGAACGCAGCCGTGTCTACAAGATGATATGTCCATCGGCTCGCACAGAGCGACGCGGTCTTTGTCGCACTAATTAGGTTACGAGATCTTGCGCTACCCCGCGATCCGGTGGAGCGGTGCCGGCGCTGTGGTGGGGCCGGGTTGTACGATAGCCGGGCCGTCCCGGGATACCATTGCCCTTAAAAGGTGGGAAAACGCAGCCGCACCAAGTCAAGATAGTTTTCCCGTATTCCACTTGGTAGTGACTCTTTGAGCGTCATGTAGCCGCCTCGGCGGATGGACGATACTGGGACTTTCGGTCAGAGACCGCTTTCACCTCGAAAGAGAGTGCGTCGCTAAGGATGCAGAACCGGACTGGCCGCGTCTTTGTCATAGCCTCCGTAGGAACAGGCCTTCAGGCTTCTAGAGGGGTGGAATCCACATAATTCGCCGGCAGCAGTATTGGTTGTCGACTGCGAAACAAGCATCCACTATATCGAGGCATACAGTACAGACAACTACAGCAGCGTATTCATGAAAACCCACCAAGCAGGTAGGAGCCTACAGCATTTGTATCCCTGAGCTCAGCGTTACCGAGTGACAGAAGGGCGTGAGAGAGCTGAGCCAGTCGTGGGCGTCAAAGGCAGGCTAGCGGAGGGTCGAATAATCGCGAGCCGGTGGTGATGCTGCTGAAACAATGTCTGAAATTAGGGTCAGCTTGGTTCAAGCTCGCCGGTGAAGGATTCTTCAAAAGATTTTGGATTCTTCCTAGAGCCCACGCCGTTGTCTTCCCAATAAATGACGGGAAACGAGAGATTAGAGAACCCTTGAAACGACTGAATTTTATTTGCCTCGAAATCACAGAAATACATTTCCGGATGGTATCTAGAGTGCACGATATACCAGGGGTATCATTTAGTTTAAGTGGTTTAGTGGCTTTAAATTGCTTACTACGCTTCTAAAGCTACCTTATAGTGCAATGCACTTTTTTGACATTCCATTCCTTCCAGCCAGCCAGGTCAAGACTCGGTCAACTTTCGTGTCTTTTACCCTTATCCTCCTCTAGCTTACTCTCCAACCAACCTCGATGCTTCTCGACAAAACGCCTTAGCAGTGAACTTCTTCAAGTAGCCATTTCTTCAAGTTTATGCATCCATTAAGTACGTAGAAAATGGAGTTATAAGCCATCGTTATCCAGAGATTTCATGTACACGCTTCGCAGCATAAGCCGCGACCACGTAGTTAAAGGCGAACTTGAATATGCCGGGATTATTACATCTAGAACCAGAGAGAACGCCGAATCATGCCGGGCACCGTCCTCGGGCTTGAGGAACATAATCGGACACTGACCCGGTGTGGTTCTGGTTAGTGACGCCCGGTCATTCGGCAGATTGTTTTCAAAGCCTGCAGAAAGCGGTACATGCTTGGCTCTCGGTCAAATTGGACTTTTCCCGTCCGTATCGCTTCGGCTGCTTTCTCAAGGCCAATATGAAGCAGACGGTGAGCGCTGGATACTCGCAATCTGATTGGTCAGCGCGGAATGAAGTGACCTCGAGCCGTGTAAGTCAACCTCCGACTCAGGCAGCAGGCACCGCCACCGACCAGGGCAACATTTACTTCAGCCGATGATTTAATGCTGAGAAATCAATCGCAAGGGCATTGCACGGTCTATTCCAGGGTTTCGTCAAGGGCGCGCCTAGAGCGCATATCGCCGGGGCGTCTCAGCAGGTCTTGGGCCCGGCCACGCTTTTGAGTTTTGATAACCTCGGCTACTTCCATGATATCACACAGACGATCATCCGCCTCCCTTGCGCCGAAGAACCCCTGAATTAAAATCTCCCTTTTCTTTAAACTTGTAAATGATCCCCAGCCCCATCAAGAAAGTCTGCAGTTTTCGGACGAATGTTCCGTTACATCATCTCGGGTCTCCAGAAGTTGCGTCCTCGGCAGGGCGCGAAAATGCCTCCCCCAGCCGCACTTACACCTCCATCAGTGCAGAAGCACGACATGCCAGCCGCCCAGCAGCAGTCACACTTTATGAGGGACTTTCTTCAGAGCCACCGCCCCTGCGAAGCGTCCATGCAGCGATATGCCTGCATTGACTGGACCAGTCGCATCCTCGCCGACAGCGCATACCAGGCTATTCCGTTCTTCCCGCGCTTCCTCAACGGCGCCACGGGCGAAAACACCCTCGTATCCGCCACTATGAACACGAGCACCACCATTCCACATGTGCTGGCACTCCGCCGGCGAGACCTCCGCACACCGGATGCGGGCACTGTCCCCGCGGCGGACGGCCATGCCACGGAGCAGGCGCCTGACGTCCAGACCCTTTGGAGCCTCGGACCGGGTCTGGCTTCCCATGCCGAGATTGTTCAAGGGGGTTTCCAGGGCGTCATATTCGACGAGGTCATGCGGCTCGTCGTGCTGCTGCACTATGACAATGTCTGCAGCCCCGGGCCGCGAAGGCGCCAGGTCACAGCCAGCATGACGCTGACGTATGTACGACCTGTGCTGCACTCACGCGATGTGTTGGTGCGGGCTTGGCTCGTAGGCAGAGAGGGGAGGAAGTGGTTCGTGGAGGCTGAGATCGTGGGGAGCTCCGGTGAGGTGCTCACAAAGGCAAAGAGCGTCTGGGCGACGATCAAAGTTCCCGAGTAGGGCTGGGACTTTGTCTTCAGGACGGAACTCTGATTTGTTACATATTGAACCGGGAAATTCCAAGCGTCAGTGTTGAATCGTGTGAGAATTAGGCACGAGGAGTCTGATGAAAAATCCTTCTACCTGAGAGTACATCCAACGAGTCAAAATTATGGACATTTAATTACATGCTCTTTTCATCTAACCACCATGTTCCTTGGGCCACCATTTCACGGAGAACCCCTTTATTCGGAGCTTATAAGAAGGACCTCCTTACTTATGTTTTTCTCTCGTACGCCTCTGATGTTTGGACAAGAGTCGATTGAACTGTAGCATAGCCGTGGAGTTTCAGTGGTTGACGAGCCACATCACTGACTTCCTGGCAACCCTGTGGCGCACCACCTCATGTCGGCTCAGGCAAATCCCCGGAGGTCTGCATGGGCGTCGAAATTCCTTGTACTACTTTGAAGTGTCTGCACTGCATGTCTGAAAGTAAGCGGCCATGATCGCCATGCAAATTATGCTAATCTATCTGGGGTTAAGGCCTTCAGCCACGAGGGTTGTCATGTAGAAATCCTGCCGTCGCGTTTGAATGCATGATTTGGGTCCGGCTTCTGACATGAGGCTGAGATGTCAAGATGTGCTCGGGTAGACGCAACTGACTTACATCAGAAGGAACGATATCGTTCCATTCAATGTCGGCCGAGGCAAGTCGTAAGCCGTCATGAGAGAACTCTTTCGCAGCTTGAGCCCTTGGCAAGTCAATCGTGCAGACTCACAATCCAAAACGACGGAAGAAGTGCAGGGCCAACTGCATGCTTACTGATGTGATCGACCAGCCAAGATAGGATTGAGGGGTGCCTTTGAAAACAGTACAGATGGGCTTGATATTGCAAGCGTGCCTGGGCAAGGATCGGGCGCTACACTATGTGCCGTCTTATCGACGTCCTGTAATATCGGGACGCAGTCTGCGCAATCAGGCTGCATGCGGTGCCGTGATGTTCGAGTCTGGGCTTCAATCCTCGTAGCCATGGCATGACCAAGGCGGAGAGATGAACCCTGGTGAAGCATCGCCCTGCATTTCGACCACGTCGTCTGCAGGTTGTAAGGTCTTGGGTGCATGCATTCGACGGGCGAGGAATTTCGCCTGGCCGAAGCGGGCACATACGGCGACACTAGTCGTCGCGTCTTGGGTGTGTCGCGGATACGAGATGCTCCTGTTATGGTGCATGAGCATGCAGGCTACTTTGCACCAGTCCATCATGGGAGAGTCACGGTACGGCTAATGTTGGGCCCGTCTGACGGCCGGGAAGTTCGAGGGCACGCTTGGCCTAGTACCCCGAGTTGACCACCTCACCTCAATATGCCGCCCGCTCCGGCTGAAGCGCCATGCTCTTCGTCCAAGAAACCATCGTCATCCTTCTGTGCCCGTGGGCAAGAGAAAGACATCAAGCAAATACAAGGAAGTGAGCCTTAGCATCTCGCCTAGGTCCTAGAACCTGTGGCTGGAGCCGGAAGGAACGGGAGGATGAAGGAGGAAGGAGCTGCCAACTCCTTCTCACCTTAGGGCATCCCATGACGGGAGGGAAGGAAGGCTCGACCGTTGCCAGAGACCAGACCCTGGAGAACAGGCCGGGCAGGCACATGGGAATTTAGTGCCGTTTCTCACCCCGCACTATCCCCGCCCTCATCGCCTCCTCTCCTTCCGTCCCGTCGTGGGCTTCATTCTTTCAACCTACCTTCTTCCATCCATTGCAACCATGGAAAGCACCGGCCCTAGACAGAACAGAACCTAGGGGCACTCAGCCAACTTCTAGTCCAAGAGCGACTCGTCTTATCTTGACACGGCCTATCTTCTTCGGGAAAGACGGCAACACCATGGAACCACCGCACGTCACCCTGCCGCTCACCGGCTTGCACGTAGAGCCAACCAGGCCATCGCTACGATGTGGCGTACACCGCCAACCCACACTTTGCTGATACCTTATGCCCAAGCGATGCTCGACGAACGAAGAACACGGAGCCGGAGAGTGCTCGAGACTCGGCCCAAAAAAAGAAGCCAACGTTCACGCGAGTGCTTTGTGGCGTTCTGCACTGGCATGAACCCCTGACCCTTTGCCCTTTTTGCATAGGCTGCAGACCAGCATGGCCAACCCCATCACGACTTGTCACTTCCTCGTATTCTCTGGACGCATCTGATATGCGTCCGACCTGGCTTGGGCACTCCGTGCATACTACCTGCCGTTGAATCAGCATGGGGCGAGCGGCTGCAGCTCGGGGAAATCGCCCTGCCTCGCCCACGATGACCTCCCTCCCCCAAAGTAAGCAGAGCGGTTGCTACGCATATCTAGGTTGGGGAGGGCCACGCCGCAACGCAGCGGACAGTTCAACCTGAAGTGAACGCCCCAGGGAGGTCTGCCTGCATCTACTTCCACCAGCTTTCCGACAACCCGATCCTCACGGGCCTCATTACTATCCTTGAAGCAGGACATGCACCAGCCTATGTTCGATCTCCAATAGCCTGCCTTTCCGTCAGATGTCTTGAGGCCTCCATGCATAATTACAGCTTGAGTACCATCAGTATTACCACTTGTATATCAGTCCTCCCACCCCCTATCGCTGCGGTGGCGTAACCCTTGTCCCGCTCTTTCAACATCGTTCGCTTCCTTGCGCTGGTTCTTGCCGACCCGCGAGCATTCCTCGCCATGCGCTACGCCGCATCGTTTGTTGCCCTCTGCTCGGCACTACTCGCCAGCGCGGCCATCACTCGTCTCGACAAGCGAGCACCGCCAGAGCAGCTGAACGGGGGCTGGCAGTACCAGGGATGTTACATGTGATATCAACGTGTTCGGGCTCTCACTGACCAGCTGGCTGATTCCCATGAAGCGATGTGCCGGGTCGGACTCTGAGGGGTGCCGGCATGGCCAACTCCGCGATGACCAACGAGATGTGTACCACGTTTTGCGCCTCGCGAGACTTCTCCTACGCAGGCACAGAGTTTTACCAGGAATGCTGCAAGTTTCTATTTGGCAACAGGTCGCCGGATGTTCTAGCTGACGTGTGGTAGATTGCGGTAACTCACTTTACACCGGCGGCGTGCTTGCTAACGAGCTCGACTGTGGCACCCCTTGCGCCGGAAACAATACTCAACCGTGCGGCGGCGGCAACAGGCTGTCTTTATACTACACATCCCAGGTCTCCGGCCCTGTTGTGAACCCTGGCGTCAACGGCTGGCAGTCCACGGGATGTTATAGGTTTGCCTCCCTCTTTCCCAGGCGAAGAGGAAACTGACGCTCATGCCAACGGAACAGCGAGGGAACAACCGGCCGCACTCTCACTCACGGCGCTCCTGGTCTCAATGGCGCCACCATGACCGTAGCTACGTGTCTTGCGGCATGCCAAGCAGCCAACTACGTCCTCGCTGGGCTGGAATATGCGGGGGAGTGTTGTGAGTTTCCATGGTGGCTTCGATTCGAGTTGCCGATCTGACGAGACCTCCAGACTGCGGCAACACCATCGCGAATGGAGGCGCCCCTGCTGCTGACGGATGCAATATGCTTTGCAACGGCAACTCTACCGAATACTGTGGTGGACCCAACCGATTGAACCTCTACAACTTCGAAGGCCAGTTCGAGCCCCCTTCCACCACGACGACGACGCCTGCGCCCACCGACCCCGATGCCACAGAGATCGGAGGTGACACCACCAGTAGTCGGACTGCAGTTCTTACTGGACCAAGCCATCCCGAAACCGTGGGAGCGTTCACCTGGTACGGCTGCCAAACCGAGGCTACCGGCATCCGCGCCCTCAGCAGTCGGGCCACGGCCTCTGACACGATGACTCTCGAGACCTGCGAGACCTTCTGCGCCGGCTTCACTTATTTTGGAACCGAATACAGCCGCGAGTGTAAGATCATCCATGCAATGGTATGGTCGAGCTGTTACTGACAGTTGCAGGCTACTGTGGCAATACCTTTGGTCCTGGCTCTGTGGCAGCCCCCGCTTCCGAGTGCAACATGCTGTGCGCGGGGGACAGTGCCCAATACTGCGGCGCCGGGAACCGTCTTTCGGTCTACTCTGTGGACGGCGGCGCTCCCTCAGGCACGGTGACCGACAATGAATCCGTAACAGGGACCGTCACAACCGTGTCTACCACCACTCAGCCGGCTGCTACTGGCTTCCCCAGCGGTTGGTCTGAGCAGGGCTGCTGGGTCGACGGCGTGTCTGGCCGCATCCTGCCCATCCAAGCGCCCGATGATGCTGCTCTGACCTTGCAACGATGCGTCAACTATTGCTTCACCCGGGGATACTCATTGGCCGGCGCGGAGTACAACCATCAGTGCTTCTGCGGAAACGCCATTGTCAATAACGGCTTCCGAGCCTCGAGCGACTCGCAGTGCAACACGCCTTGCGCTGGCAACAGTGCCCAGATGTGCGGAGGCGGTGATCGTATGACCATCATCTCGAGGGGCACGCCTGTCATCCAGGGTCCCCCAACCCCTCAGCTCAGCGGTTTCAATGGTGCTTGGAAGTACCATGGCTGCGTCACCTCGACCGTCACTACGGGCAATATCGTCCGCCGCGCCTTCTTCTGGCAGATCTTCTTCCCGGACATCATGACCGCGAACCTGTGCCTCGACCGCTGCGCCGAGTTTGGCTACGCAGCCGGGGGTTTGGAGTTTGGTGATGAGTGTTATTGCGGCGATCCAGCCAACATCGACACCGTGGGAGCGACTGTCCGGCCCGAGTCTGAGTGCAATATACTCTGCGCCGGCAACTCTTCGGCCATCTGCGGCGGCGGCTCGCGCATGTCGACCTATTTCTGGGTTGGAGACGAGCCGCTGTACTCGTGGGAGTTCCCTCAGGATCCCGCCGAGGCCGGCTCCTACGAATTTCTCATCGGAGGTGTGTGTATCCCCCTGATGACCATGGAGTCCATCACGGGCAAGGTCACTTTCCTGGAAAAATGGGGGACTGGCCCCGAGAACTCGACCGGCGCCTACGAGCTTGACCTTTCCTTGACGCCCAACATCGACCTGGCGTGGAGAGAGATGAATGTCAAGACGGACATTTTCTGCTCCTCCGGGGTCATCTTACCTGACAAGGCCGGCCGGCAACTGACCGTCGGCGGCTGGTCTGGAGAATCGACCTACGGCGTGCGCCTGTATGCCCCCGACGGCTCCCCTGGGGTCAACGGCACCAACGACTGGCATGAGGACGTCACTCGTCTGTCTCTCCAAGAAGGCCGCTGGTACCCCAGTTCGATCGTAATGGCGAACGGGTCCATTTTCGTCATCGGCGGCCAGATCGGCTCCAACGACAAAGCTGTTCCCACGATCGAGGTCCTCCCCTACACCGGCACGGCACCGCTGTACATGGACTGGCTGGAGCGCACCGACCCCAACAATCTGTACCCCTTCTGCGCCGTCCTGCCCTCGGAGCACATCTTCGTCGCCTACTGGAACGAAGCGCGCATCCTGGACAAGACGACGTTTGACACGATCGTGGAGCTGCCCCTTATCCCTGGAGCAGTGAACAACCCCATGGCCGGCCGCACTTATCCCCTGGAGGGCACGGGGGTGCTGCTCCCCCAGCATGCGCCCTACGACGAGCCGCTTGGCATCCTCATATGTGGAGGATCGACCGATGGCGCAGGAACGGCGCTCGACAACTGCGTGACCATCTATCCCGAGGCCGACGACCCCGATTGGGTGATCGAGCGCATGCCGTCGCGGCGCGTCATCTCCTGCATGGCTCCCCTCCCAGATGGCACGTACCTGATCAACAACGGCGCCACCCAGGGCGTGGCCGGCTTCGGGCTCGCAACGGGGCCCAACCTGAACGCGCTGCTGTACGACCCCAAGAGGCCGATCGGGTCACGTATCACCGTCATGGCCAACACGACCATCGCGCGCATGTACCACTCCGAGTCGATCACACTGCTCGACGGCCGCGTGCTCGTGTCTGGCTCGGACCCGGAAGATGGGGTCAACCCGCAGGAGTACCGGGTCGAGGTGTTCAACCCGCCATACCTCCTGAACGGCAAGCCGCGGCCGAGCTTCAGTCTCGCCGGCCGGGACTGGGCTTATGACGAGGAAGTCAACTTCACTCTCGGTGGTCCGGCGGTCAACGGCGCGATCGAGGTGTCTCTGCTGGGCGCAGTTTCGTCGACGCACGGCAACTCGATGGGGGCCCGCACCATCTTCCCCGAAGTGGCGTGCTCAGGCACGACTTGCACGGTGAGAGCGCCGCCAGGGCCGGGTGTATGCCCTCCCGGGTGGTTCCAGTTCTTCGTGCTCGACGGCGGGATCCCGGCGGTGGGTGTGTACGTCCGGATAGGCGGCGACCCAGCGGAGCTGGGCAACTGGCCCGACGTGGCCGGATTCGACGCGCCGGGGCTCGGGCCGGTTGAGTTTTGAGGTCGTCTCGTCCCCTCTCGCGTGCGCACGCAAGTCGTAGAGGGCGTTAAGGATGGCCATCCCAACAAGCATACATAGCGGGGGAGCGCGCGTCGGGCCATGGATGCCGGGGCAGTCTCCTTGTGTATCATTTACGAAGTAGCTCCTAATGCGATTGAGCATGACTCACGTGAGGATGACGTGTCGACGTCGCGGTTCATCGTGCAGTAGTGACAACTGCCCTCTCGGTAGCAGGAGGTGCCGGAGAAGGGAAGAAGAGAGCATGAGGAGTGGGAGTTGACGACGTCGTAGTCCCCTGAATCTGAGGCATGGCCTACTCGTTAGGGACTAGGGGTTAGGGAGCTACGGGCGCCTCCGGGGACGGGCGTCGTCTGGGAGTAACCGACTTTTCCGATATCTTTCGTTCGCAGGCACGAGAGCTGTCAGGCGAAGGAGGTGAAACGAGAGCAGAAAGATCGGCGAAACATGTTCAGGCTCGAGGCTTGGCGGACACGCGCACGGAGGGGATCTTGCGCGTGGTGGGTTGGGGGTCCGACGAGGGCACGGGGCACGGATGGGATTCTTCGCGAGGCTGGTGAAACGTGCTCCGGCGAGGTGGCAGTGGGAGAGAGTGAGGGTTTCTCTGCAAGGCGCTGCTAGTGGACGACGGTCTGGAGGGGTTCCGAGCTACCGACGGAGGGGAGGTCAGAGGTGAAACGGGCCCGGGATGGTGGGGAGGAAATCTGAGGTTATTCGATGGGGCTGGAGTTGTATGTGTGCTAGCCGTATGGTGTTGTTCGTGTGATGTATTCGCTGTCTGGTTGATGGGACGGCGCATGGGAGGAAAGACGCGCACGCGCGGAAGACGGCATCACGGAGATATCATCCGGGTGGCGGGAGGTGGAGGAGCCGACAAGTCGAGAGGTGAGGGCATCATGTGTCTGTCAGTAGCACTGCTGTGCGAATACCGGCGGGCTGCATGAGTGATGGCTGGGGCAGTAGCAGGAGGCTGAATGATACATGACAAGACAGGAGGGAGGTCTGGTCCAGGGGCAGGCCAATCGGGAGCGATGCGAATGGGAGGGTAATCATGTGTGTACGCGCGAAAGGTGTGACAGGGCTGTGATGTGGTGCGAGGTCAGCAAGGTGGTTGTTGCTGTGTGGTCCGGGTGTGACGGGGTTGAAGAGGGCGGTGCGAGGGGACAAATCAAGTGAGGTGCCAGTGGTGAACAGATCGCGTGGCTTGGTGTGTTTGGATCGCCAGGGTGATTTACAGGGGATTTGCGGGAGGGATTAGAGGGGGATTCGGGGTGGAGGCGAAGGAGCAAGTGCTGATGGGTGAAACAAGTAAGCAATTGCTTCCACCATGATGGACTATCGCGTCGCACAGAATGCGGTTCACCGGCAGAGGAGGTCGACAAAAGTGACAGTGTCTCAGACATGACATCCATCTCATCCGGCTCATGGTGAGCCGCTGGGCAGATTCAGGTCGGCCATCCCAAGAGCTGGGCGGGTTGGTGGTCGAGCGCGTGGGAGCCCGGGCGCTTGGATGCAGGGAGAGTCCCAGTCTGCCTTTGTCCTGGCCTCCTGGGTGATTCGCTGACCCAAGTCTGCTAAGCCGCACGGATGAACCACGTCCCTAGGCAGTATCGTGAGCTGCGGTCATGTTTTGATGCGAGATGGGTCGGAGTGCGAAGCGAGGTGCAAGCAAGATCTGACAGACGCATTTCATTTCTCTGGTACTCAATTAATTAACAGGTCAATTAAGGATGCGGAGGAAGGTAAGGTACTTACGCAAATAGTGTCGTCACCTCACAGCCGAGAACCACCAACCCCTGAATTACAGCACGACTGCATCGCGTAGTGCTACCCAGAAACCCCAGCCTCCCTGGCTCCTGTCTTTGTTCGTACTTGGCTTGGGTGCACTGCGGCCTGTTCGTGCTGCCGTCTGGATAAAACATCCGTTTTTCTTGTCACCTCTTGGCGCACGCCCAGAGATGGTCTTTGAGCAACGGCGTCTAAGTGAGATCGGCACCAACACCCGCACCCACGCACACCCCCTTGTATCTCTCCTCCTTTCACTGACCTCTGCATGTTGGCACGCTCCTCGTCATCATCTCATCTGTCATTGTGTACAGCATACGTGCTATGCAGCATCCCTGTCCTTCGCGCGACTTCTCCGCCTCTCCGGTTCTTGCCCTTGCCTGTTCTGTTCTTCAGATTGAGGAGGTGCTCCTTCCTCTTCTCCACTCTTGCTTGCTCTTGCCTCGTTCGCCTCGTACGCACGGAAGGAGAATGCCTACTACTAATAAGGTACTTAGGATCGCTGCTTCCTGTTCCACACACCTTCCTCCCTCTCTTGCTTCCTTCACATATCCTCCCTCTCGTTCTCATCCGTGATTCAGTATCGGTCGTAATCCAATCGTCCTCTGACTCGCATCTCCCTCGTTCTGTCGATATCCTGCCCTCTCGCCTTGTCGGTTTTACGTCTACAACTACAAATCACACCCACGCCACCTACTCCTAATATCTCGCCCACTCGCCTCGTCTCGCACCCATACAACACCCTAATCGCCAGACAAGATGCGCACTCACGCTGTTCTCCCCGTCGTCATGGCTGCGGCCATGGGCCGTGTTTCTGCTCAGGAGGAGCGTCTCACCGGCGTATGTTGATATCAAAGACGCCATACAGACATATCACTGACCAGGTTCCAGGAGCTCGGTGACGCCCCCGTCGTCGAGGGCAACCCTCCCGGTCTCGTCTACGAGGCTGTCCTGCCCGAGGAGCCCTTCTTCCCCGGTGTTGATGTCGAGGGCAACGTCAAGGGTTCCATCATCGCCACCTCGGCTCCCGATGGCGTCGGCGTCGAGTACAAGGTCTCCTTCTCCAACCTCCCCAAGGAGGGCGGTCCCTTCTCCTACCATATCCACGTCGCCCCCGTCCCCGAGAACGGTAACTGCACCGCTACCCTCGCCCACCTCGACCCCTATCTTCGCGGCCAGGCCATCCCCTGCGACCCCGAGGCCCCCGAGACCTGCGAGGTCGGCGACCTCAGCGGCAAGCACGGTCTCATCGACTCGGCCCAGGACCCCTACGAGGCCACCTACATCGACCCCTACAGCTCCCTCATCGAAGGCCAGGGCGCCTTCTTCGGCAACCGCTCCTTCGTCTTCCACTTCGACAGCAACCTGACCCGCATCAGCTGCGCCAACTTCGAGCTCAAGGCCGCGGGCACCCCTCTGCCCCCTCCCGAGGAGCACCCGGACAACTGCACCGACACCGCCAAGCCCAGCCCTCCCCCTGGTGAGGAGTATCCCCCTCCCGAGGAGGGCCCCGGCGAGGGCGCGCACACCTCGGACGTCATCCCCGGCGTCCCCGTGCCCACCGGCGGCATTCCCAACCCCAGCAGCACCGAGGGCTTCGAGCCCGTTCCCACCGCCGGCGCCGCTCTGACCGCCGTGCCCTTCGCGCTGCTTGGTGCCGTTGTCGTGGGCGGCATCTTCGGCATGTAAAGGGTCATAATGACTACGAGTGAGGGCATGTTGGATGCCAGGGCCGTTGGGTGTCGAGGCCGCTTGGGACGGACGGGATCACAGCATCCCTCTGTTCCGTGTCATTTTCTTTCTTCTTCGTTTGTACACAGCAATCGTCGTCGCCCGGCCGGTGGGCCGCGGGACGACGCTTTTCGGATGGGTTTCTACCTGGTGACGGGGCCGCGCCATCGGAGGATGGGCGAGGCGATGAAAATACACATGGCCGTGCCCGAGCTCGAGAGGAGCCGGGAGGCACAGCATGCAGCTCGGCGAGGGGTTGACATAGATACCACGAGAGACGAGGCAGAGTGAGGCGTGAGGAGGGCTTTCCACGCCGTTGCATTAATTCAGTGGATTTGACTAAACCTGGGTTCGAATTGTGATCTCGTTATGGACCAAGGCACATGGTGATTTCAATTGTGATTTGACAGGCCCTGATATCGTGAGCTACCTATAATATACGCCCTGGACTCCCATCATCCCCGTCCACGTTATGCTACCATATCCTCAGAACGTGGCTTGCAACGGTCTATCTGGAAGGAGCAGCTCCACGTATCGTCAACAATAGCATCCCCAACTCACCAAGCCGACATCTCTGCCCTGCCATGTTGATGGCGCCCAACGAAGCATGGATCCTGCCCCAGGCGCAGCACGGCGCGTCTAGCACCCGGCGATGCTGCGCCCGCCATTTCCGCAGCGCTCTGGCCAAGCGCGGCTCTTGGCGTTGCTGACGCCGACGCAGGGGTCCGCATCCTACCAGCCCTACAACCAGGGGCCACGGGGGAGATTGCGGCGCGGTGCCCTAACAGACGTGATCAGTAGGCTGCTGCCGTCTGGCGGGGGAACCTGGGCCACGCCGCTGGCCGTCGCGATGGTTCCTGATAGTGAGCCCTGCGGCACCTCGACCCCTGGAGCCAGGAACGCGATTTCACCGCCGCGCTTGGCGGGCGGCGGGCCCGTCAGCATTGGGCTATCAATAGAAATCCCCAGGGTTCTTTTTTCCTTCACTGCGCGCCGCTGCGCAGTTTGGTGCCATACTCGTGGGATGATGCGACGACCCCTGGTAATTTCACCGAGAGGCGGGTGAGGCAGGCGACTCATATACGCCTCGTCTGCTTCCCGGTAGACGGGATCGCATCTCGTCTCTGTGCATCTCACAACTCACGGTCTTTCCCTCCCTTCCTGGTTCTGCGGGTAGGTTAGCGACGTTCCTGGTCTGGTCTGTTCAACCTGCGAGTTTCCGTCCCGGTCTTCTTTGTTTGTCTCCGAGATTCGCTTCGCACGACCGAAGAGAAAATCCCACGACGGCCCGAGGAGGGACCGAATTCGAAAAGCGGCGTCGAAGTCGTGCCAGCGTAAACACACACATACACACACACACCGAGACGTGAGGAGCCCGCCAGCATGGTGCTCCGAATCTGCGGCGACAGTCTGGGCGACTGCCAGGAGTCGACGGCGACATCCTTCTACGGCCACAGACCCAGCATTGTGGCAAGCTGCGTCTTCATGGCCGTGGCAGGCCTGTGTCTGATCGCCAACACTGGCGTCGCCATCAAGGCGCGGAGCTCCATCGGCTTCGTCGTCGTCTTCACCCTCGCATGCGCCGTCAGCGTATTCGGCTGGGCAGGCCGCATCGCCGGTGCCAACGACCCCTGGGGCCTGTGGCCCTGGATGATGAGCAGCGCCGCCCTGTCCATCGCGCCGCTTTTCCTGAGTTCCGCGTAAGTCAACACGTACCGTAAGCTTCACTTGTGACCCATACGCCGCGTACTGACGAGCCCTTGCGCAGCATCTACCTCGTCCTGGGCAAGATTGTCAACATCCTCGGCGCCGAGCACTCGCTCGTCAGCCCCCGCGTCTTCACGGCGGCCCTCGTGTCGGCCGACATCATCGCCTTTGCCCTGCAGTGCGCTGGCTTCGGCATCGCCTTCGCCGACGTGCACCACAACACCCTCAATGTGAATGCCGAGACACGCGGCGGCGCACGTATCGTCATGGCCGCCTCGGGCCTGCAGCTGCTCGCGCTCCTCACGGCCCTCGCACTGCTCCTCGTCGTGGGCGCGCGCGCCGCCGGCTCCCGCCGCGTGTATGGCTACACCACCTTCCACCGCGACCACGGGTACGTCGCCCTTTCCAAGGGCTTCCTTGCTTCCGCGAGCGCCGTCGTTACCGCCATAGCTCTGCTCGCCGGACGCTTGGGGTACCGTGTCGCCCTCCTGAGCGGCGGCATCAGGGGCACCCTCGCCCGCAATCAAAACCTGTTCATAGTCCTTGACGGCCTCCTCGTCGCCGTTGCCCTCGTCATGCTGACTCTCCTCCATCCGGCTCTGTTCCTCCGCGCCGGGCCCGGCTCGAGCATCGCCGTCAAGGGCCGTGAGGGCAAGTTCGAGAAGCTGCGCGACGCGGAGGATGCGGCCTTCACGACCGAGCACGAGAGCAACCTCGAGGCGGTCAGCGAGGTGTACATGGACCAGGAGAGGCGCATGTCGGCCGTGCCGCTCGAGCCCCTCGTCTTCGAGCCGCCCAAGTCATACGATCCCCAGACCAGGGATGATGGCCGCTACGAGCCGACGAGGAGCGAGTCGAGCCCCAACCGGAGGTCTCTGACGCCGCAGCCGTACGAGACGGGTGTCGAGTCGAGGGATGCCTCGAGGAATGGGTCCAGGGAGACGTCACCCAAGCCGTACGGCTCCGGCGGTATCTAGAAGTCCGCCATCGGCATCGCGTCACCGAAGACCAGTACCCTAGCTGGAACAGGCATTCAGTGGGTAGGGGAATGTTGGCATGGAGCTTCGATGGTTGGGTTCTGCTGGGTTCTGCAGCATTTCTGCTTGCTTCTTCCAACATGGTAGACGCGAAATGGAGTTGATCTTACTGCTCTCGAAGCTTGGAAATCGTATCATGGCCTGATGTCCATGCCGTGCATGACCCCATGTGTATCAACGTAGCATTCAACCGAGACATCGGAGACGCCGTTATTTGAGGGGCGACACCTGACCACGAATGCCGAGCTGTCGTAGCGATGCTGCCGAGTTGGACTGATCGGGGCAAGTGGCTCGCGGCATTTGCTCCGTCCTGCAAGTCAGTTCCCTTTGACAGGCGCCCCGAGCGGGACGAAACAAATGACGATGGACGCCGATTACGGTGAGTCGAGCTGACCAAGGGAGAGATCGACACTGCCACCCTGGTCAGGGTCGCATTGTGATAACGGCGCCAGAGAGAGGGGTCCTTGTCGCGGGCCTCTCAGAAAGCGCGCCAGAGGGATGGCGACGCGGTGGTGGCTAAGCTGACGGAGGCTTGTGGCTGACAGGAGAGCCTTCGGCTTTTGTCCTGGTCCTTACATAGGGTTGTCTTTGGTTTAGTAGAGGCTGACTGCGACGGCGTTGCTGCATGATGCCAGATCCAATAGGGCTGCCGAATCGCCACCTCGACATGTCTTGTCCCTCTCCCGAGGGTGGCTGCCAATATCAAGAGCTGACACTGCAAAGATCGACCGCCCGCCCGCTCGGGCGTTGCAGCACGACTTTGCAGGAAGCCAGCTCCAAATCACACCCTAGCTTGCGAGGCCATCACGCGCCTGAGAAACAAGATGAACGGCCGCTGATCGGCCACATAGCGCGCGCCGAGCTCGCCCAGCAAGACAAGAGGATGGCCAGCGTGAGCAGGGGTCACCGAAAGGTGCTAGCCCGGCAGCCGGACAGCTGGGAATAACCGAATGGAGACATGGCCTCCCCAAAGCGTTTCGATCGTCGACCGGGCTAAGACTGTGCCGACCCCAGCGAATGCCCCCTGATTGGCTGCCGCGGTTGACAGCCGGGCCTTGTGGTCCTGGTAGCTGCGGCGCTGTTGCAGTGATATGTGATGGCGATGATGACGAGCGCGCAAACAAGCGGTCGGCAGCTGAAGGGAGAGGGGGGCTGGAAGGAAACCGGCCAGGGCAGGCGCATGTTTGCGTGTTTTCACGCCTCGCTTCCGCGCTTGTCGTTGCCCGAGGTTCGGTCCCAACCGCGAGATGCGCTGGCGGGCAGGGCAGGTCATCTCGTCTCTGGTAGGTTACCCACGTCTCCTGACGAAGATCGCCGGGGTTGCGCATCAGGATAACCGGGGCTGGCGAGCTCGAGGTCTTGGTCAAGGTCTCAGCGCAGAACGGCCCTTCCCCCCGCGTTTTTGAGACAGACCGTACGCATGGCCGTCAAAAGAGGCGTGCGCAGGTTGATGACTTCATGAGGGCCGCGCGGTGTGGTTCGGGCATCGGGGACCCAACGTCGGAGGAGATGTAGTAGCCCGTGATTGGAGGGAGCTGGAGGGGGCGGGATACGTGTTGGACATGTAGACGGGACCTGGATCTGGAGAAGATACGCCAGGGCGCCCTGGGCGCTCCCGGCCTGTTCGCGACGCCGGACATTTGTTGAGGGGCAGACCAGACCCCGAGAGGAGCCTGGCAAGTCTGGTAGAGCATCGGAGAAAACACCTTGGCATCAAGGCCCCTCGCGCTACTGCATCCTGGCGGTGACGAGAGCTTCGAGCCAGATGAGCCATCAGTCGAGCTGTTCTGTCCGCGAGAACCATCGCTCGAAATCCGTTGAGGCTAGCGGCGGATAGCGAAGCACCGCTTCCTAGCGAAGGGCAGACAGAGCTTAATCGTGTTGACAAAGTTCGGATGCCAATGTCTATGGATGCCTACCGATGGCGGCTTTCCGAGAATCACCGTTGTGCGGCAACCGTTGATGGTGTTGCTGCGGCGAGGGAGACATGACGATGGGCAGAACAGCAGGGGACAGGGGAGGAAAAGACGTGCGCAGGCATCCTTTGGTAGTAGCAGGCAGAGGAATGGGAAGTCACCAGTACCTCGAAGCGGAGTCATGACCGAGTGGATGTGGCGTTTACTGCCCCTCTTACGTGGCGCAGCTGGGGCGCAATCATGGCATTGTCTTCGTTTTGGGTGTGAACCGCCACGCTGCAGCTTTATCATTCAATAATACCATGTTTGTTGCTCTCCAGGAAGACGAATGATCACAGCAGACTCGGATGATCTCCTCAAGATGGGCTGATTTCGTATCCTGGGAAGGCCCAGAGGCCCTAGCTGCAAACTTGCCCAGCTGTGCGTCTGTCACGGTGATGACGGTCCAGAGAAACCACCGAGCGCAGGAAGCCATGTCTTGCCTGTCTCGCTTGTCTCGTGCTGGGCCGTCGAAAATGGGGTGGCATATCGCCAGGCCCATCTTGCGGAGCAGCAGACGTGACAGCATGGAGAGAAACAAGTTCCGTTTGGTCGGAGCTCTACCATGATGCCGGGGTTGTCGCCTCCCCCAGACCAGGGTATTATCTGGGAGATCAACTTGATCGTCTCTCTGCTTCCCGTCCGTTCTGTAACGCGAGCGTTGATTTGCCGGCTGCTCAACATGCGAGAATGATCGATTTGCCCCCTGCACCATAACAAGCTCCGGCTCTCGGTGTTGGCTCCCAGAAAATTGGTGGTCGTCGGACTTTGTCTCGTCGGTCTTTGGCCATCCCGCAGCCACCCCGAAAGTTAGATCAGGTTAGAAGATGGGCGCTTGTTCCTCCTTCCCCCCTCGAGCGTGAGGTGGCCAGGCGAGGCTTGTACTGGATCGACGGGACGGCGGGGGGGTTGTACATCCTACGTCCCGCTGCTGGTTTGCTCTGGCGGACGATGGGAAGAAGAGGCGGACTCGGCAACCCATACACCCCCCCAACTTTGCTGCTTTGCTCGAGGGCAGGAAGGAAGGCCTGAGCCACACACTCACCGGCCCGCCCTTGCACCAAGTTACACTGACCTGAGGTACCCGACTTTGGTGGCCAGGGGGGGGGCCTGGGGCGCTTCCCAGGGCCCACTGTATTTGTTTCTAGCCGATGAGCCAGCACTGAGAAATGGAGGTGAGTTCCGCCACACCACCTCGTCCCAGCTGGTGGAAGGTACCTTTGGTCAGAGTGACTTTGCCTGGGTCCGGAAGGTACCTCACCTACCCCAAGACCCCATCGCACACGATTGTTCTTTCCCTCTCTCCTCAGGACTCTGTTTTATCGCCTCCGCCTCGGCGACCCAAACCTGGAACCCCGTACCTTCCCACTGTGCCTCAAGTCCCCTTCCTTCCCATTCACCTCACCTCACGGCCCGACCACTTTTCTCCAGCCAGCTGCCACGACTCACTCCCCATCCTCCCTCTACACTACCTTCCCCCAATTACATACACATCCCAATTTCTTCTCACCAAACACACGTCCCATTCTCCTTCATCGTGGACTAGAAAATCTCACACTGCCTGTGGACCCAAGCCCTCGAATTCCAGCGGCCTGGCTTTGCAGTTCCGTCTACCAATTCTCTTTGCGACGCGCTCGACTCGCCCTCGCCCACCCGCCCGCGCCACTTGTTTTTGCTGCTCTCGCACTCCGCCAGCTCCCGCGAAAGCGCAGATTCACTGTGGCGAGAGCTTCACAAGCCACACATCATCGCGCTACGCCCAACCTTCGATGCCCCTCTAGGTCTTGACTTCCCTTTTGCTCTCGAGACGACGCGCGCCAGGCTTTCTGCGTGGATTGATTCGATCGCCCGACAGCCGCTGCATGCCACTCTCCGCTCATGGCCTCTGACAAGGGTTCCATCGCGACCGAAGACGCCCTCTTGACCGCGACCCGGTCTCTCGCGCATCACGGCGCGCCCCATCCGCCTACCGTCGAGTCCCTCGCCTACGATCCCAGCCGCCCAAAGTCGCTCAAGCGAACCCGCGAGACCACGCCGACGTCTCCGACGTCCGCCTTTTCCGGAGACCAGTCCGGCGCTCTCGGTTCCCCCACCAAGGCAGCGCGATACGCCCTCGCCAGTGCTCGCCCATCAGTACCATTGACGGGCGCCGCTGCCCTCGAAGATCAGCGGCTTCAGCGTGAGCAAGAGGAGCACAGACTGCATCCTCCTGGTTCTAGCGAGAACCCGAACCAGAAGGTCCTCACGGCCCTGGCCGGCGACGCAACATCTGCCATGAGTCGCCCCGCCGACGCGCCTCAGGCGCCAACGGCTTCCATGGACGTCTCCTCCAAGCTGCACCCATCCGTATCGATTCCGCCCACAAATCACAACACCGCCACGACCGACACGTCCGAGACGAGCCCCCAGAGCGCGGCGAGCGGCGCCAGCATGGCCGGTGCGCTCGTCACGGCGAGCCCGACGCCAATGGACGTCGATCCCAGCCTCAATGATCAGGTCACCCCAACGCCGCAGGGCAACCACGATGACAAGGCGCCACCCGGCTCCCTCTCCTACCCGGGCTCGTTGCACGCGGGAAGCATGCAGGCCCCTCCGACACCTCATCGCAACATGAGCTTCCCTATGCCTTCCCCGGGACAGGACTCGCAGGGTCAGACCAGCGGCAAGAAGCACAAGTGTCCATACTGCGACACGGAGTTCACGCGGCACCATAACTTGAAGAGCCATCTCCTCACCCACAGCCAGGAGAAGCCGTTTGTATGCTCACAATGCGATTCCAAATTTAGGCGGCTGCACGACCTCAAGCGACACAGCAAGCTCCACACGGGAGAGAAGAACCACACCTGCGTCAAGTGCCATCGCAAATTCGCTCGTGGCGATGCTCTTGCACGACACAGTAAAGGCCCCGGCGGATGCGCTGGGCGTCGCTCCAGCATGGGTACTTTCGCTGACGGCGACGGCATGGACGGCTCCATGCACGAAGGGGATGAGTCCATGTCGGGCGTCTATCCCGGCGACGAGAGCATGACCGAGGAGGAGAGGAGACAACTGAGCCTGCCGTCGATCAAGGCATCTCACGTTTCTGGTGCGCTACCACCCATAGACCCGTACCCATCCCATCCCAGGACTTACCCTCCTGCAGGCTCCCTCGAAAGGCCGCCCGGCGGGCTCTACCCTCCTCCCTTACAGCAAGACCGCCCAGCTCATGGCGCTCACGCGGCCAACAGCCTCGGCGGCCACACGACGAGCACGAGCATGTCTTCCGTGCCTAGCGTTGGTGGCTCGGCAATTTATTCGCAGGGCGCGGGTATGACAGAGAGCCCGAAGCCCTTGAGCCCGTCGGCCACTGCCCATGATGCCAACAATGGAAACCGACAGCGCTCGCCGAGCCTCACTCAGCAATTCCAGCAGCAGCACTTCGGTCGCAGGCTCTCCGGCCGGCAGTCACCTCCAGGTTTGTTTGCGCATTGTCTACCACATCTACTCCATTCATGCTGACATGCACGCACAGTCTACTCTGCCCAGGGCGCGCAAGCTGGAAGTGGTCACCACGGCCGCACCTCGAGTGGTTCGCACCCTGGCGGCGTTTCGGACAGCTCCAACAACAACAATGTGTTCCCCTCAGACCCGGCCGTGTGGACCTATGTACAGTCGCTGGAGGACCACGTCAAGCAGCTGGCGGATGCGGTGTCGATCATGCAAAAGGCGGACAGTGCCAAGCAAGCGCAGGTTAGCCTCCTGACGACCGATGTTACGGCGCTCAAGCGATCGCTCCAAGCTCAAGAGGCCGAGGTGGCCGCCAAGCAAATCCAAATCAGCGAGCTCTCGAACCAGGTGGCGGAACTCAGGAGCCAGCTGCAGAGTCGGGGATCGGGCGGGCCAGAGACTGCCATGTGAACGTCAGCTCGGAGGAGGCGACCGCTGGCGCCACAGTTCAACAGACACGATAATCGGCAACAACGACGCAATGGGAGCATTGGGACAGGCAGGCGGAAGGTATCTCCGCCACGCGCGCGATCAGGAGGACGAGCAGGCGTTTCCCCTCGTTTTAAAGCATGGCAGTGCTGGTAATTTTGGTTGTTTCCCAGTCGTATGGTTGTCACGCATTTCCCCATCCGCTCAGATATCCTTCGTTTTTTTTTTCTCTTCTAGACTCCTGCGGATCTTGGCGTTTGACGGAGGCGAGAGGCGAGGCGGTCGAGGGGCTCTGCCTTGAGCTCCTCCACGACCCCCAAAAGTTCCGGATGGTTAGAACCCCCCGTCTGTGTTTCTTTTCATGTGGTGGATTTGTTTGATGGTGGACCGAAGCCGGGCGTGTTTTCTTGAAGGCCCAGGGGTGTGTCATGTTTCGGTATCATTCACTGCATCGTGTACCATTACGGACAAGACTCGAATAAAGAGGGTAACTTGGTTTCAAGAAGTAAGGCCCCCAACTTGGCGGCCGGCAATGTGTATGTGACGCGGACTGGGAGGAGGAGAGAGCAGATGGACAACGGATGCTCAGGCCTCAAGACTCGGGCTTCTTTGCGGTGCTTGGATGTTCGTGAGTCACTGACAGGCGAATGGGGGCATGTCGTTTGGTGTTTAGGTGGAAATGGAGATGGAAATATGGCACCGCAGGACATGCTGGGTGGCAACACGTCGAGAGACGCAGTAGTGCGATTGCTGTGCATATGTCTCTGTGCGACGGCCTGATGATCGAATGGAGTCGAGGTGGGGATGGGAGCATGTCAATGGTCCGACTCGAGATGGACCATTGATGATGCCGCCCACCCAGCCACCTCATCAGTGTGGTGCTGTGCGCTGGCAACGGCCCGGCGGGCGGCAGTGGATGAGGGAGAGGACGGGAGGATGGGGAAAGAAGCCACCGCCGGTTGTTGCTCCACGTGCAACTCGGCTCGAAGAAGAGCGGTGGCTGGGGAGAGAAAAGCGCCTGCCCTGCCGACCGGGACCCTGTAGGTAGCTTCCATGCTTGAGCTGCACGGCCTGTCCCGCGCGCCTTCCTCGTCCCAGTGGGGAGAAGAGAAGACTTTCAGCTTGGCTTGGGTGGTCGGGCCCCCATTTCCCGCTGACTACGCTGTACTGCCTGTACTTTCGCCGCGTGTGTGTCGGGTGCTCGTGCTCATGCTCGACCTTTGCTTTCGTAGGTAGGTACCTACCTTAGCATCCTACCTCCAACAAAACAATAACACCGCTTGATTATCGACATCGAGCCCACACACCGCACATCGCAACATTCACGACAGACACCCAATAAAACCCCGCCCCATTCACCGTGTCGTCGCGATACCTCGATGAGCACTAGGACCTTCTCCAGCATTCCTCACCATGCCGCGAGACTCTCGTCGCCGGAGCCCTGAAAGCTCCCGGCGACGAAGAAAGGAACGGCGCGATTCGAGAGACCAGCCCGCCGCTCCGGGTCCCGACTCGACCATGCCCGGTCCCATGCCCGGCAGCATGCCTGAAGACGATGACCAAATACCTGTCGAGACTCCTCAGCCCCGATACGAGTCTCAGAGTCGTTCATTCCCCGACTACCGTCCCGTAGACTACCCGCCTCAGTCTCACTATCCTTCGCAGTCATTCCAGCAGCCCTACCAGTCGCAGCCGCCCAGCCAATACCCTCATGAACCTCCTCAGCAATACCAGCAATACCCGCCGTCTTCGTCCCAACAGTACTCGTATCAACAATACCCATCGCAGCAATTCGAGACTCCTCAGAACCAGTCCTACTACCAGCCCTCGCCTCGGCCCCAGTACCAGGCCCAGCCGCAGCGTGTGCGGCCTCCCGGTGGCCACAGCTCCGACAGCTCCTCGACCTCCTCCTCCTTCCTGAATATCTCGCGCAGGAAGCGCTTCACCAAATACGGCAATGTCTTCACCACATTCTTCCGTGCCCCCTCCGAGGCCGGCTCCGATCGCAGCTCCCAGCGCGCGCACAGGAAGAAGAAGAGAACGACCTTCCTCTCCTTCAACAACTCTTCCTCCTCCTCTGTCGACTCGGACCTCGCGTACGGACGCGGTTACATCCCACGCGACCACGACTCGAGGGCCAGCGCGACGGGCGCTAGGCACGCTCCCGGCGCCGGCAGCTCGCAACAACAAAGCCGTGACCCGCGTCGGCCGCGCCTCGTCGACCCTAACCACCCGGCCCCACCCAACAGGACAAAGACGGACGACGAGATCCTCGAGATCGGCCGCCAGCTGTCTGACATTGCCAGGAAGCAGAACGATGCGGACCTCCGCGCCTCCGGCAAGGGCCGCCCTTCGCAGCTCGTCGCCGCCGCTGCCGCCGTGAGTAGCTTCCGTCGCTCCAACACCGGGGACAGCCAGAGGAATCGCGGTATTGGGAGCTCCAGGCCCCATGGCGATGATGGCGACTCCGAGTGGGAAGACGCTTCGGAAGACGAGGGCTCCAGCGACGACGGCGGACTTGCCTACGGCAGTGGCGCTCCTGAGAGCAGGAAGAGCAACAGCTTCGCCGCCACGGCAGCGGGAGGCGCCGCCCTTGCCGCCGGTGCTGCAGGACTGTACGGCTTGAGCCAGCAGAATGGCAACAGAAGACACAGCTCCCAGGTTGACCCGCGCCTTTTTGGCCCTCAAAACTCTCTGCGCGGCCTCATTACGCCCGTGCCTGATGACCCGAGACAGCAGGATGCCAACCGCCACGAGCCCCGCCAGACGCCACGAGAGGAGGTTCCGGCGCCTGCGTCTTCCCAGAGGTCTTCTACGCGGCCTGATAAGCGCCCGATGCAGCACGTGTACCCGGTTCCGACGTCTGACCCTAACAATTTTGACTATGACCGTGGCTCAGTTTCCCAGACGCAGTCATCTTCTCGCCCTGCACCTGTGCCTATTCAGCAGCCCGTTCCCGTGGCCCCCGTGTCCTCGAGAGTGTACGAGGCTGACAGCATCGCCGACGGCACTCGCCGCCACGAGACCAAGCACGGCCGTAGCAAGTCGGATGGTCGAATTCTTGCAGGCACGGCTGCCGCTGGCGTCGCGGCAGCTGCCATTGGGGCCGCTGTTGCCTCCGGTCGTGGCGATTCACGGGATTACCGTCGTGACGATCGTCGGGATGACCGTAGGTATGCTCCTGAGGCTTCGCAGCCTCATGACCGTGACCGCCGGGAGCGCGATGGAAGATCTTACCGAGACCAAAAGGTCAGGATTGTGGACGACCGAGACCAGCCCCGTGCCGCTCCGGATGACGACCCTTATAATGCCGGTCTTTCCCGCAGGCATACTGCGCCGGTCGAGACCCTCAAGGACTATTCGTACAGGCTGCCCCAAGGTGACGAGATACGCGTCGAGTACGATCGCGACAGAGGCCTTGACAGAAATCGCCGTCAGTACAGCGACGTCCGCGAGCGCGTAGCGGAAGACCGATCCATCGTCGCGGACCAACGTCAAAAGTCCACTCCAAGTGAACCGCCAGTTGAGTCGAAGCAGAAGGAGAAACAACGGGTGGAACCTCCCGAGGCCCCTTCAGCAAAAGCAGCCGTTGACCCTTTCCAGTTCCAGGTCGATGACTTCCACACGCCGCCCGCCGAGGCACCCCGCAGGCCGCTGACGCCACAGGTTTTCACCGTGGAACGGGAACCGGACTTCTCCGGCATGCCCGCCTTCGCTCAACCGCCTCCCGCCGCGGACATCAGGCTCAGCCGGAAGGATTCATTCGAGATCGAGCAGCAGATCGAAGAGGAGCATCGCAAGGGCTCTCGGGCTCGTTCTCGGACGCCCGAGCCTCGCCGCAGGCACGCCTATGAGGAGGACGAGCACGCTGCCTCTTCGATCCTGGACGAAGCCAAGCATGCGACTGCCCCGGTCGCCGCTGCCGCCTTTGCCTCGGCCATTGCAGTGGAGAATGCGCGTACGCGTGAACGTCAGCGTTCCGACGTCGACAGCGATGGTTCCCGCTCCAGGTCCGCTGCCGCTCGTGATGCCGTCCTGGAAGATGCCGATAGGTACTATCGCGAATCCGTGATTGCACGCAAGATCGCCGAGGACGAGCTCCGATCTCGCAGCGCATCGCCGAACAAGGACCACTCCGTCATCGACAAGTATCAGGAGGAAGAGCAGCCGAACATTGTGACCATCGTCCCGCCTCCGGCCATGGAAGAGGACGAGGACGAGGATCCCTCCAAGCATGGGCCGTTTGCCGCTCCCAACGCCGACGTTCGCATCGACAACACCATTGTGCCTCGGGAGCTTTCGCGTTTCCGAATCCCTGAGGGTCATCTGGGCGATGGTCGCGACCCGTTCTGGAAGTCTCGTGATCCGTCGTGTGAGCGAGACCGACCACTGCTCAATCTCGTCACGCCGACTCCTATCGCTACGCCAACTCCCGAGAGACAAGCGCGCTCCGCCGACACATCGAATGAGGACCGTACCTCGGAGGCCAAGTCGGTTCAAGACGTCATCATCGGACCCCGCGGCGAGATCATTCACACGCCTTCAACGCCCAAGTCTGTCACTTGGGGTGAGAACGAGACCAAAAGCTTCGAGCCCGACAGCCCTGATGCTTCTCCCAGTGACGACGGAGAGAGGGGGTCGAAGTCTCGACCTAAGCTCAGCAAGGGCAGTGGATGGGGTATCCTGGCTGCCGCACTTACCGGAGGCTCCATGCTTGCCCACGACGACGAGTCCAAGGACCGCGGTGAAGAGACATCGAGATCCACAGTTGACGAGCCACGCTCCCATGAATACCGCACCTACGCAGACGAGGAAGAGCCGCCGGTGCCTGGACCGAAACCGGCGAGCCCCATTATCGCCGACGCTTCACCGATGCCGGGATCCTTCGGCAACGACAACGAATTCGCGGCCGTCCTGGCCGCAGGGCTTCAGGATACCGGGTTCGACCCCAACATCGTCATCGACGACCCTACGTATCGACGGAGAGATAGCCCGCCCGGCTCTAATGGGGCGTTCTACCATCATCCCACTGCCGAGACTGTCACGGACCTCGGCGTCTATGCAGAGGCGCCACGTGATGGTCCATCCTCAGATGCCGGTTTCGTCATTGGCGAGGTTGACACGCCGACGCAGGAGCAAGAACCAGAAGACGATTGGGCAAGCACCTCAAAGCTTAGCAAGAAGGACCGAAAGAAGCGCGAGAAGGCGGCCAAGCGTCAGAGCACCGAAGGCGATGACGTCCTGCAAGCCTGGGAAGATCAAATCCCGCAGCCAACTCCCGGAACTCCTTTCAACCCCGCGGAAGAGGTATCCCTGGACAAGCTCAGCAAGAAGGAGCGCAAGAAGAGAGAGAAGGCCGCAAGTCGAGAGGTCGTGGTCGTGCAGGACGAGGCACCTGCGGAGCCTCAAGATGACTGGGCCTCGAGCCAGCCTGCCGAGCCCGTTGACGACGAGTGGGCTGCTCCTACGAGCTCCAAGAAGAAGAAGGGTAAGAAGGGCAAGAAGTCGATTGATGTCATCGAAGAGCCCGAGGATAAGTCTGTCTCGGTCCCTGTCGATGCGTTCGACGACCTGGTGAAGACGGCCGAGCCTGAGCAGATGACGGACGATTGGGACGCCCCTAAAAAGTCCAAGAAGAAGTCAAAGCGCGACTCTGCCGCCTGGGACTCGCCCTCTCGCCCGGCGTCCGAGGTGTCCGTCGGAGGCAGCAAGAAGGACCGCCGCAAGAGCTCCGACTACGCCGAGCCAGATGACTACGTCAACGACCGTGATGGTGACCCGCCAGACAGAGGACGGCACTCTTTCATAGACGACCGCGACGTGACCTCTGTCGTCTCCGACCCCGCCTCCAAGTACGACCGCCACGAACGCCGCAGCAACGGCACCCGATATGACGACGACGACACGCGGTCCGTCACGTCCTTCGCCTCTGCTCCCGACGGGCGCAAGAGCAGCAAGGACGCCAAGCGCGGCAAGGGCCTCGAGAAGCGCAGCAGCGGCTCCTTCTTCGGCCTCTTCGGCCGCAACGGCTCTGATACCAAGCTTGACGAGAAGCGCAAGTCCGACAAGGACCAGTCGTCTTTTTTAGATAATGCCGGCACTCTTGGCGCGGGTGTCGGCATGGCGGGCGCGGCCGCAGCCCTGGGCTACGCCGCGTCTCGTCAGAATGCCAACGACGCTTCTCTGCACGAGGAGCCATCCGCCGGTCCCGAGGCCCGGGCCGTCGACTACATTGATCCCGAGATCGTCGAGAGGGTCATCAAGCCGGCCATCGACCCGCAGTACGGCGACCTCCTCCCCCTGCCACCAAGCGAGCCGAGCTCCCCTAAGAGGGACCTCAGCGATGATGAGCAGCTCCCAGCCTTGCCTGACAGCCGTCCAGAGACGCCGCCGGAGGAGCGCAACCGCCTGCTCCAGAAGCCCACGCACGTCAGGCGGCGGAGCGCCCTGGATACGCCGATCAAGAGTCCTAGCCACACAGCCATTCCACTCCAGCTGCGTCTCGGACAGCGCTCGAGCCCTTCATCGCCCGGGTTCTTCAGATCATCGCCTGTGGCGTCACCGGAAGCCACGGCAGCGCCTGAACTTGCCACGCCGAAGCGGCCTGCGCGGCCTACTTCGTGGGACAGCAGCAGGGAAATCAAGCCACTCTACCTGCTCGAGTCGTCGCGCCAGGGATCTCAAATTTACGACGACGAGGCGACTCTGCACCTCCCCGAGCTGCCTCCTAGCGAGACATCTGGGTCGTCTAGACAATCACCTGCGCCCGCATCCGAGGGCAAAGACGTCGATCAGCTGACAGGAGGCAGCCTTCCTCTGCGTCTGGATACGGACCAGCCTGCCTTTACACTGCCGACTTACTCCGGATCGCAGGAGACGACGCCCAAGGCTGAGCTTCCTCGCGATCCTCTCAGTGTCGATGTCCATTCTGCCCTCGTTGACGATGCGCCGCTTCCCGTCGGCGAGGATGGAAAGACCGACGACCGAAGCATGGTCCCCAATGATGAGCTGTCCGAGCTCCCGCCTCTGCCACAGAGCACCTCGAAGTCTCCGGGCGCCGAGGACGAAGGCAGCCCGTACCCCGTCGAGCCTATGTCCAAGGACCGCAGCTCGTATCTCCTTTACTCGACGCCGCCATCCGTCAAGAAGGGCCAGCACCAGCGGGACCAGTCTCCCAGCGGCACGCCGACGAAGCCTGTGGATGTCATGAGAGACATACAGGAAGAGACGGCCGGCGAGGACGCCGAGACTCGCAAGTCGGGGATCTGGCACGCCGTCGCCGGCGCCGCGGCCGGTGGACTGACCGCTGCCGGGCTCTGGGCGGCCGCCGATAAAGAGGGACCCAAGGACGGCGAGGATGTCGTAGCTCGTGATGTTGAGGCCGAGCCTGCTGGCGATGAGTGGGCTGCTCCGACGCCTTCGAAGAAAAAGAAGGGCAAGAAGGGCAAGAAGAGCTCTGCCATGGAGGAGCTGCCGACCGAAACACCGGTTGAAGCCGCCCCAGAACCCCCCGTTGACGCTGTGCCGGAGGCCCCTGTCGACACTGTTCTCCCTGCTGCCGTTGAAGCCGATCCCACCGAGGACTTGTCTGAGCCGAAGCTGTCCAAGAAGGACAAGAAGAAAAAGAAGAAGGCCCAGAGCCAGGCTCTCGATGACTGGGCAGAGCCGACAGAGGTGCCGGAGGTTTCCAAATCGGTCGACGTCGAGGAACCTGCCGCTGATCCTGCGCCCGTCGACCCATTCGAGCCCGCATCCGTGGCTCCGACTGAGGAGCAACCGATCGTCGACGAATTCGCACCCGTCTCGAAGAAGGACAAGAAAAAGAAGAAGAAGGCACAGGCACAGGCTCAGGCGGATGACTCGTCCGAGATACCGGAGGTACAAGACGCGCCCAAGTCACTCGATGAGACCGATTTCTCTGTGGCGGAGCCTGTATCGACGCCCGCCGCTCCAGATGGTCTCGAGATCGACGATCAGAAACAGACCGAGGAGCAGCCTGTCGTGGATGACTTTGCCGCACCCGTCTCGAAGAAGGACAAGAAAAAGAAGAAGAAGTCTCAGGCGCAGGCCTTCGACGACTGGTCTGAGCCGCAAGAGGCTACCGAGACGCCTGCTGTTGCCGAGACACCTTCTGCAGACGCCGCTGGCGAGTCTTCTGTCCCGGCTGTTGACGACTCTTTACCTGCCGAGTCACAACCCGTTGATGACCCAGCGCCGGCTGAGGCACTTCCTTCGACTGATGACTTTGCTCCGGTCTCGAAGAAGGATAAGAAGAAGAAGAAGAAGTCTCAGGCGCAGGCGTGGGACGACTGGTCCGAGCCACAAGAGGCCGCTGAGTCGCCTGCTGCTGAGATCGCTTCTGCCGATGTCACTGGTGAACCTTCTGCTGCGGCTGTTGACGAACCTGTTTCTGCCGAGAATCAACCTGTCGAGGATCCGGCACCAACTGATGACTTTGCTCCCATCTCGAAGAAGGACAAGAAGAAAAAGAGGAAGTCTCAGGTGTCGTGGGATGATCCGCCCCTGGGAGAGTCTGGCGAAGTCTCTGCATCTCTTGATGCCCAGGCACCGGCTACTGAAGATGTCAAGGCTGACGCACGTGGGATCAATGAGGAACAGGTCCCTGTTGACGACTTCGCTCCTCTTTCGAAGAAGGACAAGAAGAAAAAGAGGAAGTCTCAGCCAGTGACATGGGATGATCCACCTGCAGAAGAGTCCCAGGAAACGCCCGTATCTCTTGATGATACGCAACTGCCAGCGGTAGAGGCCGCCGAGGCTGACGCGCCTATCAACACCGAGGAACAAGCCCCTGTTGACGACTTTGCGCCGATCTCGAAGAAAGACAAAAAGAAAAAGAAGAAGTCGCAGGGCTGGGACCCCGAGCCGGACGATACTCCCAAGTCGCTGGACATCGTCGAGACGCCAGTTGCTGAACCCGCCAGCGACATGCCTGCAGCCGGAGACGTGACGCCCACAGAATCCCAGCCTGCCGACCCAGAAGACACCTTTGCCCCTCTGTCCAAGAAAGATAAGAAGAAGAAGAGGAAGTCACAGCTATCTTCTTGGGATGATGCTGGAGCTGCCGAAGAGGCTCCCAAGCCTGTCGAGGATGTCGACCAAAGCCTTGCCCAAACGGCCGTAGACGCCCCCGCCGCTGATACAACTACTCCCGCTGAGCCTTCGGAGCCCGATTTCGCACCTGTGTCTAAGAAAGACAAGAAGAAAAAGAAGAAGTCTCAATCCTCGTGGGACGACTTCCCGGCCGATGAGCCACAGGAGGCTTCCAAGGCTTCGGAAGCTCCTGAGCAACAGGTCGAAGACGCTGCCACTCGCGACATCTCTCTCATCACATCGAATACACCTGCTCAAACTGAGGCTACGGAAGACGACTTTGCGCCCGTGTCCAAGAAGGACAAGAAGAAGAAGAAGGGCAAAAAGTCATCTGCTTGGCCTGATGAGGAGCCATCGTCCGGATTCGTTTCTGCTGTTCAGTCTACTACCGCATCTCCCAAGACCGAAGCCACTTCTACCGAAGCCACCTCCGCTCAGCCTGATGAAATGCCTCTCGACCCAGCCCGAACACCGGTCATGCCGGCCATCACTGAGAGCTCCGATTTAGGTACTCGAACCTTGGAACCCTCATTGGGCCCAGCCATGCTCTCTGGCATGACCGAGGAGAGCAGAGAGGACTCCGAGTCCGTGTCGAACTGGGAAGACGCTCAGGACACGCAACCCACTGAGCTTTTCCACGATAGCTTCGACCAGCACCACAATAACGACAACCTACACGTCGAAGGGTCCATCAAAGATGACGCTTCGGATGTCTTCTTCGACGCCGATTCGCAGGGCGGCAGGGAGACACCGGATCTACTTGCCCGTTCCATGGACGAATTTCTAGGAGGCGACGCAGAGGCGACCCCAAAAGTCTCAGCCCAGGTGCCCCAGGACCAGCCCACAGCTTTGGATTTGGCGTTAGCTGAACCCAAGGCTGAACAACCCCTTGAAGCTGTTCCCTGGTCCGAGGACACCTGGGCTAAGCCCTCGAAGAAGAGCAAGAAGAAAGGCAAGAAGGCCGAGGCAGCCGATCCAGAGCCTCAGCCCGACGACGGCGCCACCACGCCGACCGCGACTTCTCCTACTCTGATTCCGACAACGGAACCCCGAACAGCTTCAGACATCACCGAGACCTCGGCCGAGCCCGGCGCCACCGAGCCTGCCGGTTTGGACCTCTCTGCAACCCCAGACGACGAATGGTCGTCTGCCCCTACGAGCAAGTCAAGCAAGAAGCAGAAGAAGAAGAGCAAACAAAAGGCTTCTGCTGCAGACCCATGGGATGCAAGTGATGCAGCCGAGACCAGCGCTCCCGCCGACCAAGGGTCCTCCACAGCCGACGAGCCAGCTGCCTTGCAAGAACCGTCAACATCAGGAGATGCACCCGCGGCCGAGGATCTCGACTTCACAAGTGCAGACAAAGGCAAGAAGAAGAAAAAGAAGAACCGAAAATCAATCGCCTTCGACGTCGAGGGCGGCGAGCCTGCAGACGCCCCGCCTCCTTCAACTGCTGATGCTCTTTCGACTTCGCCAACACTCGGAGCCGAGACCACCGGAAACCTCAATGAGAGCGCTGCAGGAGGTCCCTCGGACGCCGAGGCCCACAGCAGCAGGAGCGGTGACGACGGGTCCCTGGTCCCACTGGCTGAACCACGAGGCGGTGAAGCTCTTGCAGCTGCCCCCGACTCTGGCGCGGCGGACCGAGCCGAGACCACTGTTGATTTGACCAAGCCCCTGGACGGAGCAGCGCCGATAGATCCTGCAGCCCCTCCGGATGACGCGCCGCAATATGGACAAGACAAGGCCCAGGGTCCGCAAGACGACACATCGCCCGAAGCCACGCAAGGCAGAGATGCCCAAGCTGTGGAACCCGTGCTCACCGACTCGGAGCAGGGGGTTGGTGCCCCACAGGAGCTCCCCGGTCCGGCCTTGGCGGACGCCAGTCTTACTTCAGAGCTTCCCCAGACAGATCGGAGCTTGGGTGAGACACAGGACCAGGTCGACACGACTGACGGTCCGAAGAACGACGACATGGCTGTTTCCGAGGCTCTCCCTGCACGTCCGGACGACGAGTGGCAGGCGACGACAACAACGAAGAAGGGCAAGAAGGACAAGAAGAAGAAGAGGCAGTCCCTCGCTTTCGCGGACGAGGAGACCCCTGAGGCGGCGCCTGCGGTCCAGGACGGGCCTGTCACAGAGACAGCAGAGCCTGTGCTGGACGACTGGGCCTCTGAGACCATTGCCAAGGCCGACGAGGCTCCCAAGGACGACAACATCTGGTCCGAGGCTGCGACAACAGGTAAGAAGGGCAAGAAGAACAAGAAAAAGAAGGGCTCAAGTGCTCTCGCCTGGGATGAGGGCGACAGCCAAGCTGCCGACGAATTCAAGTCTGGACAGGATGCGGCCCCAGAAGAGGAGACAGCCCAGCCCGATGCTGCACCTGTTGATGAATCAGTTCTGACTGCCGTGCCTGCGGCTGAGGAAAGTGTGCCTGCATCTACCGCCGGAGCAGAAGACGACGAATGGGCCGCACCAACGACAGGCAAGAAGGCCAAGAAGAACAAGAAGAAGAAGGGATCCAGCGCCTTTGCCTGGGATGATACCGAGGCCAGCCAGACACCAGAAGACTCCAAGGCAGAACCCGAGAGTGTTGCCACAGAACAGAGCTCGCAACTTGCAGGCGCTACTACGACAATCGAGGATTCGTCTGCCGCACCTGCGGCGGCTGAGGAGCCCCTACCCGTGGTGCCCGCAGAAGCAGGCGAGGACGAGTGGGCCACACCAACGTCAGGGAAGAAGGCGAAGAAGGGCAAAAAGAAGAAGGACACCTCGGCATTATCCTGGGATGAACCTGAACCCAGTCCGGCTGTCGAGGAACAGGCACCGATAGAAGAGGCATTACCATCAAGTGAAGTCAACCCGGAAGCTGTGCTTGACACGAATCTGGAAGAGCCGCCAGCAACAACACCAGCCGAACCGGCTGACGATTCGTGGGGCTTCGCGACGACTTTGAAGAAGGGGAAAAAGAACAAGAAGAACAAGGGTCTTGCCGCGTGGGAAGATGCCGAGCCAACGCCTGCCGAGCTTCTTACCTCAGCACCATCACAACCCGAGGATACCGCCTCGCATGATGCCCCAACAGAGACAATCTCACAACACGATGCGCCGCTTCCAGCGGAAGAGGGCAGTGCTGATCCGGCCGCAGTCTCCGCGGAAGCACCTGTCCCTGAAGAACCGTCGACAGCGGCAGAGGCTGGCGAAGACGAATGGGCCATGCCAACGGTCGGCAAGAAGGGCAAAAAGAACAAGAAGAACAAGACTGCTGCCGCCGCCTCGGATCCTTGGGACGAGCCGCAGCCTTCTGCCGAGACGCCGGCTGAGCCGTCTGACCCCGTCGAGGCATCTCCAGCCCAGGAAGACGACCCCTTCGACATGCCTGGGTCCAAGAAGCCGAAGAAGAACAAGAAGAAGCAAAGCTTGCTCGCCGCCTCACTGGATGAGTCTGCATCGCCATCCCAAGAACCTTCTGAAGAGCTCGGCGAGGCTGCGAAGCCCGAGCCTGCTGTCGAGGACGAGTGGGCCTTTGAGCCAGCTGGCAAGAAGAGCAAGAAGGACAAGAAGAAACGTCAGAGTCTTGCGTTTGCCGATCTTGGGGAGACGCCCGACAGTCAAGCCACGGAGTCCCTGGCCGCAGAGTCCCATAACGAAGAAGCCAAGGCTGCTGATCCCAGCCAAAATCAGCCAGCTGAAGTCCAGGATGCTCCTGCTTCGGATGTGCCCGTTGTCGACATCCAGGAAGAGGCGCCAGCCGTGTCGAGCGGCGATATCCCCGAACCTGCGACAAATAATGATGCGGATGAGACCGCCACGCCGGCCCTTGAGGACGAGTTCCCGATGACGACTAAGAAGAGCAAGAAGGACAAGAAGAAGAAGAAGGCGGCAGCGTCGGTCGACGAGGTAACGGATCCGATACCTGCAGATGTCACGCCCGATGTCCAAGATGAGGCGCCGGCCGTGCCAGAGGCTGAGCCCAAACCCGTGGAGGAAGAGGACTTTGGCTTCGCCACCAAGAAGTCCAAGAAGGACAAGAAAAAGAAGAAGGCTGCTGCCTTTGACGATTTCCAGGAGCAGCCTGTGGAGGCACCGCAGCCATCGGCTCCTGCCGACGACATCACCGAGCCGGTACCTACAGACGCTGCGCCCGAGACTCCAGCTGAGACAGAAGTGGTACCGGAGGTGGAAGCTAAGCCGGCGGAAGATGACGAGTTTGGCTTCGTCTCGAAGAAGTCCAAGAAAGACAAGAAAAAGAAGAAGGCTGCCACCTTTGACGACTTCCAGGACCAGCCCGACATCTCTCAGCCACCAACCGACGACGTACCGGAGCCTACAGCAACTGAGGACGCCCCAGAACCAGCACCAACCGACGCATCGCCTCTTCCAGAACCCCAAGACGCGGCGCTGCCAGAGGCTGAACCCAAGCCCGCGGAAGAGGAGGACTTTGGCTTCGTCGCGAAAAAGTCCAAGAAAGACAAGAAGAAAAAGAAGGGACTTGCTACCGAGGATCCCGCTTGGGCTGTTGAAGCTGAGACCAACCCCGTCCAAGATGATCAAGCTGCTGCACCGGAGCAGCCGGTCGAGTCTGCGGGCACATCTGGCGTCGACGAGCCCTCGGCCCCTTCAGCCGAGGAAGAGTTCGCTCCTGTTGGCAAGAAGGACAAGAAAAAGAAGAAGAAGGGCCTGCTCGTCGCTGCCTTGACATCTTCTCTGCTCGGCGAAGCCGACGCGAATGCTTCTGCCGAGGAGCCTACCCGAAGTCTTCCCGTTGAGGAGTCTCCCGATGCCTCTGCCCAGGATGCACCCGTCGCTGAGGCTGGTGCTGCTGAGGCCGAACCTGCCGCCAATGCTGAGGATGAGTTCCCTATTACCAAGAAGTCTAAGAAGGACAAGAAGAAGAAGGGCAAGGCTGCTGAGCCGTTCGAAGCAGAGCCCGACTCCCAGACTGAACCTGCTCCTGAGCCAAGCACCGAGCCCGCGGCCATCCCTGAATCGTCCTTTGGCCAGAACGCATCTTCAAGCTGGGCTGATGAGGTCGAAGAGTCTTTGGACCAGGATCCGACCATTGGAGATACCAAGGACCTTCCTGCCGACAATCAGATCGATTCCACGGTCGATGCCCCTGCCCAGCCGGAGGCCACCGAACCCGAAGAGGACTTTGGCTTCTCCTCCAAGAAGTCAAAGAAAGACAAGAAAAAGAAGAAGGGCCTCAGCCAAAGCAGGATTGATTCTCCATCAGACCTAACGACCCCGGTCGACGAGCCGAGCTTGGAGACGGCACCCGTCGACACTGCTCCTTCGACTGAACCTGCCGCTGACGACTGGCCGGAGGAAACTTTTGTCTCGAAGAAATCCAAGAAGGACAAGAAGAAGAAGAAGGGCAGCCAACTGGATGACGTCGCAACACCAGCAGAAAGCCCAGATCCTCTGGAACCGATACCCGAAGCGCCCCCCGCTGAGCCGGAAGCCGCAACAACTGCGACGACCGATACGCAGCCAGCGGTGGCTGATGAGTGGACTGAAGACTCCTTTGTGGCGAAGAAGTCGAAGAAAGACAAGAAGAAGAGGAAGTCTAAGCTCCAAGACGACTTTGACACTCCTTCGGGCGCCGTCACGCCAGCTGACGAAGCGCTGCCCAAGCTCGTCGACGACAATATGGCCACAGCCAGCAGCGATGCACCAGCTGAGGTAGCAGCTCCGGAGCTGCCATCCGAAAGTGCGGCCGAACCCCAGGATCTTCCTGTTGCTCCCACAGAACCACAGCAGGCCGAGACATCCACCATGGAGGTTGATCAACCAAGTGCTCCCCCGGAGCAGGCGACGACGGAGTGGCCGGAGGAGACTTTCGTCACCAAGAAGTCGAAGAAGGACAAGAAGAAGAAGCGAGCGAGCCAATTCGAGCCGGAATTGGAGCCCGAGCCAGTTTCTCAGAACGAAGCTCGAGCGGATGCCCAGGAGTTGCAGCAAGATCCTCAGGTACGGGATAGTAGCCGGGAAGCGCCCCTCGAGACCGCAGATGGCGGGATGCCAGCCGAGGAGGCCCCCGTGAGAACTGAGGATTGGGGCGATTTCGCCTCGACTAAGGGCAAGAAGAAGAAGAAAGGCAAGACTGTGGCGCTCGCCGACTTTGACGCTGAGCCCGCCGCGCCTGAGCCCGTGCCCGAAGCAATCGTCGACGACCAAGCTGCCATGCCCGAGCCTCCCCTGGAGGGCAATGATTCGACTCACCACGATTTTGCCGTCGCCGGAGCACAGGCTGAGCAAGATTTCGCTGCCGAATCCACCTCACCCGTTCCCGAAACGCAGGAGACGCCTGTCGCAGACGAGTGGTCAGACTTCACCGCTAAGAAGACCAAGAAGGGCAAGAAAAAGAACAAAGCCATCGCTCTTGACCCCGAGCCTGCCATGGAGTCTGTTGATAGGCCACCCGGAGCTGATGCACTTGTTGCTTCAGACCGTGCCATGGACGTTGATACAGGTGACGTTCCTGTCAATGTCGAGGCTGATCAACCTGCCATCCCAGTCGAAGCCAGCTCGACTCCAGCTGATGAGCAAACTTCGGCGGCTGTAGATGAGTGGGCCGACTTCAGCACCAAGAAGGGCAAGAAAAAGAAGAAGGGCAAGGCTGCCGTTGTTGAAGTCGAACCGGAGCCTGAAGTCGCTGTTGCTGCGGCCGAGCCCTCGAGTGCCCCAGAAGCTCTTTCTCACGACCTCGACTCCACCGCCGATGCTCCTGTACCAGCGGAACCAGAAGCAGTAGCCGAAGCTGACCTCGCTGCTGCTGACAACATACCATCGGAGGCTCCCGCTGATGAATGGGCCGATCTCTCCTCCAAGAAGAGCAAGAAGAAGAAGAAAGGAAAGGGTGTCATTGCGGATGAGCCCGAGCCATCTTCTGAGATCGCGACGCCTGCCGATCCGGACACCAATGCTACTCCGGAGCAGACCGAGGACATTACCGCAGCAATGGATGCCCCGGCACTGCCTGCTGAGGAGCCGCAAGCCGCAGTTGATGACTGGGCAGACTTCACTACCACCAAGAAGAGCAAGAAGGGCAAGAAGAAGTCAAAGATGTCTGCTTGGGACGAGCCGGAGCCTGCGCAGCAAGAACAATCCGAGCCGGCTCCGGATTCCGAGCTTCCTGCACTGCAGGCAGCTGATGACTCCATCCCTGCAGTTGTTGAAGCACCCCAGCTTGCTGAACCCGAGACCGCGGCTCCAGCACCCACGGAAGAGCAACCTACACCCGCCGCAGATGACTGGCCGGAATTCTCCACAAAGAAGAGCAAAAAGGACAAGAAGAAAAAGAAGGCGGCTCAATCGTTCGACTGGCTGGACGATGGTGCGGCGCCTGCTCCTACCACAGAAGGCCCTCAGCCGGTGCCGGACGAAGCCATGACAGACGCGCCTGCTGTCACCGAGGAGACCGCAGCTCCGGTTGCTGTGCCTTTCGACGCTGCCGATGAGATGCCGTTGGACGCACCACGAAGCCTTGACAACGACGTCGTCGCGAGTGCTGATCCTCAGCATCAAGACACCGAGAGTTCTATACCTCTCGATTCGTCGCCAACTGATGCCCAGCCTGTTGCTGATGCGCAAGCTGAAGAGAAACCAGAGCAAGCCGACGACTCTTCGGACTTTTTCTCTGTCAAGAAGTCCAAGAAAGACAAGAAGAAGAAGCGCGGCAGTCAGTTGCAGTTTGAGGAGCCACTGCCCAGCCAGGACGAGCCCGCACTCTCTGTGGAAGCGCAAGATCCACAGCCCGCGTCTGAGGCGATCACCGAGCCGGCCAATGAACCCCGCGACATGGCCGATCCCGCGGACGAGCCCGAGGAAACTTTTGTTCTGAAGAAGTCAAAGAAGGACAAGAAGAAGGCCAAGAAGCAGTCCTCCGTGGCTGAGTCTGAACCTCCCATTCCGGCCGAGAGCGCCGTTGTCGACACATCTTCAGCCATTCTTGATGCGCCAATGGCTGCCGAGCCCGAGAAACTACCACAAGGCGATACCACACGCCCTGAAGTCGACCAGAACGTTGAAGCAATCCCTGCCATTGAGGATGAATGGGCTTTGCCCAGCAAGAAGAAGAAGGGCAAGAAGGGCAAGAGCTCGGTCAGCGTCGACAACTCCGCTCCAGTCTCTCGCGCTCTGTCGCCCATCCGAGAGCCGGATGTCACGATGGCAGATGATCTCCCTCGCGAGGAGGCTGCCGTCCCATCCGAAGCGCTTGTCGAAGAAGTCCTCCCTCAGCCCGAGCCTGCTGTGGAGGACGAATGGGCTCTCCCCACCTCATCCAAGAAAAAGAAGAAGGGCAAGAAGGGTATGGCGTTCGCTTCGGACTCTCACGAGCCCTCATCTCGCGCCCTGTCTCCCACTCGGGACATGGATGCTCTCGGGGATAGCGTCCCTGGAGGTGAACAACAGCAGGCTGAGCCAGCACAAGTTGTCGACACGCCCATGGCGGATGCCGAGCCTGCTGCAGAGGACGAGTGGGCACTTCCAACCTCGGGCAAGAAAAAGAAGAAGGGCAAGAAGGGCATGGCTTTCGCCAGTCTGGAAAGCTCGGAGCCCCCATCCCGCGCTCTGTCCCCCACTCGTGAGACCGATGCTCCCGGACTTCCTGAAGCCAATCAGCAGGCCGAGCCATCTCAGATCACTGACACGCCCATGGTGGATGCTGAGCCTGCTGCCGAGGACGAATGGGCTCTGCCGAGCTCGTCCAAAAAGAAGAAGAAGGGCAAGAAGGGCAAGAATACCGATGCCCCTGAGCCTGAGCCTGAGCCGGCTGTCGAAACCGCACCCATCGATGAGCCATCGCAAGAGCCTCTGCTTGAGCCCGAAGCCGAAACGTCCGAAAAGGTTCTGGAGGAGACTGTCGAGCCTGAACCTCTTACTCAAGAGCCTGAACCTCTTACTCAAGAGCCCGCTGCTCAGGAGTCTACCGAGGCAGAGGCATGGGGAATCACGCCGTCAAAGAAGTCGAAGAAGGACAAGAAGCGCGCAAAGGCTTCTGCCACTGCATCTCGCAGCATGTCTCCCACTCTGGAGGATCCCCAGGATATTCCTGCGCTTTCCGCTGAGCCCTCTGCCGAGGTCGATGCCCAACCTACACCAGCAGACAACTGGGATGTTCCGGTGTCCTCCAAGAAGTCGAAGAAGGGTAAGAAGGGCAAACCCCTTGCCCTGTTTGAGTCTGAGCAGCCTGCCATCGAGGACGACAAGAAGAGCTCCACGCCATGGGGCGAAATAGGCGCTGCCGCCGCGGTGGGCACACTGGCAGCCGCGGCCCTCGCCGGTTCCAGCAACGACAATGACAACCAGGTGAAGGAGATGGCATCTGACGACCAATCCCGCGATCTTCCGGCGGCGTCCCTGGAGAAGGACGATTCGCTGGATGCCAAGAGCCCTTACGAAGCAACTCCAGACGACAACGCTACTGGAGATGTCAATCAGCAAGGCATGTATGATGATGTCTGGGGCGAAGATACCCGCGGCAACGAAGATATGGACGACGTCTGGGGAGGAGACACTCGCGGCAACGACGATTTTGATGATGTATGGGGAGACGAGCCTGTCGAGACCAAGTCTCGCGTAGCAAGCGACGTTGAGATGCTCTGGGGTGGCTCATCAACGCCCAAGAAGACCTCAACCTCACCTAAGAGCGGCAAAGGCGTCGAGACACCAAAGCCAGCATCCAAAGCCGACAAGACCGACACTCCCAGCCGCTCACCCAAAGGAGCGGCCGCTGCAGCTGACGCGACCCCGAAGTCCGCTGTCGGCAAAAAGAAGAAGGGCAAGGGCAAGAAGCGGTTCGAAGGAAAGACACCCGGAGGAGGAGATGATCTCTTCGACGACCCTGTGCTCTGGGAAGGGTCTGACAAGAAGCACATCAGCGAGGCCGCCAGTGTCGAAGTGGAAAGATTCTGGGGCCCCGGAGAGGATGACAATGATGAAGCCGAGCAGACAGCGAAGGTCATGGAGAAGAACACCATTGCCGAGGAGGAGGAGACCAAGCCCACACCGGCAGACAAACTCAAGCGTGAGGAGGTCGATGATATCGAGAGCCCCGTGCTGGGCTCCGCGGTCCAGGAAGACTCATTCACCAGCCCGGCACATGTGGAGGAAGCAAGCGAGAGGGAGACGCAGCAGCTGACGACAGAGAACACGGAGAGCATGGAAATCGACCAGGCCATCGATCGTGGGTTCGAGGCCGAACAACAGCGCGACCTCGGCGCAGAAGCATCGGCAGACAATTTCGACAACTTCGCCTCTCCTTACAGCTCGCCGATGATGGACTTCAGGCGATCAAAGTCCCGCGGATTGCCGCCAGTTCAAGAAGAGAGCGACGACTTCATGGCGCAGCCTGCTGCTCGAAGCCTGGACGAACAAGCGCCCGAAACACCCCAGCCAGACCGTGACAGCGGCTTCATCGGCGAAGTAGCACCCTCAGTCCGCCGGAGCAACTTTGTCGATCCAGAACTTCGAGACAGCGGCGTGCATCTACGAGAGCATGAGAACACATCCAGACAGGCTCCTCCACGCAGCCCCGAGCCAAGCTGGCCGACAACACCATCTCGCAGCCTGCAGAGAGCAGACGAAGCTGTCTCGAGCACCAAGCCGAAGCTGCGACGATCACCTCTGTCAAAGGGCGAGCTTCGCGAGAGTCCCCTGACCAAGACACCCAAGCTGCGAGAGCCAGGGCCGTACGACATCACACCAGAGCCCCAAAAGAGCAGGCACTTCACACCCGAGCCAACAGACAAGCGATCACGATACGGGGAGGTTGGCCTCTCAGCCGGCCCTGCAGCCTCATCACTCAGCGGGCGCAGGAGCGTGTCTGACCACGTCGCTCGCATCCAATCGCCAGCACCGCCGGACTCTGCCAGCAACAGGAGCCTCCGACGAACCACGTCCAACACGAGCCTCACACGGCAGAGGACGCCCGAGCCACTCAACATCAGCGGGCGCTACAGCGCGGCCAGCAGACCCGAGAGTCCTGCCTCAGGCATCTTCAGGGGATCGTCAGCCACACCGCCCCTTCGGCGAGTGGACAAGCGAGTCAGCGGGGACCTTCGGTCTCTCAGCCAACGCAGCCAAGTAGACCTTGCAACTCCCAGCCCCAGCCCCGGCCCCTCAGCAGCTTTTGCCGGTGCCGCAGCTTTGGGAGCAGCAGGACTTGCCGCCGCCGCCGTCGCCTCCACCAACAGCTCTTCCAAGGACAAGGACGGCGACGCTTCCAAGACCAGAGGAGGCTTCACCACCACCACACCCGTCGCGAATGAGGGTCGTGTCCGCGCCAAGGACATGCCCGACATATACGTAAGTTGCCGTCCGGCTAGTCCCCGTGCTCTTGTCTCATGCTCGTCCCATCTCGCCCTACGTCATGTCCGACCGCTAACCGTAGTCTCTTCTCCGCAGGATGGCGTTGGCGAAGGCCGCATCGGTTCCCCTCGGTCACCGACACGGCCCCATAGCATGCGCCGTCGCCAAAGCATGCAAGTCCTCGACCTCGAATCCCGCGTCGAGCAGCTGACGGCCGAGAACCGCCTGCTCGCCGAGGCAAAGGCACAAGCCGAAGCCGCCCATGGCCAACACTCCGCCGGCGTTCTCGCCGACCGCGACGCCGAGATCGACCAGCTCAAGCAGTCGCTTGAGTTCCTCCAGAAGGAGGTCGCCCGATTGACAGAGGTCAACGACGGCCTCAACAGCGCCAATGCCCAGCTGGCATCTCAACACAATGAACGCCACCGCTCGCTCGAGGCCCAGCACGGCGACGCGTCGCGGGGCTCCTTCGGCGCTTTCGAGAGCAGCCTCGGTGAGAAGGACGCCGAGATCTCCAGGCTGCGCGGCGAGCTGGAGCAGGCAAAGGAACAAATCAGGGCGATGCAGCAGCAAATACTCAACTCGAAGGCGGGCGACAGCAGCTTCCTCAAGCTCCGCGATGTCGACCACTTCGACCACCGCTGCCAGCAGCTCTGCTCGCACGTGCAGCAATGGGTGCTGCGCTTCTCAAAGTTCTCCGATATGCGCGCGTGCCGGCTGACGAGCGAAATTAACGACGAGAAGGTCATCGACCGCCTCGACAACGCCGTGCTCGACGGTTTCGACGTCGACACGTACCTCGGCGACCGCGTCAAGCGCCGCGACATATTCATGTCCATGACCATGAACATGATCTGGGAGTTTGTGTTCACAAGATACCTATTCGGCATGGACCGCGAGCAGCGCCAGAAGCTAAAGTCTCTGGAGAAGCTGCTCACCGAGGTCGGCCCTCCGCAGGCCGTCCGGCAGTGGCGGGCCGTGACGCTCACGCTCCTCTCCAAGCGGCCCAGCTTCCGCGAGCAGCGCGACCTCGACACCGAGGCCGTCGTCCAGGCCATCTTCCACACGCTCTCCAAGGTCCTCCCGCCGCCGTCAAACCTGGAGGACCAGATCCAGTCCCAGCTCCGCCGCGTCATGCGAGAGGCTGTCGACCTCTCGGTGGAAATGCGCACGCAGCGCGCCGAGTACATGATGCTGCCGCCGCTGCAGCCCACTTACGACGAAGAGGGCGAGCTCGCCGAGACGGTCACGTTCAATGCATCCCTGATGAACGAGCGCAGTGGGGACGCAACCCTGACCAACGAGGACCTCGAGGCCAAGGGCGCCGTCGTCCGCGTCGTCTTGTTCCCGCTCGTCGTCAAGAAGGGCGACGACGCGGGCGAGGGCGACGATGAGATCGTCGTCTGTCCCGCCCAAGTGCTGGTCCAGCGCAGCCACGACAAGCGACGATCCGCGAGGCTGCTCACGCCATCGAGCGACGCGGGCGGTGCGCTCCTTGGCACCCCCACCCCGACAAACCGGAGCGACATCAGCATGGTGGGCGGCGGGCCCATCTACAGTCCTCAGCAGATGAGGACGCCCGAGGCCGAATATCGCGGCCCGAGCATGTGAGAGAGGATGATATAACAAAAAGAAAGCCATGATTAGAGAGACAGAGCATCTGGCATGATCAGATCGAGATGAGGGGTATAACAAAAAGGACTGTGGGGTGGTAACGAAGATGGGTCGACGATGAGATGATATCCAGAGGTGAACACGGTTCACCCCCGTTGGACATGTATGGTTTCCGCCATGTTTTCCTCATTTTTCGCTTTCTCTTTCCCATATCATGTCACGCGAGTGTATAGGCCTTGTTTTGGAGTTTGCTGTTTTGTTTGAACCCGCACGATAATCGCACTTGTGTTACCGCATGCTTCATGAGTAGATCCGGTGTTTGATGTCTGCCCAGCTTCCGCTCCTGCTGAGGTGTGAGACGCGAGAGGCTATAGCCAAGACGAGATATCACGCGGCCATGAGGGGACCCTGGTCGCGATGTGACGCTCGGGGCACGTCGGGATGGGCTGCAGTGTGACGGGCTGGATGGGGAGATTGCAATGTGTGCCACCCCCAAACCTCGTCGGCCGCGCCCCTTTTCCACAACTCACGGGTGGCACACACAGACGGACGCAAAGGAGAGAGCCCGACTCGTCGGGACGAGCACACACGGCGATCTGCCAGCAAGCCCGCTGAGTTGACGTGCGGTACGTGCTGCAATTCGTGGGGTCAGGCCCGCATGACAGGCAATAGTCGCTCACGGACGGACGGGCATCGAGGATTTCCCCCAGCACGGATCGATTGGCCTCCGTCGTGCGCTGAGCTGCGAACGGGTAATGAGCTGTAAATGAGGAGGGTCTGGGTGTATAACAGAGTGGTGGGTGGCGGCCGCTGCAGAGGACCCTTTTTCATGACTTGTGATAGTGGTCGCAGCGGGTGAGAACAGCGAGGAGCTGTTCTGTTCCCTCGCTACTGCACGCGTGCGCACGCATGGCAGCTGTCGGTTGTGGTGCCTGCATTGGAGGTTGCATTTCGCCGACGGGCGATGCAACCCGCACTGCAGATCGGGCCTGGTCTTGATCTTTGGGCTCCGAGCTCGAAATCAACGGCGCGGTGGCGGCGCTCAGACCGGTAGTGGATTGTCAATGGTGGGATGGACGGATCTTCAGGGCGGACGGGCAAGTGGATGACATAAAACACGGCAGACTTTCTGTACTCTGGGGGTGGAAAACCCTGCCTTGTTTTCTGTCACCCACTTGACGGGATTCCCTCGCGAGGCCTCGGTGGGGGGAGGACAAGATTGTGAGGTACCGAAGGGCACGCCGCCCATATCCAGTCGGTTGTTGCTCAGCAGGTTGAACGCAGCCAGCCGACCGTGTTCTTTGTACCCTGCGTGGCTCACCCCGCCGCCACCTTGTCCGAGACCCCGGTGATGGTTTCGACGCATGTCTTGATAGGTCTCGCCGTCAAGTCAAGTGTTCCAGTCGAGGGGCACCTCATTAAACACAGAGCCCCCCGGCCGCGAGCCGTGAATGGAGGACGCAGAGACCATCATGGGCCGTTGTGGCCGTGGGTACCTCCCGCGCAAGTCCAGTCGTTAGGTTGGACTCGAGGGCGGCAGTCCGGCGCCGGGCTTCCTAGGTTCGTCGTGACTAAACCCGAAGCAGGGGAGCTGGACAAGCCGAGCCTTGCTCCCCTGTCCTGGCAGGGTGATGAACAGGGGAGGAGAACGAGGATTGGCGACGTTCAATTTGGATGGCAGTGGAGCCAAGGACCTTTCGGGTGACCAGGAGAACGCTAAAGGGGGAAGAGCCGGAAGAGGGTTAGGGATAGGGGAGAGATGAGAAACCCGACGCGTCTCTACTTGGTCTCTTGGAAGCCCGGGGGTGGTGTGTGTGGTCACCGTGGTGTGGTGTGGGCGAACTGGCGGGTTCGAGAAAGGGATCCCTCGAGGGGGGCCTGTCGAGTTCGACAGTGATGAAGGGCCCGTTGTTGCCAGGGTTCCTTCGACCCATTGCGTACGAGGACAAGGAGAGAGTGGAAGAAGAAATCTCCCGTCAAGATCCTGGATCGAAACCCTCTCCCATCTTCTCCTCCGCAAAGACCACCATCGTGTCGTGATCGTGAATCGTGACATTTTGGTTTGTCGAGGCTCATAGCCCGTGTCGTTCCTTCAACAACTTTCTCTCTCTTTTCTGTCGCACATCTCGCCCGCTCTTTTGTTTCCGCTGGTCCAGTCGTCGGTCCAGCCTCGAATCCAGGAATATCCTTTCAGCTTATCGGTGCGCTTGTCTGTGGACAGACAGAGTTCAACAAGCTCCTAGTCCGCCGTAGGAGGAAGATCGCAAGGAGGAGGAAGCAGTCGAGCGAGCCTAACGCACAAACTCCCGCCGACCGTCCCGTCTCCATTCGATCTAGCAGGAAAGAGGAAAGCGAACCTAGGCAGGTACGAATCACTAGGCTGCCGCTTCGACAATCGAGGAAGCGGCGTCCTTTGGTTCTTGCTCGGTTCAGCTTAGACCGTTGAACACTTTGGACGAAAGGGAAGGAGCGATCCTCTGCCCAGGCCTGTCGTCTCGACTGACTTGGGTTGTTGACTTTGGGCCCCGGCTTCTGCCCCCTCACACCCAGTCACGGCGCCCGACCAGTATACTTCACAGCGCTCTTGTTAGGCCTAGACTGGAGCCCGTCTCATCCCACACACACCCCGACCATCACGAATCCGGCTTCAGGGGAGCGCGCCAACTCAACGCCTTACCCTGAACCTTCTTCTCCATCGATCTCCCGCTTATCCTCCCGTCCACCTCGTCTCCCGACTTCCGGACGCTAATAATCCTTTCTCCTTCACCTCCAGCTCGACGGCTATCATCACCTCGGCTTTTCCGATTTCCTCTGCTATTCTCAGGGTCCAAGGAGCCCTCTCGACTGTGCAAGGGTTCCCTCGTCTCCTGGCGTCTGCTGTCTCCCGTTTGCGTTCCACTCCACTGGACAGCCCGCAGGAAAGACATCATACTTGCCAGTTCCGTGGGACTGTGTCTCTCTTCTGCCACCAACACCGCCTGCCGACCCTTTCGGGCATTTCACCGACCGAGTCCAGAACCAAATCAAGGCAGAGCGGTCAATGGCCTTTCCCCAGACCCATCTCTGGTGACAGACGAGCAAAGCCTCTCTCACATTCCCCCCGCCTGCGGGATAACCATCATCCACCAGGCTCTAGCTAAACGACAAGCACATCCGACACAATGGCCACCACGCTCCCACGGCCATCTCGACCCTCCAACGGGCCACCATCCATGGCTCTGCCCGCCCTTCCCGTTCCCAAGACCCGCAAGAGCACTGGCGGCATTCCCACGCCCAACAGCAAGTCGGCACCTGGTACGCCAAAAAGCGGCCTTCGGGCACCGTCTGCCTCGTTCGCACCACCTCTCAGTCCAGCTCCGACGTCTGCCCTGCCTCAGCCGAGAGCTGTCTCGACGGCGTTGACGCCTGCGAGGACCTTGCGCAAGACGGTCAGCATCAACTCATTCCCACAACCACCCCGCAACGAATCTCGAGTCAGCAGTGTGCCTCCGAGCCCCCTCGGACCCGAATCCCGACGAAAATCGAAGGCCTCCGTCGCTTCCACATACTCGCACCTGAGTAACGGCACACCGAGTCTCCTCAACAGTAGCGGCGACGGCAAAGCCATCTCGAGTGCGAGCGTCCGCATGTCCGACGGCCTGATTAGCATTTCATCGCCCCCGCAAAGCAGAAGCTCCTCGGCGCAGGACTCCTACTCGACATCAGCCACGACGTATGACGACCCCGTCGATGGGGCTGGCTCCAGGAGCGCGGCAGACACCGACAGAAGATCCTCCAAACTAGAAGGCAAGGGAAATGTTGTCGTCAGCGTTCGTGTGCGGCCAGATGCCGGCGGCAACGAAGGAAAGTCAGAAGGGGAATGGATGGTGGACGGACGCAAGTCACTCGTCGCCTACAGAGGGAAGGAGGGCGGCGATTATTTCTACGGTTAGCCATCCGAGATCTTTGGTCCATGGCCACGCACTAACCTGCCCTCTAGATAATGTTTTCTCGACACATGATGACAACAGCAAGGTATACGACCACATCGCGAAACGACTTGTCAGGAGGGTCATGGAAGGCTACCACGGCACCGTCTTCGCCTACGGAATGACCGGCACAGGAAAGACTTTCTCCATGCAGGGCACGGCGTCCTCGCCAGGTGTCATCCCTCTCGCCATCACCGACATCTTCTCGTACATCAGGGAGACGCCCTCACGGGAGTTCTTGCTCCGCGTCAGCTACCTCGAGATCTACAACGAGAGAATCCACGACCTTCTCAGCATGTCGACAGCACCGGGCGTAGGCGGCGGCCAGGAGGAGATCAAGCTGCGCGAGGATGCCAAGCGAGGTGTCTATGCCAGTCCGCTCAAGGAGGAAATTGTACAGAGCCCGACGCAGCTCCTCAGAGTCATCGCCCGTGGTGACCAGGCCCGTCGAACCGCCAGCACACAATTCAACGCCCGAAGTTCACGAAGTCACGCGGTGGTACAGATCGTGGTGGAAAGCCGGGAACGCATTCCAGGCAACACCGGTGGCGAGAGCAAGCGATCTGGGCTGCTCCCGGGAGGCGTCCGTGTATCCACACTGAGTCTCATCGATCTGGCCGGGTCCGAGAAGGCCGCCGAGACAAAGGAGCGCAGAACGGAAGGCTCGCACATCAACAAGAGTTTGCTGACTCTGGGCACCGTCATCTCCAAATTGTCCGAGCACAAGGAAGGGAAGGCCGATAAGGACGGCAAGCATCTGCCTTATCGCGACAGCAAACTGACACGCCTACTCCAAGGCGCTCTGTCGGGTGGCTCTCTTGTCAGTATTCTCTGTACGATTCAGATCGGATCGGCCGGTAGTGCTGCTGCCGCCAACAGTCACACAACAGAGACGATCAACACCCTCAAATTCGCCTCGAGAGCCAAGAACAACATTGTCAGTCATGCGAAGAAGGCTGAAGAGGCACTCGGCAGTGGTGGAGACGGCGGAGCCAGGGTGCTGTTGGAGCGTTATCGCATGGAGATTGTCGAGTTGAGAATGCAGCTCGACACACAGGCCAAGGAGAAGAAGGCGCAGAAGGTCGTGGAGGAGAAGTCAGCCGACGCTGAGGAAGAAAAAGTGCGTGAGCAGGAACAAGAGTACCGCCACGAAGAGCAGATGCTTGAGATGCAACTCGCACGGACGGCCTTGAAAGAGCGGATTGACCATCTCAACCGTCTGATCCTGAGCTCAAAATCGATTGGTGTCAACAGCGGCTCCTTCAGCTCCCTGGGCGTCCGTGCCTCGATGCTCTCCACCAGATCCTCCATGGCTACGCCCAGCAGCGGCCGACCAGCTCTCGACAGAACATCGTCAATGACGTCAGCATCATCAACAATAGGACGCCGTTCAAGCGGAGGGGCCCAGCAGACATCGGGATGCGAAGCGCCCGAAACGGGCCCGGAAGACGACGACAGCGCGGGCGAGTTCGGTGACGGGACGGCCTCTCTGGCGGCCCAGAACCAAGCCCTCCAGGCGGATCTGGTCGACAAGAACCGGTATATTCAGACTCTTGAGAAGCGTCTCATGCAAGCGCGTAGAGCGAGCTCGTCCCGGACGTCGGTGGGATTCTCTGCCCCCAACAAGGGCATCATGGTGGGAGAGGACCACAGCGTGTCGGCATTGCTGCGAGACAAGGATACCGAGATTGCGGACCTGAGAGCGAGGCTGGACGACAAGGACCGCATGCTGGCTGCGTTGCGCGGCGCTGCACGGTCACGGGACACGGCCGAGGGGAGTGCCGAAGGACGGAACTCGCAGTTTTTCGAGCAGACGATTCAGGCGCCCACGAGTCCCCCATCGGCGTCGTCGAGCTACTTCCCAGAGATTCGCAAGCGCCGTAAGAGCGAGGATGAGATGAGCAAGATGCTCGACGAGATGATAGGAGAGCGAGTCGACAACGGGCTGATCGTGCGCGGCAACCGCGGTAGCGTCCGGGCGGTTACGGACCGCGGCCGGCTGGAGGCACTGTCCGAGCCCAAGACGGACTTTGAGCCCTTGCGGCCGACTTCGTCCATGGGAGAGGAGGCGAAGCCCAGGGCGGAAGTGTAAGGTTCACATGGTTCTGGATGAGACATAAGGATCATGGGTCGAGAGCGAGGAAGGGCGTTTTTGGGTCACGGGGTTCCTGTTGCGTGCTGTTTTCTTCCTTTTCTTCATTTCACCTTATACCCGATAGTTTCGTTGCGACGGGAGCCGGCATCAGGCTGGCTCGGCTCGGCTGTCAGCGGGCTGCCGCATCTCGGGCGGCAGACCCGAACGCGGCCAGGACTGAAGAGGTACATATGCGTATGAGGATGGGGTCCTGTTCGCTGGTTGTAATAAGAGATGACGGGACGGGGCGGTCTTGTATGACTACGAGGGGGCTAGCGATTGGGAGCGGCATCTTCCAGAGAGAATAGATGTTATCCAACATGGTCTATTGGGATTTACATGAGCATGATGAGCATGGCCGTCGAAGCAAACGACGACGAAGACGCTGCCCGATATGCTAAAATGTGTTTGTACAATGATTACAGCTGCGCCACGGCAGTTTGCCCTGTTGGCACATGGCAAATTCGAATGTAAGGCCTCAGTGACTGTACTTGCTGATGGTCTGCTGCTATCCGTGTTGAGAGACATCATCTCTTCAGTTGTATGATGGTGCTAATTCGAATATCACAGCCCGGCCGAGTCACGGACGACCGAGGGACAAGCGGTACAGTTCCCATGTTGACACGAGCCGGCGGTGAGGCCTTTCGATGACCAGTCTGTTGCGCAAATCTACTCGCGCGCTTACAAGATACGGGCGAGAAACAGATTCTCGGGGTGGCCTGTGAACTTGCAGCCATCGTGGTGCCTCATGTACGACGTTGAAGGGGTCACAGATGGGGACGATCCAATGGCGTGGACGGACCCGATCGGGGGACATCAGAAAAGGGTAGGTGGTGCGTTCGAGCCAATGAGAGAACGGCATGGAGGGGCCGTTTCGGGGCAGGTGAGGGGTGATGATTGGCCAAAAAGCAGCTCTAGGAGGACCCGAAGTTCTGAAACGTCCCCCAGCCAGAGATGGGGCCGGAAGCGCACGATACATCGAATCATGTCCCTCGAGGGCGGTCCAGTGACGAGGAATACCTTGCCGATGGTGTCCAGGGTCTCCCCCCACCACTGCGTCACCATTGGAAGGAGAGGAAGGCGTGGACAGCTTTAGGAAGTTGCTTCCCGCCGAGGATGGATCGTCCCTTGTTTCGTCGGTAGCATTTTTGATCCGTTTGGGGGGGCTCCTCTCCCCTTTTTCATCTTTGGGGCCTCGCGGGCTTTTCCTTTGGGCGCAGATCCGTGGAGTCAAGACCAACTCTTGCAAACAACAAAAAGGCCGCCGACTGTTCCCCGCCGGCCGGGAAGGATTTACAGTACCAAGCAAGGTCGCTTCGAGGGACAGAAAGCAAACGGAGGGGTACAAAGCTTCCCATCCTTGTCCCTCTCTTGTCTCTCACGGGCACACGACTCCTCGACCCGTCCGAGCTCTCCTTTGCTTTTCTCGTTCGTCCCGAGTCGTCTCGTCTCGTGAGAAAGGGCAAAGCCGCGCACGGCATGAGCTGATCGACAGGGCACTTCCCTTTCTACCGTTTGGTTTCATCTTCTTGTCTATACTTGTTACGTTATCTGTTCATATATCTCCTCTTCTCTCCTGGGCGGACGCTTGTTTGCTCGCTTGCTCGCTTGCTCCCTTGTTGGACGACCGCCGAGCACGACGACTTCTGCCGTACGACCTCTCAGCCCACGGTGACGACGTTGCCCTCGTCCACCCATTTGGGTCTCGAGGCCTTCTTTCTTCCAGCAAACGACGGGCACTCGGAAGAGTCAAGATCCCAGCTCGATTCCCATCCTGGCCGGCAGCTGCATGACAGTTCGGCCTGGTTGACGCCGTGATCGACACTCAGATCGACGTCGCTTCATTTACGCCAGTCAACGATCGGCTGTTCCCCTCTGCCGACTTTGCGTTACGGTCCCCAGGATCACAGGGGACGCGCGCATGTCTTGGTTCCCTTCCCCCGCCAACTTTCGTCATCCTCGATCCTCATTAACTCTTGACCGGCCCTCCCGCCTCTGCCACTGACACTTTCGGTCTCGTGGTTCCCCAGACTTGATGGGTCTTTTCGGTCCGCCTCCTCCAACGGCTTTTCGTTCTGCGGTCTCGCTCTGCCGCTACCTCGATCACGACAGACTGACCGTGTGACCCTGTGGCATCCCAGGGCGTGCTTCTCGAAACAAAGACCACTCCTTCTCTGCCTCTGGACTTGCTTCCCATATACGTTCCTTACCAACTAGCCTCGACGACATATCTCTCTTCCTTGCTCTTGTTGCATTTTTCTTGATACCCTTTTGTGTGCGAGGCACTCCCTGACTAGAAGCATCCGAGGCTTCTTCTCCCTTCACTTCTTGAGACATATACTTATCTTGCGACATCTGGCTCTGCCAGTACTACTCCGATCATGGCCATCGGAGACAAGGCGCCGGCTCCCCTTAACCTGAGCCAGGCCAAGTTCCTGATGCCCTCGCCGCGGATGAACCTCCGGCGAGCGGCTTCCTACCACAACGACAAGAATGCGTTTGCCCGGTCACCGTTGTCTGCGACGACATCTCGCTTCAACTTCAACCACCTTCTCTTCGCATCCCCGCCTCCTTCGCCGAGTCTGCCGGCACTCGTGCCGCGGCCTCGCAAGTCTCCAACACATCCCAGACCGAGCCGCATACTCCGCGCCCTGGTCTGGATCACCTTCTTCTTCCTCATCCTCTACCTGGCCACCATCATCACGACGACGGGGAACGTGACGGCCGGCCTGCCTTACCTGGTGACGGAGCCCCGATTCGAGATGGTGGGCCAGGACGAGCTTCCTGACTTTGCGACGCCCATTGTCGTGGCGGACACGAGCGGGCAATACAGATGGACCGTCTCCATTCCTACGGACTTTGAGTTTCCCCTGACAGTGGAGGACTATGGCGACATGTGCAGCAAGTGCCGAGAGGCTTCTGCCAGGGTTAGGGAGGTTAGAGGCAAGAACCCCGCGCCGCAGCAGACATCACTCGGACGCGAGAGCCGGGGCGACAAGTACTTTGTCGACGTGCCGGATGCCGAAAAGTCGGGCCTCTTGCCCGGCATCTCGAGGCCGCAAAAGCCGCTCGGCAGCATCATCGGGGAGAACTACTACTCCTCGGTGCAGAAGCCCATCTGCGAGAGCAGCATGACGTTTGTGCTGGAGACGACAGATGCGGGCCTCGGCAACACGCTCATGGAGCTCTGGATCTTCTACGGCCTCTCCCTGAAGCAGGGGCGGGCATTCTTCATCGACGACTCGAGATGGGCATATGGCAAGTACACGGACATGTTCCAGCCGCCACCTGTGCCTGACTGCCGCCCACCGCCGCGGCACCAGATCCTCCCCTGCCCGACCCAGGCGCGGCACCTCCTCGTGTCGTCGGCGACGGCCAAGGAGCTGTGGTCCGACTCGCTCAGCCGGCCGTACCCCCAGGGTAACACGTACGACAAGGGGATGCGGGACATCTACAAGCTCGCCTCGGAGGGGTACCGGGCGCTGTTCGAACTCAACAAGGAGGACGCCGAGTACGTGAGCAGGCGCGTCAAGACGCTTCGCGGGCAGGCCAAGAAGGACTCACGCGAGGGCACCGTGACGGGGATGCACATCCGGCACGGCGACCGGCACCCGCTCGAGTACCAGTACCGCAGCTCATACATCCCGGCCAACGTATTCACGGAAAGGGCGCGCAGCCTGTCCGGCACCGGCTCGGCGCAAGGCAAGAACGGAGAGCAGCAGAAGCCCGGGTCGCTGCTGGTGGTGGCGTCGGACGACCCGATGGTGTACGAGTCGGAGGACATGGCCGGAGTGGCGCGGGCGCAGGAGCAGATACGGCTGGCAGGCAAGCAGGACGTGCAGGGCGAGGGCCATCGCAACGCGCGGGTGATGCGGCACTTTGTGGACGAGTCGTTCGGGTGGGAGGGCGGATTCTTCGGGGGCATGTTCTGGAACCTGGGGCTGCCGTCGATGAGCGCGTCGCACGCGGCGACGGTGGAGAACATGAGGTTGCCGCCGTCGGAGGAGACGCTGCGGCTGCGGAGCTACGTCGGGCGGGCGTACCTGATGGACCTGGCGGTGCTGGCGGGCGCGAGCGACAGGGTGCTCTGCACGGTGAGCGCGATGGGGTGCCGACTGCTGGCGGTGATGATGGGGTGGGAGCGGGCGATGGAGCGGGAGGGGTGGGTGAATGTGGATGGTGATTACGGGTGGACAGCGTTGACGTGGTAGGGTGCAGGAGAAATGAATACATTTATCAAGTTACATCGGTTACATCGAGTTCGGGTTCCTTTAATTGTGTGCATGATGTATTGGGTAGCGCTCACGGTTGAGATAGTACACTTATATCACACTCGAGAATATCAAGACGAGGTCTGGATGTGGTGTTTGTTACAAAGACCCGATCGGAGTGATGCGCCTAGTATGATTGGGTGATCGCCCAAGCGAATTTGAGCCAATTGCCATGCTGAAAGACGGTCCAAACAGAAGGGGCAGTTTGGGAATTGGTGATCACGGAGGGGCGGGACGGGACCGATAAGATAGAGATCTCAGGGGTCGTCGAGGAGACATGTGATGCGGTGGATGCATCTTGCCCATGTGTCATCAGTGGGGTTTATTCTTTGCATTGAAAATCCTCGTCTTCTTATTCGGCTCTAGGCAAACGGAATGGAAGACGAGTCCGGTGGTGGCAATCTCTCGTGGCTTCATGCCTTGGACGAGTCGGCAGGTTTGTCGGACGATGGGAGCGTTGTAGACATCAGTCGACGCCGTTGGTGACGCGACGCCCTGAAAGAAGAGCGAACCCGAATACGATGGGCCTGTGATTGGTCGGGATGGATCTGTTCAGCGGCCAGGGCGCTGTGAGATCACTGAGATCGCTGAGATTGGCGCCACACCGCCTGACGAATGTGGCCGGTTCCTGGATCGGGAGAGTGGGGCCAGGGAAAGGAAAATATTGCCGTCGAGTATAATTAAACTCTTGAATGCTGCGCATCTATCGCGTCCCTCCCCCCCTATACTGCCACTGCCATTCACCACCATCAACACCCTCCTCTTCCGGACCACGAACGGGTCATTGCGACGCGCAGGCGATCACGAAAGCGCCAGGCAGTAGGACAGTACTTCTCACCATGGGCGTCCTCCAGGATGTCGCGGGCCCGCTGGGCGACCAGTTCAGGTCCCTCAACACCTTCGCCCAGGTCGGCATCATCGCCGCCGTCCTCGTCTTCCTCTCCGTGTTCTGGCACGTCACCCAGCAGCTCTTCTTCGCCAACCCCAATGAGCCCCCCGTCGTCTTCTCCTGGTTCCCCTGGATCGGAAGCACCGTCACCTACGGCATGGACCCTCCCGTCTTCTTCAGGAAATACCAGGCCAAGGTACGTCTCTCTCTTCCGGTCCGCGATCACGAGTACCATCCGCTGACAATTTCACTCCCAGTACGGCGATGTCTGGACCTTTGTCCTCCTCGGCAAGAAGATGACCGTCGCCGTGGGCCCCAAGGGCAACGACTTTATCCTCAACGGCAAGCTGCGCGACGTCAACGCGGAGAAGATCTACACCGTCCTCACGACGCCCGTCTTCGGCAAGGACGTCGTGTACGACTGCCCCAACGCCAAGCTCATGGAGCAGAAGAAGTTCATCAAGGTCTCGCTCACGACCGAGGCGTTCCGCTCCTACGTGCCCATCATCGCCGACGAGGTCACGCAGCTCATCAAGAAGCTGCCGAGCCTCAAGGGCGCGTCCGGCGTCGTCGACATCCCGCCCACCATGGCCGAGCTCACCATCTACACGGCCTCGCACACGCTCCAGGGCGCCGACGTCCGCAAGCGCTTCGACCAGTCCCTCGCCCACCTCTACCACGACCTCGACAACGGCTTCTCTCCCATCAACTTCACCTTCTACTGGGCGCCCCTGCCGCGCAACCGCCTCCGCGACCGCGCCCAGAAGAAGGTCGCCAGCATCTACATGGACATCATCCACGAGCGCCGCGCGCGCGGCGACGCCGAGGGCCTCGACATGATGAGCCACCTGATGCGCTGCGTCTACAAGGACGGCACGCCCGTACCCGACCACGAGATCGCCCACATCATGATCGCCCTGCTCATGGCCGGCCAGCACTCGTCCTCGTCCGTCTCGTCCTGGATCATGCTGCGCCTCGCCCAGAACCCGCACGTCATGCAGGAGCTGTACGACGAGCAGGTCGCCGTCCTCGGCGCCGACCTCCCGCCCCTCACCTACGAGGACCTCGCCAAGCTGCCCCTCAACCAGGCCATCATCAAGGAGACGCTGCGCATGCACGCGCCCATCCACTCCGTCATGCGCGCCGTCGAGCAGCCCATTCCCGTTCCCGGCACGAAATGGGTCGTCCCGACCTCGCACCGCCTGCTCTCCGCGCCCGGCTGCTCCGCCAACGACCCTGCCTACTTCCCGAACCCGTCCGTCTGGGACCCGCACCGCTGGGAGGCCGACTCGCCCAACGCGCCGACGCTCGGCGCCCGCGCCCCCGAGGAGGAGGAGGAGAAGATCGACTACGGGTACGGCCTCGTGTCCAAGGGCGCCGCGTCGCCGTACCTGCCCTTCGGCGCCGGGCGCCACCGCTGCGTCGGCGAGCAGTTCGCCAACGTGCAGCTGCAGACCATCGTGGCCATGATCGTGCGCGAGTTCAAGTTCCGCAACGTCGATGGCGGGGACGGCATCGTCGGCACCGACTACACGACGCTCTTCTCGAGGCCGCTCGAGCCGGCCAAGGTCGCGTGGGAGAGGCGCGAGAAGGCATAGTGCCCAGGGGGTGTTTGGTTCTTTCCATTTTTTACAGTCTGGCATAGAAGGGGGTTCCGTGATGAGCGGCAAGGTGCTGCTCGGCCCCTGTTAGTATCTTTTAATACATGTCATGAGATGATGCCATTACTATGCACGGGAAGTTCTGTTTTTGATTTGATGATGGTGATGATAGTCTTGATGTTGAGTGAGGTTGAGGTTCTGGACATAGTTCTATGCTTCTTCTTGGATCACTCCTGCACCTCGCGGGACTGTTTGTCGAGTCAGTCTCATGAGGTTGTGTTTGGCTCGGCATGACCGTGAATGTCATGGTGGCCGCGTTGATGTCGAAGCCACCCGTGATGCAGACACCTGGACTTCAACCTGGATGGATCCGGCTGTGACAGCACATACCTCGTGTCAACAGGGGACCATACGCACATGATCACACTCAGGGGTCGTAACTCGGAATGGGCTAGCTTGGACGGAGTGTGACCTGGCAAGTAGACACGGTCAAGTGCCAGTGACGATACATATACACATGGTCTCCCAACAAGCAATACCAGCATCCCAAGGGCAGCATTTATGTGGTCTATTAATCCGCATTAAGAGCGCTCGCTTGTACAAGTGATGATGCTAGACACGCCGCATACCTGACTCCAACGACACTCATCTCCTCCCCAGTACTCTACCACCTTACCACCTTACCACCTCGCCCGGCTCGTGTCCGCCATCTCGACCGGCGGGCTGTCGGCCGTCAGCTCGGACGTGGTGGGCCCCGGGGCTTCGACGGGAGGCGCGCTCGGCGCCTGGGCGTACTGCTGCCCGGCGTACGCATGTCCCCCGTACGTCTGATCACCGTACGCCTGGTCGCCATACACCTTGGGCGGCGCGTGAGCCTCACTCAGCTCCGCCGACACCGGCGCCGCGTGCGTGCTCGTCGCCGCGCCCCGACGCCTCCGCCGCAGGAAGAACCAGACCAGCCCGCCGATGAGCGCCACGCCGCCCACGCCGCCGACGACGGCGCCCACTATGGTCCCCGTCGACACGGAGTCGCCCCCGCCATCCTCGCTGCCGCCGTCACCGCCGTCATTACCGCTCTCGCTCCCGCCGCCCCCGCCCCCCGGCTCACCCGACTCCCTCGCCGCAAACAGCGCCTCGACCTCGTCAGACGCCCAGTCCACCGTCCTCATGCCCCCGGTCTCGTACCACGCCATGATATCGTCGTGCGTCTCGTACTTCGCGGCATCCGCGTCGTACCGTTCCACCCACCGCATCGCCGCCATGTCGAAGAGCCCAATCCCCTGCGGCAAGGGATCCTGACGGCTCCAGTGCCCGTGGGCGCCACCAGTGCTGTTGAGGCCGCCCCAGCTCAGCATGTGGCGGCCGCCGACGAGGGCGCACGCGTGGTCGCGGCGCTCCGTGGAGCCGGTGTCGGGTGCCCGCGTCCAGCGGAAGCCCGGGAGGCTCAGGGCGTGGACGTCGCGCTTCGTGGCTTGGGAACCGCGGATCTCGCCGCCGTAGACGAAGCTGCGGGGGTCAGCTCTATTTCTCACGTGTCTGATTTTCGGAGGCCTCACATCTCATATGTCCCGTTGTGGCCCTGCACGCCGACGGAGCAGTGCGTGGCGCGCTCGTCGGGGACGTCGCCGGACGTCTCCTGCGCGAACCACTGGCCCGTGACGGGGTCCATGAAGTGCAGGCGGCGGAAGCTGGGGTACTCGTCCTCGTTCTCGCCGCTGACGCCGCCGAGGATGAGGATGATGCCGTTGGGGCCGAAGCCCGGCACGTAGGTGGCGGTGCCGCCGAAGAGGCCGCCGTCGCTGGTGTAGGGGGCCCTGGCCTCGCGCGACCAGGCCTTGGAGTCAAAGTCGAAGGCGACGTGGCCGGCGACGGAGGGCACGGGGCTTGGGGCCGACTCCTTGTGCGAGACGCCGCCGAAGACGAAGCCCTTGTCGGGCGTCGAGGCGTAGGCGGCGCCGAAGGTGCGGTCGAGCTGCTCGAAGCGGCCGCGGTTCGAGAGGTCGGATTCCTCGGACCAGGAGCCGCCGCCGCGGCCGTCGGCCTCGAATTTCCAGAGAACGGGGGGGTCCTGGAGGGTCTGGCCGTGGGAGGCGCCGCCGCCCCAAACGTAGAATGTGTCTTCAGACTCTTGCTTGAGGATCGACTGCCTGTTCAGGGGGATGTTGTCGCTGGGCCGGGGGATCTCGTTGATTTCCACGTCGGCGGGGGACCATGATGTCGAGAGGTCGATCGACAGAGTCGCGTTGGCTAGAGCAGGAGGGTCAGCGGTGCACGGCTTTGCGTAGGCGGCTTTGTCGACGGACCTGCATTGGTGAGATGTCCGGTCACGTTGAATCCTCGCTCCGACAGCTCGCCGCCGTCAAAGTAGATGTAGTCGCCGATGACGCAGGCCCGGGAGCCGAGCCGGCGGAGGAAGTCTTCGGTCGCCGGCACGTCGTGCGGACCGTCGTCGCTCTGGGCGTCACATCGCGCGAGGATGCCCGCCAAGGCGAGTGCCGTGCTAGAGAGTGACTCGAGAGAGGTCCTCATCCTGAAGGCTCGGGTGGTACGGCAGGCCAAGTGTTCAAGTGCTGGATGGAATCACCCCGACACCAATGAAGGGAGCAATGATGAAGAGGGAATTCATGCTGAGGAGGACGGGCGCATGGCCAAGCAAGTTTATGCAGTCGAGCAGTCTTGTTGACACCCCGGCCTGCTGCGCAGCCCCCTCTAAACGCGTATCGCCGGGTTGGGATGACATCGTTGCTACCAACTGGCGATCTGGTCGGCCTGCCAAGGCTGCAGGGGTCTTTCGACTAGGGTTGGGAACCTGTCAGCCTGCAGCGTTTGATTGTGGGTGCTGATTGAGCAAAGGATCTCGAGCATGGCTTGGCCGTCTCGGTGAGTAGAGAGAGTGTAGATTCCGGTCAAGAACCAATGAATGAGATGAGTCCTGGCAGGATGGGTGCTGATGGTTAGGTCTGGGAATACCCCTTTTACCCCTGTTATTTCAAGACGATAGGTCTGTCGTCAAAGGTGTGTCACCCTTCCCCGGGTTCTTGTGGTCGTCTTGATCCTCGCGCCTCATGAGCAGCCTGGCCATATTCCTAGCGAAGTCAGCCAATGAAATGCCAGTGCTTGTCGTAGATATTCCAAAGATGTCCTTAAAGCCAATGACCCGCTCGTCAACCGAGTATAGTGCGCATGTATCATTCATTCATGTATCATACCCAAGACGCACCTCAACCCTACCCTGTTAGCACCCAAAACTGTCACCCTGCCATGCACCCGCCATCCTCCAGACTTCATAAACCTCCCCTCAGGCCCCCTAAACAGTGATCCAGCGCGCCATCCACGTGTCCACCACCTCCTTCGCCTCATCCACCAGGCCAAGATCCAGCAACAGCTGCGTCGTCCCGCGCACCGCCGACTCGAGCGCCGAGAAGATCCACGCGTGCGTGATGCTCGTGTGCTCGCCGATGAAGACGGTGTTCGCCTCCGTCTTGTGATACGCCGGGATGAAGAGCTCCTGCTGCCCGACGCTTGGCGACGCCCACGCGCCTGCCGCGTGCTCGTCCACCTCCCAGCACTGCCTGTCGTACGCGCCCGTGAACTGCTCGTCGGCAATGGCGCCGTGCACCTCGACCATGGCGCGCTGGATCATCGCCACGTGGTCCGCCTCGCTCAGGGCCGCGACGGAGCGTGCCGACGCGCCCGAGGCGTACGAGCCCAGGATCACGCCGGGGCGCGTCGAGTTGATCTCGTAGGCAGGGTAGCACACGGAGCCCACGCCGGGAATGTCAGTCGAGCCGCAGCCGCCGAGGATCGGGGGGTCAAGCGACTCCCAGAAGCGCGTCTTGTAGTGCAGCGCCACCTTGCAGGACTGCTGGTAGTTGAGGGTCGAGATAGCGCGGGAGAGGAGGGAGGAGTACGTGGGCGTGCGCCAGAGGCGGACCTTGGAGAAGGGCACGGCGACGACGGCATAGTCGTACTCGGCGCTCTGGGCCGGGCCGGAGGGGGTGTCGCGCCAGGAGAGGGAGACCTTGGACGTGTCCTCGTCGTAGGCGAGGCCGTCGACCTTGCGGCCGTATGTGATGCGGTCCGCGATGTGCGGGCCGAAGGCGCGCGGGAGCGCAGAGAGGCCCTTGTCGATGGTCTTCCAGGTCGTGGCGCGGAAGTAGACGCTGTCATACCAGGACCCCCACATAGGAGACGAGCCGGAGCCCGCGAGGAAGTCGACGGTATCGGCATCAAGTCCAAGCTGGTAGCGGAGGTACATCGACTCGGACCAGTGGAAGAGCCCGCGGTCGATGGCGTCGCGGTGCGCGCGGAACACGTTGTCCGAGATGTTGCGCATGCGCTCCGGCGTCATGTCGAGGAGCCGCGTGATGAACTGCCCGCCGAGGTCGGCGCCCACAGGATCAGAGGCGTTGGGCCGCGCCGGAAGAAGGTCAGGTTCGGCGGCAACTTGGGCGGCGCTCGGGATGCGGCCATCGGGTAGGCGATAGCCGCGCGAGTTGGCAGGCGTGTTCGGGCTGCTCTGAATCCAGGGGATGAACTTGACAGCCAGGTCTGAGGCGTTGCCGTTCATCTGGTTGAGGACATCGGCCAGCTGGAAGATCATCTTGTGGTCCTTGATGTCCAGCGTCCGGTTCGTGTCCTGATACATGACTGACACAGGGAACCTGTTGAAGTTAGTACTAGGGCTCATGGTATATGGAGGGCTGTGCTTCAACAGACCGCATGGGGCCCATCTCCTGGTACTGGTAGTCGTCCGGGCCGGTGCCGTTGAGGTACATTGTGCGCACGCGTCCGCCGACACGCTCGCTCGACTCAACGATGTGCCAGTTGGTCATGCCGACAGAGTCGAGCAGAAGGCTGGTCATGAGACCTGCCATGCCACCGCCGACGATGGCGATGCTCTTGCTCTTGGCCTCCTCCGTCGAGACTGTCGTCTTGTTCTTCGACTCGAGGTAGCGAACGCCGTCGAACCAGAGGCCGTTGGAGTCGCCGATCTCATGGAGGGCCTGGCGCTTGCGCAGCGACTCCACGAATTCGATGGGCTCAGACCGGCCGATGAGGGTGCCCTCGGCGGTGTAGGCGTGCAGGCAGCCACGCTCGTGGATGTCCCGGGGGACCTTCCAGACGAGGCGATCCGGCGCGGCCTCGCGTGTCGAGAGCATTGAGGCGACCTCGTGGTGGTACTGATCCGCCCTCTTCATGTTGCAGTCGCCATAGGCGACACGGACTTGGTTGCCATGGGGGAAGTTGTCGCGGTAGGTGAGGTGAACGTTGTGGACCGAGCCGGAGGAGACGGCGTCCAGGCCCCGGAACTTGATGGAGTTCTGGGCACCGGGGGCCGGGCTGGCCAAGGCCGAGCCGCCGAGGGCGAGGAGAGGGAGCCAGGTAGCCAGCATATTGAAGAAGTGCGGTCTTGGGTGACTGGATGCTGGTTCTTTCTGGTCATGGCAGAGCACCTACCAGGCGCGTCTTATATCCTCCCCAGCTTGGCCGATGCCCGGAGACCACCTCTGCGCCCTTTGGACCACCCCGCGGGTTGTCATGTCACATCCAGCCGAGTCCAGACGCCCAATGGCCTCGCGAGGGTCGTATATTCACGCATACTCGGTGTCGATAACGCTGACCGGGGCAGAATGAAGCCGGATCGCCCAGTGAGCTCTCGTCATGGACATGACATGAGTAAAGTCCCTCGCCGGGAACTCTCCCGACATGACCTGATCTTCGTTTGCCTATCTCTTTTCGTATGACATCTATCATGGCTGGTGCCTGTCTAGCCGGCTCGTCGTGGGCCTCAACCAGGCTTATCGACAGGACTTGGGTCGTGACAGGTTCGCATGGGCTGGGAAGACATGACATGGACCGAGATAAGGGAACGGTAGGGCGCGGTCTTGGTGCAGCGATAGAGACGCAAGTTCCCTCAATCCCCGCCGAGTGGCTGGCTAGACTGTCTTGGCGCGCGGGGTGGTTCGAAGGAGAGAACTGTCAGTGTCACCCACGCGGAACCAGAGGAGCCAACGATGTTGTCATGTCGGAAAATAATGGCGCCACATGGAATTCTTCAGCTTCTGTGTTACTTCTTTTCTTCCACTGTCTGGCCAAGGCGGCGGTCTGGTAGAGTCAAGGGCTGTTCTGGATTGACGGTTGTGGTGATGCCAGTTGACTCGAAGTCTACTTTAGCCTTTAGCCGTTGAACAGTTCGAGTCAGTATTCAGGTGCCACCATCTTCAACCATGGCTAAGATCGTCTATCTCTTCACGCACCTCTGATAACCGACTCAAGGTAGACTCAGGCCAACAACCCCGCTTTAGAGGCAAACAGGAGAGAATATCTGTTGGTCATCGCCAATGTCAATGAATTTGCATCGGGATGTTCGGAATGATCTATCCGATAAGCATGCAGCGCACAGCAAAGTTCGGCGAGCAGGAAGCGGTCAGCCTCTGACTCAACGTGCTTCGCATGTCGCTCCGAGAGAAATCCAGCGATACGGAATGCATGCCGCAAGCGAGGCCCTCACCCATTCCCAAAAAGGCAGGCTATCAAGGCGAACCATGATCCCGGGACGTTCGCTGATAACGGCCACAGGGTTCTCATGCAGCCCCATCAACCGACTCCATGGGGGTCACCTTCGCCTCCTCGCCGATCGGAGGAACGACGCCAAGATCACATCGCCAATTCTGGAAACGAGGTCAGCAGCTGCTTTGCGAGGTGGCACATAAAAGGCGTGGTAGAGGCCGTCATGGTGGACTGAATCGACCCGGTCAGCACTCCCTCAGCCAGGCTCACCTCCATTCTCCTCGTCCCTTGTTCCAAGTCATACCGTCATCAGAATGCTCGGATCAACCATGTTCAAGACGGCAGCCTTCGTGCTCGCCTCCGTCGGCACCGCACTGGCCAAGTCGCCCATCACCCACCTCGGCAGCCAGGGTGCCATCCTGTGTAAGTCGAGAATGCCCGTCCCCAAACCAAGGCCTCTCCACTAACACCGCCCAGCCGGTGGCGTCATGACGAAAGACATCGTCTACACGAGCGGCACTATCCCCTCCGTCAATGGAACCATTCCTGAGGGCATCGAGGCTCAGACGGCCACGGTCATCGAGAACATCTCGGCCATCCTCGAGGAGGCCGGCACGTCGTGGGAGTACGCCATCAAGACGACCGTCTTCCTCGCCGACATGGGCGACTTCGCCGCCATGAACGCCGTCTACTCCAGCATGCTGCCCAACCCCAAGCCTGCGCGCACCACCATCCAGGCCGGCAGGCTGCCGGGTAACTTCCTCGTCGAGATCGAGGCCGTCGTCGCGCGGCCGCACTGCTGAGTGGTTGCGAGGGGTGTGTATTCCATAGACTATCTGTGAGAGGTCAGCATCGGTATCGGTGGATTCACTGAGGTGAGGTCATCCGTTGGTGAGATTACTGAATACCAAATGCCCTTACAGATTGGGAAGACGCAGACAAGCTTCAAGTCATGCTGAAAACTTCCATGTCCATGTCATGTACAAAACATCAATTTTGTGATGAGACGTAACAAGCGTTCAGAGGTTGAGACCCAACAGTTGTTTCACTCACTTGAGGCAAACCCAATCGCGGCCGCGCGCCCTGCGATATGAACCCGCCCCGCCTTTGTTCGATCATTGCTAGCGGTCCCGGCTCATTTTGATCTTGTGCTTGTTCTAAAGGCTTATTTTATTGGTGTTGGAAAGATCCATTTCGCTATCCGCATCCGGGCAGCTGAGGCTGAAGCAGCGCGCCACGTCTTACCAGCTTCCGAGTCCCCCAACTGTGTGGTGATGCATGCGTGGTGTGCGACGGCGGTTGGTATCTAGCGCGCCAGTGACTACGACCACGTCCGTTCGTGGGCCCTCACCCAGTACTCCGACTGCAGGAAGACGCCCACGTTGATCGACTTCCAGGGCTTGATCGGGTCGACGACAGAAAGGTCAAACCGCCGGATCAGCTCGTAGAAGACCTTGTTCAGCTCCATCATGGCTACGTTTCTCCCCAGGCACTGCCATCGACCATAGCCAAAGACCAAGTCGAGCGTGCTCTCCATCAGCTTGAGCTTCTCTTCGTCGGCGTCAAGCCAGCGCTCGGGCCGGAACTCATCGGCATCGTCCCCGAAGATGTCCCTGCGGCGGTAGATACCCCAGGCGCAGTAACCGATCTGCGTCCCGCCCGGCAGGTACACGCCCTTGAAGGTGTCGCCCTCTGGGGGCACCTCCTTGGACATGAGGCCGACGACGGGCGGATGGATGCGCAGGCCCTCCTTGATGACAGCCTGCAGGTACGGCAGCGTCCTCGCCTCGTCGTCGGCTATGATTGAGCCGGGGAGAGAACGAATTTGCCCGGTCTCCTGCCGCATCGCCTCGACGACGCGGGGCGTCGAGATGATGTACAACAGCGTCGCGCGCACGGCGGTTGCCGTCGTGTCCGCGCCAGCAAGGATCTGCATCAGGATCTCCGACTCGACCTGCTCCTGGCCGAGGCCCTTGGCGATGAATGACCCCAGCATGTCTCGCTGCACCTTGGGGTCGGGTCCGAATCGCTCGGCCGTGACCTTCTTGGCGATGGCCATGGCGCGGCCGACGCCGACACGATCTTTGTCCGATGGGAGCATGCCCTTGAAGATGGGCAGCTGCAGGAGCCTGATGACCCATGGCATGACAGTGGTCACGATGATGGTCGGCATGCTCTCCTCCATGGCGCCAATGTACCCGTGCACGTCGGAATCCGTCTCGAGATCGCCGAATGGCTCGCCAAAGGCCAAGTCAGAGATGACATCGAGAGTGAAGTACTGCGCCTTGTGGCCGAGGTCGAACGGCTTCTTCTCTGTGGCGTAGCGCCGGACCAGATCAAGTAGGCGCTGCACGTTGGCATCGATGCGAAGCTCGAGGCCGTCGACCTCCTTGCCCGAATAGCCGGCGGCCATCTTGGAACGCGTGCTGGCGTGTAGGTCATCGTCACGCTGAGAGAGTACATTGTCCTTGGTCGGGTCGAGGCGCATGGCGTCGTACCATGCTGAGCGCTTGTAGCGGGTGCGCACGTTGAGCATGCGCCTCATCAGCTCGGGGTCGGATGTGATGAGGTCGTTGGGGCCCACGCGGGCAATGTCTCCTGGACGGGGATGGATAAGCGGTTATTCATAAACATAAATAGACCCATGCATGGGCTGTTTGTTTGCTCACGTACCGTACTTCTGGCACACCTCCCACAGGTCGAGGTGCGTGCGACCGCCCCCGACACAGCGGATCAGCCAAGCCTGGGTGAAGCCAGCAATGGAAGGCCCCTTGATGTGCCGCAGTCGTGCATACTGCCTGACGCGTGTGACGACGAATAAGGTGATCAGGAGGGCAGCGCCAATGGGAAGGGCCGGTCGGATATCATGACCAAGCAACAGCATCGTGTAGCTTTTGAGAGCACAAGATGTGACAGATGGTCAGGGACTGGAGACAGAGGAAGGGGAGAAGCCTAGTAAGGAGAAGGAGAACGGAGAAGATGCGCAGGCGAGCGGGAAAAGAAAGTGGGCGGCATAGTTCTTTCCCCCCGGGCAGATTGAAACCCTGACAAACTGGTTCGTGGGAAGGAGCCATGAGGAGCCCCGAGGAGCCCGCTCCTGCCCTCTCCTCTGCCCACAGGTGCCGGGTGCTCCTTCCTTTTGCCCAGGTTGGCGATGCCTGCTTTGCCTGCCCGTTGGCCTGCTGCATTGCTAGGGTACCTTAGTGCACTTGTAGCATGCCCCGGAAGCGGGAGGAAGGCGGGCCGGGCGAATCCTGGAGCTTGTCGGCTGCGGAGGCGCTCCTCGATCCGGCAAATGACCGTTCTTTCCGCCAACCATCCCTGCTGACGCGCATCATGTCTTTCTTTCCAGCTGCTCCAATTTGTCGAGTATTAAGCCTGTTCGTCTGCCTCCCCGCTCATCACCATCACCGCCTCGTCTGTCTGGCAAGGTTCACCCATCGGTTCACGACAGTAAAATCATGCAACACGACAGCGACCCCCTCGAAGCAGATGCAAGTCGATCCCGGTCTTGCCGATATTGCCTGAAGCCCATGCGTTCCGTTCTTCCCAACTAACGAGCGGCCACAGGTCTGGGCGAATGAGCAAGGGGACGTGGACGACGACAACGACTCGGCACTGGCGGTGGTCCGTCTCACTTCTTTTGTTCTTCATCCGACCATTGCGCAATTGACTGATTCCGCTTGACAGTCATTAGCAAGCTCATCCGATTCCATTGCGTCGAGCATATTGAAGTACCGTGAAGAAAACGGCAGGACATACCATGCGTTCAAGGAGGGAAGTGAGTGAACTGTCCACGGATTTGCTTGGAGGCGCAAGCCCATTGTGTGGTGCATCATGGTGCTGACAAAACGGTCAGAATATGTTTTACCGAATGACGAGGTACGACCCGACGGCCAAGCTGCTCTTCGTGTCTTTCCATCATTGCTGACGTTTCCCCTTCAATGCGTCCAGAGCGAAAATGAGCGTCTCGGTCGGTTACAGACCCTTGGTTGAGGCTTCTTTGCCTGTGCTGATCAAGTACAGACCTCCAACACGCCCTCTTTCTTATGACTTTAGGAGGCAAGCTTTACACCTGCCCAGCAGGAAGCGATCGGCCTGTAAATCGGGTGCTCGATGCCGGCACCGGCACTGGTATCTGGGCGATAGACTATGGTCAGCTCCTAAACAGGCCCCTTTCATCAGCGGACATGTACTCATGTGGTTTTGACAGCCGACGAGCACCCAGAAGTCGAGGTCCGCCCGTCTTCGCCCGACCCCGCTGTCTGTTGCCTGCCTCTACTAACAACCTGAAGGTCATCGGCGCCGACCTCAGTGCCATCCAGCCCACCTTGTATGTTCCCGGTGGGCTTCGCTGACATACCCTTGGCTAACACGGGCCCGCAGCGTGCCAGCAAATGCAATGTTCTACGTAGACGATCTCGAGGACACATGGACATATAATGCAAAGTTCGACTTCATCTACGGCCGCATGCTTACCGGGTCGATACGGGACTGGCCAAAGTTTATCCAGCAGAGTTTCGAGTACGTCTGAACCCCTCGCTCCATGCATGGACGCTCTCTGATACCTTTTGTGTAGCAACCTCAACTCTGGCGGCTGGCTCGAACTCGGAGATATCATCCTCGACCTGAAATCGGATGACGGCACAGTGACAGACAACTCGCCCGCGCGGCAGTGGGGCAAGTACATGCTCGAGGCCGCCGACATCTTCGGCGCCCCACTGGACAGCCCAAAGCGCTACAAGAAGCAGATGGAGGATGCCGGCTTCGTCGACATTGTCGAGACGGTGTACAAGTGGCCGACCTGTTCGTGGCCTAGGGATCCGACGTTCAAAGAAATTGGTGAGTGTGCTCTGTGGCTTGGAGGGCTGACTACCTTATGCTGACACGCGCGAATGTGCTAGGCTTGTGGACGTATGAGAATCTCGGGAATGGCGCGTCCGGTCTGAGCCTCGCTCTCTTTACACGTGCCCTGGGCTGGACTCAGGAAGAGGTCGAGGTGTTCTTAGTGGAAGTGCGGAAGGATATGAGGAATCGGGCGGTACACGGTTGGTGGCCGATCCATGTGATATACGGTCGGAAGCCGTGAGGGAGCAGTGCCTATGTACCGGCCTCTCTTGGATTATTGGGAGGTCCTCGGTAGTACAAAGGTCAACTATAATGATCGGTTGCAGGCCGAATCATGCTGCCTCCGAGCTGGATGCACCCTATGCGGGGTCTTGGAAGAGCGGGGCAAACGTCACCGCGTCTTGGTCCCTTCTTAGGGTCTTCTTAGGGCGGCGCTTCATTCCACCAAGCTCAACTCAAACTCGACCTCATGAGAACTTCACTGAGGCACACCGGACACTTACAGACGCACTCGCGTGAGATGCTCCCCAGTGTCACTCCAGAGCTGCATCCTGATAAGATCATCAATAGCTCTTCTCGAGCCCAGCTGCGTCACGCCGTGCATATTTTCATACGCGGGTCATTACCTTGCCCCTCCATCTCTCATGTCCCTTCGTTGAACTTCATCCCTCGATAACCTCCTACGCCTGCCGGCTCACGGCCTCTCGCTAAAATGTCACCCCTCTCCATCCCCTCATTCGCCTCCACCCAGCTCGCCCTCCTCTCCACCGAACTATCGGCCGAACTCGCCTCCTCCGCCGCCCTCATCGCGAACCACACCCCAACAGCTCTCCAGCGCGCCGGCCTCGCCCTGACAAACCTGGTCGTCTCCTCCCGTCGCACGGGTCTCGGCGGCCGCACCGTCCTCGAGCTTGAGCTCGACGCGGCAGTCTCCTCCGCCACCACGGCCGACGGCGCCGCCGAGCTGCCCGAGCACGGCCTGCGCACCGGCGACATCGTCCTCGTCAGCGAGCAGCCCGCCGGCAGCGCCAAGAAGCGCGAGGTCAAGGACCTCGAGAAGAAGGGCGCCCGGGGCGTCGTCACCCGCGTTCGAAGGGAGACGGTCGGCGTCGCGCTCGACGAGGGACGGGATGGGGAGGAGAGGGACGTCGAGTTCGGCGGCAGGCTGTGGATCGTCAAGCTTGCTGACGAGGTCACCTACAAACGGTGCGTCCGGGGTCGTCATGGGATTTCGATGTTATGAGAGTACTGACCCTCCAAGGATGAACCAAACCATGAGCACACTGCAGAAGATGCCAGAGTCCGGTTATTCCAGCTTCATGCGCACGCTTTTCGGCCTCGACAGCCCGTCGTCCGTTCCTGCGGACCTGGCCGCCGACCCGGAGCTCGGCAGCATCAAATGGTTCGATCCCACCCTCAATGACTCCCAGAAGGACGCTATCCGCTTCGCCCTCGCCTCTAGGGAAGTCGCCCTCATCCACGGACCGCCCGGCGTATGTTCTCTCAACATGACCCCCAGCCTTGCACAAGAACATGCGGCATGCTAATACGCGCAGACGGGAAAAACACACACGCTCATCGAGCTAATCCTTCAGCTCACGGCTCGCGACCTCCGCGTCCTCGTCTGCGGCCCCTCCAACATCTCCGTCGACAACATCGTCGAGCGCCTCGCCCCCCATAAGCTCCCCCTCCTACGCCTCGGCCACCCCGCCCGCCTCCTCCCCTCCGTCCTCGCCCACTCCCTCGACGTCCTCACCCAGACCTCCTCTTCCGGCGCCATCGTCCGCGACGTCCGCGCCGACATGGACGCCAAGCAGGCCCTCCTACGCAAGGCCCGCGCCGCCCGCGAACGCAGAGCCATCTACGGCGACCTGCGCGACCTCCGCCGCGAGTACCGCGAGCGCGAGCGCGCCTGCCTCCGCGACCTCATCACCGGCAGCAAGGTCGTCTGCGCCACCCTTCACGGCGCCGGTGGCTTCCAGCTCCGCGACCAGAAGTTCGACGTCGTCGTCATCGACGAAGCAAGCCAGGCGCTCGAGGCACAGTGCTGGGTGCCCCTTCTGACCGCCTCAAAGGCCGTCTGTGCCGGCGACCACCTCCAGCTCCCGCCGACCATCAAGTCGCTCAACGCAAAGATCAAGCCGGAGAAGCCCCGGAAACAGGACGCGGGAGACGGCCCGGAAGCACCGCCGCAGATCAAGGGCATGACCCTTGAGACAACCCTTTTCGATCGCCTGCTTGGCCTGCATGGCTCGTCCATCAAGCGAATGCTCACGACGCAGTACCGCATGCACGAGGACATCATGCGGTTCCCCTCGGACGAGCTCTACGAGGGGAAGCTAGTCGCGGCCGAGGCGGTCAAGGCGCGCTTGCTGCGCGACCTTCCTTACGAGGTCGCGGACGACGAGGACACCAGCGAGCCCCTGATATTCATCGACACGCAGGGAGGCGACTTTCCCGAGAAGAACGAGGACGACGACAAGGACGATGTTCACAAGGCAAGATTCAGCCTCAACGGCGAGAGCAAGAGCAATGAGATGGAGGCCGCCGTGGTAAAACAGCACGTCAGACGACTCGTGGATGCCGGGGTCAAGGCCGAGGACATTGCGGTGGTGACGCCGTACAACGCACAGGTCAGTTGCCGCAGCCCCCCCTCCCCCCTTTTCTCAAAGTCGCCCACGGGACCAGTCCAGGGTATGTGTGGCCCGTCCGACGTCAAGCTGACATGAGGTAAATCAAGCTCGCGCTACTGGCGCCACTCAAGGAGCACTTCCCCGGTATCGAGCTAGGATCTGTTGACGGCTTCCAGGGAAGGGAGAAGGAGGCTGTCATCGTCAGTCTCGTGCGCAGCAATGCGGATGGCGAGGTGGGCTTTTTGGGTGAGAAGCGGCGGTTGAACGGTGAGTCGCGCCCGGAACGCATTGATATGCCAGATATTGACGCGTTGACGCAGTGGCCATGACGCGACCGAAACGCTCTCTGACCGTGGTGGGAGACTCGGAGACGGTCAAGAGGTGAGTATCACTGCCCCTTGAGGCGTCCGCCACTCTACTGACCCTCACTTTTGCAGGGGCAGCAGTTTCCTCAAGCGATGGATGGAATATCTGGAGGAGAACGCAGACCTTCGGTATCCGGATCTCACATCTCTACAGCAGGAGACGTGACAGTTTTCGATGATGTCAGATGGGCCATATTAGCTGCACTAAAGGCGATCTGTGATGCGGCTTTCATGCGGAACCGCCGGGCGGCGGCTTTGCATGAACTCGGCGGACAAACACCGTTCAGTAAAAGCAGGGAGTGATGTCTGCTGTGCAGGGGTCGCCCGCGCATCAGAGATCTTTGGTACTGGAAGGATGGATCGTCTCCAGCATGACACACGAACGGTAGTCGCCGAGAGGTCGCACCGTGTTTTTGTTGCACGCTGGGGAGCCCCAAGCTCAGCTTTGGAACGACAAGGTAGCGACCGGAATGATGTTGTCGAGTGAGGACCGGCGAAGATGTCACCGGCAGGGGTTCAACTTGTCTGGAGACCGCGAGTTCAGCGTCCAAGGACTGTACAGTACTGTACCTACTTGTAGGAGACCCTGGTACTTGTCTGTTTCAGGTCCACGGGTCATCGCTGTTTGGAATGGATGACATCGCCCGTGCCACCCTTGTCGGTTCCTGACGGCCGGCGGGAATATCTCCTAACGAAGCTCCTATTCTCCGATGGCGGGAGTGGTGATTGTGAGTTTGGTTCGACCAGCGATTGCTGTTTACGACGTGTGCCTGGAAAACGGAAAAATTCGAGGCAGCGTACGACATCCACACAAGACATTGTGCGCCTGTGCCATGCGACGAGACTATTGATCATCGCGTCTCCAAGGCTGAAGAAGGTTCCGGCGTACAATGTTGGTCGGGGGACTCGGGTAATTGAGGCGCCCGTGGTACTATCGTCCGGGGTTGAACATGTGACGGGTGATCTTATCGATGAACTGTAGTACGCTGTAAACTATTGCACCCTTCCACAGGGAGCTCAGGCGATGAGTGATCAAACATCCGAGATCGACCCCCAGGGAAGTCCGTGACGGCCTCTTGCTGAGCCCGAAGCAGCATGTGCCAGATGTCGCTAGGACGTGCGGCGAGCGGCTGGGGAGGCATCAGGCCATGACATGCATTGGCAAACGATTAGCGTTACGGTCGTTGCGATTGTTGTGCCACAATGGTCTCGTCTGTCGGGCGGTCATGATCAGCACGAGACAATGGGAAGGCTCGACGACATGATGGCTTCTGTATGGTCAAAGGCAAAGAGATGGTGGCGTCTAGAAAAAGCAACAGGTTCATGCGGTGCGTGAGAGGACGGCATCTTGGGCGATTGGTGCATCGTGGAGGAGGGGCAGGCGTTGGAGGCGCTGGATCGATATCGTCGTGCCATTCTGAACTTCCAGAAACGTCATGGGGGCGGGCCGAATGAGGACGAGGTCCGTGCCGTGTGGCTTGGTGGCTTTGGCCTCTTCGAGGGAGACTGGGGGGTGGTATCGTGGGATGGCAAGATGGCGAGGCAAGGCCATAGAACGGGCCGGGTGTTGTGGAGGGACTTGGCATTGGAACCACGTTTCTGCGGGTTGGCAGTAAAGCTGGGTCGTCTGAAGTTGCACCTGGTTGTACGGGGCCGTAGTGGCCGTCTAATTTGCTGGAAAGGCGAGATCTCAGGTCAGTCGAGCGTTTACCGAGGGCCGCTATCGAGGCGCTAACATAGGGGTGATGTGGTGGTGGTCGTGTTGGTGTTGAAGTCGTGCTCTGTTCGGAACGTTGTCCGGATCTGGAGGCAAAGAGGCGCAAGGGGCTTGGGCCCCCGAGGGGGGATCTTCGACGTACCAATGTACCTAATAAAACGTGAAGTTGTATTGTAGACGGGAAGTACAAGTAAGTGCCCCTACTACATTCATAAGCAGGTTTTCTGCCGTCGATGTGCAGATTCCCAGCTGGGAAAACACAGCAAGAGCAGGGCAGGCGCGACCCAAGAGAGAGAAGGAAAGGAGCTCGTGTTTCAACTTGGGAGAGTCTCGCATGTGACCCTTGTCGTCCTTCCCTGAAAGAGACCGAGCTTAGGGTGGCCCCTTCCCCACCCGGCCGCTGGTGTTCCCTGTCCACACAGGGGATCCCCCGGCAGTCTTCCGCCGGAGGAGGCTCCAAGACCCTCCAAGGAGCCCCGAGGAACCCTCCTGTCCTCTCATCAACTCTCAACTCTCAAGCCTCTTCGGCCTCTTCGAGTCGCCAACTCCTGCTTGCAAGCTGCTTTGTACTTGACAAGTCCACGACCCCGGCCTCTTGTTGTGATCGGTTATCAGTACCAGAGCATCCGGCGTCGCATTGATCGCTTCGACATGCGGCATCCGTGCCCCGGTTGGCATCTCGAGTAGCGAGCTCCCTTAGACGAAGAAGACATTTAATACAGACCATTGGCAGTCAACTCATCTCATCCCCCCTTCCAGCCCGGTTTCACCAATTCTTCCCATCTTTTTTCCCCGTTCGTTCCTCGGCCTGGTCCGTCCGCCGTTTACTCTCGCTTCCTCCCACGTTCCTTTCTACGTGCCCCCTCAAGTTCTTCCCTTTCTCTCTCCCGTCTCTCACGAGGCCCCGTCCCTGGCATTCTCCGGCACTTGTTCTCTGCCACTCATCTCCTTTCTCCCCCCACCTCTTGAGGAGGTGGTCCTGCATGCAGATGGGACTCAGCCTCTCGCAGACCACACATCCATGAATCCCCTGGTGCCCGCCTGATACATGACGCACCATCGCCGGGATCTACCACGTACCCTCCTGCAGCCGCCTCTCTATCCCTCCTCCGCACTCTGATTGCTCGGCCCTCGACCTCTTACAACACTCACTCACCCTGTCGCCGCCGCCTCCGTGGTGGGGTTTGCTTGGGACACTCCGACCTGCCCTTCGACGCAGTCTCCTACGGGTGCAACCCCGAGACAGGTCACTTGTCTACTTATCGCGGGACCTGTCCGATCTTGCTTTTCACCCTCGACCTCTCTGTTGTTGTGTGTGTGCGTGTGTGTCGGCTCGCTCGTCCCATTGAGCCTCCGCGCGCTCCCCTTGGCCACTCGCCCGCTGCATAATTACTGATCTTATGCGCTTGATGTTCTGGAACTGAACCGCATAGATCACCCCGTGGCCATTCGTTCGCTCAACCACACAACACGCCGCCCGCCCTCTCCTCGCCTTGTCTTGGTGCCGACCTCACCGCGCAGGCCGTCGACATTGGCTCCTTTTAATCCATTAATTAATCTTCATGCCTCATGGCTAGCGCTGGAGCGTCATTCTATATTTCTCCCTCGCGATCCTTTCCCTCCTCCGCCTCGCAGCCCTCCCTCTCCTGCTGCTAGCTTCAGCCCGCCCTCTCTCACCCTCGGTCGCCGCCATGAAATCCAGCCTATTCAAGTCCGCTCCCGCCGCCGGCGTTCCCAGCTCACCTCGCCCGAAAGCCGGCGAGTCTATTCGAGGCAAGATCTCAGGTCCCATCCCCATTCCGGACGACGAGTTTCCCATGCGCAACCCCGGTACCGGCATAGCCACTTCATTCTCTGAGGACGGTGGGCATCGCGAGCGCGGGCTTGCCAGAGAGGCCAATTCGACCCCAGCGCCCTCGGATCCCTTGAACGGTTCGCCGCAGGCAGCCGCCAGCATGTCCGACGGCTCCCCCAAGTCGCAGCGTAGGACAAATCACTCCAGCACAATGAGGAACTCGACTCTCAGCGAGGTTACGGAGCAGTCCGGCGGCAGCAAAGAACGCCCCCAACGGAAAAAGTCTACGCTGCGGGGAGCTTTCAGTAAGCTGTTTGGTAGGCGTAAGAAGACGCCGAGCACTTCCACCGCAGGGCAACGGGACTCGACGTTTGACAAGCCGTCCCAACATCAGAGTGTAAGTCTCGAGAGTTCCAGACCCAGACATTTTCGGGAACAGAGCCGCCGCTGACATTCATGCCACAGGACCCATCGCCCATGGCTCGAAGCCAGCCCAAGGAGACCGACCCCAAGCGATCCGCGTCGCTACCCATCACTGAATTCGATCGAGCTCTTCGCTCGCACTCGGTCGGGCCGAATGACATGGTGGCCATCGAGAGCGTGAGGAACTCAATGCACGCGGACTTGAGCCTATCCAGCAGGAAACGAGCAGCCACGGCGACGAGCCACTTGTTCCGGTACCGAGACGGGGAGATTGGAGGTTTGTCGCCCAGACCGGCCAGCACACATCACGTGCGAAACAGCCGGTTATTCCACGATGACGAGGATCCTAGCGAGATAGGGAGGGCTATCACGAGCGACATGATGAAGCACAAGAGGCGATCTCGGAGCCTCAGCGGTTTAAGGGACGCCGCAGAGGGCCATAACGCTACCCGTCGGCGGAGTGACGAGATCCGGTATTGGAGGGAGAGCTACGATCCTGGCTTCATGTCGCCCATCTCGTCCAACCCGGCCGATGTTGACCAGGAGGACAGGGGCCCGGTGTCCATGGACATGCCTTGGCCGCCCGAAGAGCATGACGAGGTCCCCAAGACACCGCTGCAGCCTTTCGACTTTGGCAACATGTCACAGGTGCACCTCAAGGAGATGGCAGGAATGAAGATCACGCAAGCTGCCGGCCTGGATACCAGGGTGGAAAACCTGGAGGATCGCACGCGCAGGCTCGAGCAGCGGCTGGGCGACACGTACGGCCCGAACCCGGGACAGCAGGTGCAACATGCGCAACCGACCAGGCAGGCGCCCCCGGTGCCGGGCGGAAACCCGCGATCCTCATCCCAATACAGTGCTTCTCTTCACTCGAGAGAATCTCAGCTTTCCATGATGGATGTACAGACACCACCAGAAGCCACACAGCTGTCGGCCCCGTCAGGCCAGCACCGACCGACATCAGGATCCACGATCAAGGATGCGGCAGGCGTGCCGCCCATGTCTCAGGCAACAAAGGAGCCCTTCACATCGGAGCACTACGCGACCCTGCTCGCGCTTCTGGAGATGGAAAGGGGAGCTCGCCTGACCTTGGAGGCGCAGGTCCGAAGGCTGACCCAGCGATTAGATGCGTTGACATCTAACGGCGCCCCTCCGCGCAGACCTTCGGTGCATCTCGAGCCACCACCGACGGCCCGATCCTTTGGCAACGTATCTGCCTGGGACCATGAGGAGTCGGAGGATGAACATCGGCACACGTTGAGAAGCCGGGGCATGGGGATGGAGGACTCAGGGATTGCAACGGGAAGCACCAATGGAGCAGATGACGACGAATATTCGGAGACATTTGAAACGCCGCGAGAAGAGAAGTCGTATGGATACGAAGGAATCGGCGACGAGTACGCCGAGAACGAAGAGGAGAAGCGGAGAAAGGCCGCCAGGACGCTGTCGTTGAGCCAGCTGACCCTGGGGAAGTCTCACCCCAAGGCCGTGATCTAATGGATGGCAAGGCCCCACGTACTCTTGGATGCATCTAGTGGCAGCATTTGGCGCGAGGTGTTATGACGAATTCTGTATGTTTTAAGCGCGCACGGGGCTCGCAGCAATTGGGTGAGGCTCTGCTCTACACGTTGCGATATGACGGGCTGTAATTGTCAAGTAGAGAGCACGGCGAATGCGATGAAGTCAAAGATGACCCCTATCTGGTTCTAGAAGTGATGGAAAGGGGGGCCAACAGACCTTGAGACCTTGCGACATGTGAAGACCTTCCTGATCGGCTTAGCCGGAGCACCCGTTTGCGGCGCGTGATTCGTCACAAATGAGGGCCCCGCGGCGGGTGCTGGGGCAGCTTGGAGGCTCCGCCAGCCTATCGGGACCGGGAATGGAAGCTCCAGAAGGCTGTGAGCTGTGAGATTAGGGGATCTGGGGCCATGTCAGCGCCAGAAGAACGTCCAAGGAACCCTCCGAGTGGGCGCCAAGACGAATGCAGGCAGAAAGCGGCGACCACGAATTTCTTCTTCAGCTACCAATCTCCCACCCTCAATCCTCCACATCACCAGCCATCGCCGCCTCGCTCTGTCATTGAAGACGCCACGAAGTGTCCCGACCTCACAGGCAACAGGCATTCCATACGACCACGATCTCATCAGGTTCGTGCATTTCCCATGGGCCTTCCCTGGCGTTCCGATGCGGTCGCGGCGCATGGTGTTGGCCCGAGACCGAGACGACGATGAACTGACCGTTTGCCAGAACCCCCACTTCGAAGAATCACCATGCCTCTCAAGAAGACGTTCGGCGCGTCGTCGTTCGCGACGTTCATGATCGTCGTGCGTACGTCTTCCCCCCCTCTCTCTCTTTGACGGACCGCGCCCGGGCGAAATGTTGCTAACCCCCCTTCCCGCAGCCGTCGCCTTCTTCCTCGGCGTCCTCTTCGCCTCGTTCCCCTACGACTACCCCCTCCTGTGGACGTCGGCGCCCATCACGGACGAATTTGTCGACCAGCTCACTACGCACCTGACCTTCCTCCACCAGTCGCCGCCGCTCATCGCGCGCCTGCTCAACATCATCATGCTCATCGGCATGTGCGGCTTCTTCATCAAGCTCTTCAACCCGACCGAGGCCAACGTCCTCTTCGACGGCGCCTCGCTCGTCCTCTACCTCATCGGCGCCGGCGTCTACCTCGCCAACATCGTCAAGGGCCTCCGCTCCGTCAGCAAGGATATCTGGAGCCAGCCCGGCTGGGACGAGCCCCGCCTCGGGCCCGACGGCCAGCCCGCGCCCGGCGGCCCGATGATCCTCGGCAAGATGGACTCGCTCAAGGTCATGGCCGCGAGCAACACGATCCTCGCGCTCGTCCTCGTCGGCGTGCTCGTGCTGCAGGCCGGCCAGTGGTACGCCGAGAGCAAGGAGAAGGAGGAGAAGGAGCAGATCGAGAAGGACTACCAGGCGCAGCTCAAGGAGAGGGAGGAGAAGAAGGAGGACAAGGCCGCCTCTGCCGCTGGCAAGAAGAAGCAGTGAGTCTGGCGTGCGTTTTGTGGTGGCACGGGGGGGCGTTTTCGTGGAGGTGGCGTCTGGGACGCGCGGGGGGCGGCAGGGCGGAGGGGAGGGGACCGGGATTCGCGGCGAAGATAGGCGGACACGTGGGAAGGGGGATCTCGCGTGCAGTACGATATATCACGAGGCACAAAGACTGAGTCGTTTTACGCTGCTTGCTGGGCTGATCTACACTGCTTTGCGTGCCCCTCCGGATTGCCCCAGGTTACTCTGGGGCCCATCATGTGTGATGCTGTGTAGGTCCCTCGTTCATGCAATCTTCCTGCCGGACGCTTCCGAGTTCTGGTCCTTGCGCTCTCCGGGCGCCTCGACGCCGACGCCCGCGGGCGCGTTGCTTGCTGCCCCGGCATCCTGACCGGCGATGTGAGTCGCGGATGTGGAATCGGAGACGGCGGCCTTGGTCTCGCCCGACACGGGAGGCGGATCAGTCTGGAAGATGGGCTTGCCCTCTTCGGCATCGACTGGGGGATGTCAGCGGTGATCTCGCAGCTATCAGCTAGTAAAGCGACGTACTCGGGTTTCCTCTGCCGCTGTTGGTGGCCATGGTGCGATGTGCTGAATGTCTCACTCGGAAGGGTTCTTGAATGGCGTGTCGATACTTCTTCAAGTGATGCGGATGAATTCTGATTATGGATCAGTGTGTTTATGTGAGACGATGTCTTATCTTGCAACGTCTGGTTGTGAGCGGCGCAGGTTGGACATGATGTACGACCAAGTCATAGACGTAAGCCACATGCGAAGTGGACGACGTCACAATGTGGCTGGTGGAGCTCGAGCCACATTATCGAAATTATGAGACGCCGTGTCGTGATGAAATTGGTGTTCTTCATAAAAGTTCGCGAACGCTCACTGGGTCACTTCCTGAACCGTTTCCTCAATGATGCGTCTCAATTGATTCATTCAATAATACGCGACACTTCTTCGTGGGATTGAAACGGCCTGTACTGAGGGAGCCGGGTACAGACGCCATCCAAGGGGCTCAGGGAAGCCGGAGGAGACGTCGATCACCCATTACACAGCAATTCAATTACAGGGAGACGCGTTAAAGTAACATGACCCCGAGGACTTATTTAAGACGGGCGGGAAGCGTTCCCTCTCTGCTTGCAAGGAGATGGCAGTCGACGGCTTCATCGCCGTCCCGATTCACAGTCTACGGCAGTGGGAGCCAGGTCCGTCGCCCTCCATCAACAACTGAAAGCTGCAATACTGACCATGCGATAGAATAAGCTGGTCCAGCATGTTAGAACACATGCCGGTCATGACGCGACAGGCCACGACGGCCTTGTCGTCCTGGCATCGAGAAGCTACGCCAGGTGGCTCACCAACCCAGATTTCATGGCCCAGTTCCTCAGCACAGTATCGGACACCACCCAGGAGATCAGCGTCGTCGCCGCCGCCGTCGACGGCCTACTCCCGCAAACTCCCTTCACGAGAGCCAGACATGGTCTCTCCGTCTGCCGTGGTTCGGCGCACCATCTACTCCCCGAGCTACAATCCGGCGGAGACTTGGGTAGGAACACGGACGCCAACGCCGCCTTGTTCGTCAAGATGGGACACCTAGGCGGAGACGCCGCCGCTTCTAGGAACCCCGTCACCGTCACCCTGCCCCTCGCCAACACCATATTCCAGAACAACAGAAAATCCACCCTCCTCACAAGCCGCTGGCGACGGCCCTCTCCCGACGCCCCCCTCGCCCTGCAACACATGACGTCCACCCAAACCCAGACCATCAACTGCAGCGCCGCCTCCTCAACCGTCGACGTCCACCTCCCCATCGGCCCCGTGACGGCCCCGCGCATCATCGCCGCCGGGCTCGGCAACATCGTCCGCCAGATCGATGTCGACGGCACCCCGACCCCGGCGTCCCGCGAGCTCGAGACAGCAGTCACCCAAGTCTACGACCGCTGGGCCGCGCGCGGCCACCCACTCCAGGGCCCCCTCAGCGTCTGGGCCCTCGTCACGCCGCCTTCCGCAGCCGCCGACGGCGCGCGGACAGACGCCCTGCGCGCGTGGCAGGCCGACATGGCCGGCCGCGACACCATGGCCTCGGAGCTCCAGGCCACGGCGCAGGCGGGGTCGCACCTCGTGCCGCTCCTGCAGCGAGGAGCCCGGATCTACCGCGTTCGTAAGTCGCATGCCCTCATCTGCCACATCTCGAAAACCGCCCATCTCTAACAGCAGCGACAGTCAGCGGCGGCGGCGGCTGGGGCAAGAAAGCCGGCCTCCTCTCGCTCGAGCCCGACACCAAGTTCGCCCTACCGGGCGCCGAGGACGATCTGGACTCGTTCATGCGCTCCTTCGCCGGCGAGCACGATGCGCACGGCGCCGACGTCGTAGCGCCCGGCTCGCTGATCCAGTACTTCGTCCAGCCGCTGCTCGAAGAGCAGGCCGCGACAGCGGGCGGGGAGCACTTCTCAACCGGTGCTGTATTCGGCGCATCGCGCTGGTTCGGTGAGGACCCCGCGGAGAGCGAGAAGGGATGGACCACGGTCCCGAATGTATTCGGCGGCGTCTCTGAGCAGGGTGTCTATCTCTCCGACGCGCCTGTCGCGGGCGGGGAGGGCATGGTCGAGACGAAGATCAGTGTGCCAGACACTTTCGTCGTGGCGCGGAGTTGAGTGGCGCCGTCGGCTGGCCAGGATGGCTGGATGACTGTGAGCGTTGTCACGTTGTAGGATACTTGCATGAGAGGGCCGGCAGGCCGCGCATGATACGGCGAGGGGTAGCCTCGCCTCTGTTCGGACACCATCACCCCGGCCTTACCTTGCGGAAAGCTTTCCGGAGCGAATCCCGTGCCGGGTAATTTCTATGGGCCGCACCCACGGAGCCTGGAGGAGCTAATCACCATGACACTACAATGACATTATTGTGACGCGAGGGCCATCGAGATGACTGTCAACTGGGCGGGATATATAAGAGCATCTAAGCAGATCGTCGCAATTGACGAGAGATCAACCAATCTGTCTCAAGAATCCAGCCGGAAGAGGGTGCCCTGTCAGTCTTGACAGCCCAGTGGTGGTGTCGCCAAGACCACCGTCGTTTGACCTGAACCTATGGGTTGCGCGTCGGAGATCCGACCTTCAAGACATGGCGAGTACCCTGCTCACCACACGTACGGTCTGACAGCCCGCAAATTACGGAGGCGCAAGACAATGGGTGACCTGTGACCGATGGTATCTGCCGGATCTCTCACACCGGGTACTCTGGCCAAGACCTCAGTCAAACAGCCTGTGGAGGGCACATGTGCTCGAAAGCCAATCCGCAGAGGGGAAAAACGGCAAAGCACCCGGCTGCCCATGTCAGATCCCGCCATGCTTTCTCTACCGGTACAGTGGTGCAAGGCAAAAAACAATAAAAGAAGTCGACAGATGTGCAGCTGCAAGGCTCGCAGGAGGAACTCTTGACCTCTTCACTAAAGACGCCAAGAACGTCAACCACTCCACCCCTCATGATCATGTCATCCTCAAATCGCCGGCCACTCCTCCCCAGACCGCCAAGCCACGACAGCGGCCTGGCCAGCAGCATCGGCGGCCTGTCGTCTCCCCCTCATCGCAAGCGGGAGATGGTCAGGGTCGCTTGCCAGCCCTGCCGCACGCGCAAAGCAAAGTGTGATGCCAAAAGACCGCGATGTACACCCTGCATCAGTAAAGACCGGGCATGCGACTACGATACAGAGGCCAACATCGGTAGATACACAAGCCTGAAGAGGAAGCATGGACAGCTCGAGGCCGAGCACGACTGTCTCCTCGAGCTCTTCGAGATGCTCAAGTCTCGCCCGCTGCGCGACGCACGCGCGATACTGGACCGCGTCCGGTCTACCGACGATCTCCAAGCCATGCTCGCCTTCGTCAAGCAGGGGGACTTGCTGATGCATGGCCGGGCAAAGGGCGCCCCTTCGGGCACAAGCTTTGTGACGCGAACGATTTCCCCGGCCGAGACGTTGCTGAACATGTGCCATCCACTCGCCTACCCGGCCCTTGCGCCCCTCAACGAGCCAGAAGCAGGGCTGGGTCTGAAGCGCAAGAGCGTCATTGAAGTATGTCCCGGCGAGGAAGGAACGGCGCAGGAAGACATCGATAATGCAAAGTACGCACTCACACGCCCGTGGAAACCTGAGAAGAGACGTGCTAAGGTGGGCGCAGGAACGTGTCCAAGGAACACCATCTGCGAGACGGTAGGCTCTCCATGGTCAAGGCGAGTATGTGGACGAGCGTCATTGACAGCGACATCATCGTCGCCAACCTGCTCTCGTTGTACTTGTCGTGGGAACACGCCACGGTACGCATCTTCGACGAGAATTACTTTGTGGAGCAGCTCATAGCTGGAAAAGAGGAGTACTGTTCTTCTCTTCTCGTCAACGCCATCTTGTTAGTGGCAACGGTACGATTCCCTGAACATCACGTACCTGATACGGAACAGGCCTGATCCCAGGCGGTGAAGAGGGCAGTGCGCTGACAGCCCACGGCAGCTCAACTACAAAGCCCTGGATCCATTCACATTGTCCGATCTGTCACCACGGCTCCAGAAAGAAGTCCAACGGCTATGGAAGGAAGAAGAATTAATGGGAGGTCTGATGGTCGTACCAGCCTCGATCTTGTTGGACGTTTGGTGGAAGGCCAACGATGATGCAGCCAAGGGCGCAGAGTATCTGGGTCGAGGCATCGAAATCGCGACGGAGCTTGGGCTCTTTGAAGACAAATGCCGCCGCGGCCGAGAAGAAACGTCTCGCCTGGAAAGGAAGGGCAAGGCCGTCATCGCTTGGGGCATTTTCAATTGGCAAGCGTGAGTGAACAAACTGGCGCGATGACCTCGTCAACCCGGGTAATAGCGACTCACATTGTTCCAGACTCGACTCCCTCATCGCCAGCAGAGACGGGTATCTTAGCCAGCCGCCACAGACATCCATACCGTCTGATCCCACCACGAGAAGTGAGGATGTGACAGAGTGGGACTCGTTCCCAATGTTGCGGCCATTGCAGCATATCGATCGGAGAGAGACATTTCGTTCGGTCTGCCAGTTCAGCGTGGTCCTGAACGAGCACATCGCCATGCGGAGCAAGATGGCCACGTCAGAGGACAAGGAGCCCTACATTGACGACATCAAGGCCATCTTCATCAAGCTCCTCAAGTGGGCGGGCAGCTTGCCGCCGACATTAGCCCGAGCCGAAGACAGTCTTCCCGTGGTACTCGATTTGCAGTATGTCCCTGGCCTGCTGATCAAATAATCAAGAGGAACATATCGCTGACGTACCTTCCAGCATGCTCTTCCACGCAACGGTGATCGATGTCTTCGCGCCCATCCTGCGCAGCGTCAGCAACGCCGGTACCCTCGCGAGAGATGTGACGTCTGCCTCATTCGCACAACTCGGCCGAATCCTCTACGTGCAGCGATACCGGTATGGTGGGCCCCCACTGACGAGCGCCGTCGTGCACGCTGTCCATGTTTTGGCAAAGGACCTTGTCGAGCGGCTCGTCCGGGCGAAGAACACGGACGGCGAGTCCGAGTTCTACATCGTCCTAGCCATCGACACGCTCATGCAGATAGCAACTTGCTACCCGATGACCCGCAGCATCTTGCGCAGCCTCGTGGACAGGGTCAATAGCGCCGAGGCGAGGGAGCACCTGCCGCCCGAAGTTGTCAGTATGTTCCGTGGCGTGCAGGAGGCATTCTTCGTCAAGCCGTCGAAGAATCAGCCGCGGGCGCGAGAACTGTATGCTTTTGACCTGGAGATGGCGGTGACAGACCTGAGTAGAACTGTCATGGACTGGTTGGGAAGCGCGGCGGGAGAGATGAAGCTGAATTGAGGGTGAGGAGCGTACCTCATTGATGGATGTTGGTATTACAGCGTGGAGACATGTGTGATGCACCAGAACGAATGCCTGAAAGGAGAAGGCAGATTGGAGAAGGGGAGAGAGAGCCAGCACCTCAGTCATGGTCCGTTCATCGTGTATCAGCGGAAGGTGCACTCCCTGCTCCTTCTTGGGTCGTGCTTTTTTATTCCACGGGGAGTCATGTCTTCGATGCCTGCTCGAGGCCCATTCATCCATTCTATCCTCTTCCTCCCAGTATATGAGCTCCACTTCCAACCCGCGGTGACTTCTCGTTCAGATACATAGAACTGACCAACGCCACCAACTAGAAAAGGCGCGGTCATGTGCATCATGTACTGCAGCGGTCTGCATGGCATGCCATCCAATCATGCTCGGCAAGAGGCACCACCAACACACCGGCCAGCTTGCTCACAGCCTGATCCCAACCTGGAAGAGCACGGTGTGGAGAGGGGATGAACGATACCTGATTTCCCCTCATCGTCTCATTCTTCGCTCCTTCATGACACGTTTTTGCCTTCCGCATCATCACCATGGACCCGGCCAGTGCTATCGGCCTCGCGGCCGCAGCGGCGCAATTCTTGGCCTTAACCACCAAAGTTGCCCTCGGCGCCTGGCGAGCGGTAGGTTCTGCTCGACACGTGCCTCTGGACGCCCAGGAGCTTCATGACGCAAGCATCATGTTCGGAGACATGGTCAAGAGCCTGGACGCTCAACTCGACACATCTTCCAAAGGTAACGACGCCGCACCAGAAACAAAACTGCGAGATGTCTGCATCGAATGCCGAGATCAATCGCAGGAGCTGCGCAATTCAATAGAAAAGATTGCGCAAAAGGTCCGCGACGGGTCCTGCGTGCGATCACTATGGGAAGCCTTGAAGCAGCAACTTGGCGGTGGGCAGCTAAAGAAAATGGCTGAGAGTCTTGCAAAACACCAACGGCATCTCGTTTCAATCACTATAGCATGTCTCTGGTAAGTCATTCTCACGGACATCCAAATCAGGGACACGCCTGACATGGCGCCTCGCAGGGAAGACACAAGACGGAAAGGAGAAATTCTCACCGACATTCGAGTTCAGATCACCGAACTTCAAGCATTGATGGAGCAGTGTATTGTGAAAAGCAAAGGGGAGCCGCAGCGTGACAAACTGATCACGAAGCTCTCAAAGTCAAATGAATCTCTAGCAACGATGGATTTGAAAGACGGCGCCACGAGGAGCATCCTGTCCAGGATGCTCACCTCCTGGGAAGAACGCGACTGGCAGCCACAGCCCTCGAATATTGCCCAGGCCAGACTTCCAGAGTTTATACCCTTGGCGAAGAAGGTGGCAAAGTGTCTATATTTCGAAGGAATGAGAAGCCGGCATGACGACATCAATCCCCCTGACGAGTCAACCTTCGAATGGATATGGGAGCGAACCCCTGAAACGATTGATGGGACGGCGAAGTGGTCCAGCCTCCCTGACTGGTTGGAAGCCGATGGCCAAGAAATATATTGGATCACCGGAAGGCCTGGCTCAGGAAAGTCCACGCTCATGCGGTTCATTGAGGGGCATCCTAAGCTGCCGGAGCATCTGTTCTCATTTGGGAATCCCGAATTACCCCTCCATGTCTGGAGCTTTTACGCCTGGAACCCTGGCAACGATGCTCAAAAGTCCATCAAAGGCCTAACAAGATCCATACTCGTTCAAGGTCTCGCGTCCATGCCTGAACTCGTGTCCGTAGTCTTACCGAGACGATGGGCCTTTGAAACCACTTTTCGTGGGGTCGACTACCCCTCAAACTGGCATTTGGAAGATATGGAGGCCTTGGGGGAGGGTCTTCATCGTTTTCTTGCCGAAAGTCGACTCTATATGAGAACGGCGATTCTGGTAGATGGCCTCGATGAGTTCGACTCGCCCCCCTCGGAGCTCATCATGACACTGCACTCTATTGCAGCCCACGGTGGTACGAAGTTGTGCGTGGCCAGTCGCCCTTGGATGGAGTTTCGAGACGAGTTCGCCGCATCACCCTGCCTTGCAGTTCATGAGTTAACGGCGAGAGACATCCAAGTGTCCATACAAAAACGATTTCAGCTTTGCCGAGCAGCCCGCGAGAGGCCCGAGGAGGTACATCACCTGACTGAGAAGATCACTGAGGCGGCTGCGGGGGTTTATCAATGGGTCGCAGTGGTTGTGAGCTACATTACAATGAATCTCAGCAGCGGCGAGTCTTTGGCCCTCATGCTTCGCATCATCGACGAACTTCCGAAAGAACTATCTCGACTGTACACCGCTATATGGAATCGCATTCCGACAGACCGACGGGTCAAGGCCAACGAGATATTTTCTTGGGAAGCTGCGAGCATCTCTGGGCTGCGTTACGAAGCACTCTGGGCAATCAACGAACGACACGCAGAAGACCTGTCTATACTTGATCAAGCTGCAAAAGACCCTCGACGCCTCAAAAAACTTGCGTCGAGACTGTTAGCAAGCCAAACTATGGGCTTGCTCGAGATCAACTCCGTGGGGGCGGTCTCTTATATGCATCGAACGGTTGCGGAATGGGTTAACGAACGCAAATTTTCCGAGTGCGATACATTGGCGTCACGCATGGCCCTGATCCATGGTCTCTGCACCCTGGGGCCCCGTATACGTGGTAGAATCAATGCGACGGATTCGATGACCGAGGATTACAAAGAATGGGGCCGCTACATTCTCGAGGAGATATTCTACCAGGTCCGCCAGGTCACGGATAACGTTGGATCTGAGGACCCGGTCACTGTCATGGACCAGATCGTCAAGTGGTTGATCCAGTTGGAGCATTACTGGACGCTACCAGGCTATTCCGACTGGTTCAAAATCTTCATGTTTCGCAATAGCAGTAAACGATACCTTGGATCGAGTTTGGTATCTCTTTCTGCCTTCATCGGCTTCGAACCCTTTGTCAAAGCGAAGATCTTGGATGAGTCGTGCTTCGACATCGGCATCCTTTATCTTTGTTGCCTGTACGGTGGTTATTGTCACCTTCGTATGGAGATCAGTCCGAGCGATTTACACGTGGTAGTACCCAGCGGGCGAACGAAAACACAAATTGCCATGATTCGTTTGTACATGGCCACTTACGCCAAGCCATCGCGATGGGTCAAGGGTGAGGTGCAGTTCTGCACTTGGAGAGAAGCCGCAAAGGTTGCTCGAACTTTGGCCAAAGAAAGCGCGGATTCAGATCCGGAAGAGGCTGCCTATTACAGTGAAGTGTGTGAGCTTCTAGAAGACCGCGCAAGAATCGAAGAAGAGCAGAAGGGGGTGTCGAGAGTGTTCGGCAAGATCAAGGCGCCAGCAAACCGCCTATCGCTCAGGTGGACAGGGAAAGGATCAGGATCACAGTGAGGAACCGAGATGGAAGAACAATGAAGCTCTTCGCGAGCTGCTGTCGATCAGGAGGAAGCCAACTGGGGTTTCTCGGAGATGTATGTGCCAGGGATGAAGAGCCCACAGGGCTGCCGGCATGAGTGTGGCCCCGAGTCATCCGCTCAAGGGATCAATCACCATCAGCACGTACGAAGTGGCCAATGGCCTAAGGCGTGAGTGCAATACTCCGGTTGTCTGGCTGTTGCATCAAAGACCGTCATGATTTTGTGGTGCTCGTCGATCCCGTCGAGAGACGGACAGGGGTACGAGCGCAGACAGACAAACATCAGACGACGGGGCAGCACATGCCGGCCCAGAGCCGCGATGTCCCCAACGTACAACAACAACTTATCATGATTCGACTGAGGGAAATACACCATGGACACCTCGCCCACCTGCCTACCTCGGACCTAACTCCGATCAACACCCATCTGAACGGCCTCATCTCTTCTATTCCTGTCCCGGATGCCCAGTCCCCCCAGTGTTCCCGTCACATCGCGGGGGAGCTACACCCATCACCGGCCATGCTAAGATAGTCAAGATAGCGTGGATCTTTTCCAAAACACAAAACATCACAAGTGTCTTGGCAAATTGAAGGCTCAACCGGGAATAGAACGGAGGGCCCTGGAAGATGGATTTGGAATACCTCTCGACTCTGAACCTTGGTAGCGGGGGACCGGGATCAGGATGCGCTCGCTTCGTTCGTGGATCGCGTGTCTTAGTCCCGGGCCTAGCACGGCTCCGTCAAGCTTCAGGCAGGTACCCTCACTTCTTATTACATCATGGCACCATCAGCAGAGCAACGTCGACGGTCCGTTGCCGTGCATCCCCGGCTCGACCCTCGACGCGACCTCACGCGGCGACCTCGGGCCTGGCCTGGCAGGCCTGGGCACTGAAATAAACACAATACCCAAAAACGTGTAACCCCCCAGAAGATTGCAGGCCTGAAGCTTTCGCCCGCAGGCTCCTTGGCCCTTGGCAGGGCCCCCCGTCGAAAACGTGCGCGAACCACCTACACCACAACCCCCCCCGGCTCAGGGTAATATCGGCTATATGACCTGTTTATTTATATCCATCCCTCCCCCTCCTTGGGACGGGAGATGGCCGATCAGCAGGGGGGAAGAGCAGACGGCGTGCTGGGCCGCACGCACTGACGAGACGCTTTCCCCGCGATTGCAATTCATCAATCACCATGTCCATTACACCACAGTCCCGTCCCTGGCTCGACGTAGCACGGGCATGGATGGTATTCCTGGTTTCCGGCCGCAAATAGCAACGAAGTCCCGCGCGCTTGTCCGCGGCCAAGGTTCAATCACCCCCCTGCCAGCCGCCGCCCTGGACCGAAAAGCTGGCCCCTGGTCGCGACGACCATTCGACAGGTCGTCGGCTAACTGACGAATGCTGCTTCTTGCTTGTTTGGTGTCTCCTCTCGCCGGCCGAAAGAGTCTCAGGCTAAGCCCTACTCAGGTCTCATCGCGACATGACCGTTAATTACCTCTCTCCTCCTATCCCTCTCTGTTCCCCCACATCCTCCGCCTCGCAGCAACTTGCCATTGGGGCCCTCATCGTGACATCACAAGCCAGCCCCGTCCAGCAACACCGAAGGGGTACCGAGCGGTGGGCGGCCGGCCGAGCGAGTCTCTCTTCGGCCGCCCCTTGTCGAGCTGCTCGTCCCATCTATCCCTTCCTCCCCCATACCACCGGTCGGGCTAGCACGGTAGGCCGGGTAAGCATTCTCAAGACGGGGCCCCTGTCCCTGCAAGTGCAAGTCAAGTAGAACAGGCCGCATAAGCGCGTCTGCTTTTCGCCCCCGAACCCGAAAATGCGATTCCATCCTACAGCTGGCCCGTCGCAGTGGCCTCTCGTCAGCAGGCCCCTCGAGCCCTGCCGCCTGGGCAAACCCATGCTGCTGGGCTATACTTGTACCTGTATCATGCCCCTCGGCAGCCCGTGCGTGAAGAAACACACCCCGACAAGGGACAAGCGTGGCCCAGGCGAAGACCGGGATGCCTCGCCTTGTCGGCCAGACCGGCGGAGCCAGCGGGCGGGTCGGCGAGCCGTAGCGCATCAACTCTCACCATCTCGCCCGCACATAAGGCTGCTAACGATGGACTCCGGGACTCCTTCGGGTTAAGGTCGTCAGGACGGTGGACGGGCCTTCTTCCTAGCCAATGACATGGTACGTGGGCTCGGAGACACTGGACCGTCTGGTGACAGCTCGCTGCCTAATAAAGCTGCCCGTCAGGGGTAGAGACGCAGATTTAGAAGCCGAGTTGGAATCTGGGGGCCGTCCTGGACGGGATCAGGAGGGTCAGGAGACCGGGGACCAGCGGGAGAGGGGCGGCAGAACGAAGGTGCTATGGCCATGACGATATGTGTCCGGCCAGTTTGGTATGTCTAGGCGAGAGAGGCTCGACAGTGCGGGCGACGCAGGGCAATATTAAGTCGGCGAGCCATCGCACCATCGATGCTTGCTCGGAATGCCGGAGCGAATCGTCTTCAGCGTGCCCAGCAAAGCAAACGCCGCATACTCGCATCGTTCTTCCCGCGCACGGCATCGATCTTCGACCCCTCCATCCTGCGAACGACTGTAGGTACAATACTGTACGTCCAGCACGCGCCGCCGTCCTGCCAGATCCCACACCTCCCTAGCGCGCTTGCGTATCCGCGTATTCCAGACGTTCGGGCCCGAAACGCAGGCGGCACCCTGGCTGTACGGCTTACGGATGGGCACGGAGCCACAGCCCGCAGCCGCCCTCGTAAGGGAAAAACGCCCAGCGACGCCCGACGGACGCCCGGAGGGTCTTTGTGGCCAGAGCCGAACTCAACTGCCGATAGGGCTGCAGCGGCGTCCGGCCGGCCGCGCACGAGGGCCATGTTTGGGACCTTCTACGCCTCCTTGCCCGCCTCGGAACAGAGCCAGGCGCAGGGCGGTTCGTCCTCCGCGCCTAGCACGCCGCCGAACCCCCCGGACGCCACAAAGCCGAAGCGGCGGCAGGTCGCGCGCGCCTGCGACTGGTGCCGAGTGCACCGCATCAAATGTGACACGGAACAGCCATGTCGGAATTGCCGCGCACGCGGCGGGGAATGCAGTAACAACGGTACCCTCAGCCAAGTGCGCACTCTGCCGAGAGCCATCAGGTGCGTCATGATTCGTTGCTTTGCCGTCGTGGCATGTCGTTGGCGGAAGCCCGCCTCAGCCCCCGGGCGGCCCGTCCCGGTGTCCGATGTTTGGCGACCAGTTGTGACTTGGGCTGATCATTTGCAGGGAAATCGAGTCCTTGAGACAAAAGGTCAGGGACCTTGAAGGAACTCTGGACTCTGGCCAACCAGAAAGAGCGCGACAAAAGTCCCTGTCCAAGTCCCCGGCACCCCAGCGCAAGACCCGGACCTCGTCCAGATCGTCGAGCACACAGCGAAGCTTGCTTTCTCCCTCGCAGCACGACGAGTTTGCCATCGGTAACACCACCATGATGGGTTCGATCAAACAGGAAATAGGTGCATCTCCCTTGTTTCCCGCCTTGACCACCTCTTCGTCTCCGCAGACGCAGTTCTACGGACCATCATCCACACCACACTTCCTCGACCGTGTCGAGACTCATGTGCGAAGAATATTTGGCCACAGCCTGCCATATCAGCAGACAGGCCAGCATCCCACAAAGCCTGGCCACTCGGGCGCAGCTCAACGTCCGGGCCACGCAAAGGCACTCCAGCCGGCATGGAACCCGTCTGAGCCTCTCCAGCCCTTGGCAGCCGACCTCAACCGAGCGCAGGAGTCGTACTTTATCAATCTCTTCTGCAGCACTTGGCTCTCCTGGTACCAGGCAGTGGACGAGAATGACCTGCGAGGCCATCTGAACATGCTGTGGGCAGAAACGAACGCTCCACGTGAAGCGTCATCCCTCGTCGACATCATCGTCGCTTTGGGCATGCAGCATGCTTTGGCGGTAGAACCCCAGGACTTGGCAGATAGTACACAACTCGATGTGCAAGATCTTCCCGTTTCCTCTCGTTGGCTGTTTCAACGGTGCCAGATGATCGTCGCACGGGAGCTGGAGAGTCCTTCCGTCAGGACGGTCCAGTCCCAGTTTCTCTCCGCCTTGTTCCTCGACATCGCCTGTCGGCCGACGACGGCGCTCGTCATGCTCACAAACGCCCTGCGCACCGCCGAGGCCCTTGGCTACCACCTCGAGCCTCCGATGAACCTGCCGCCAGCACAGCGGGAAAGTCGGAAATGTCTGTGGTGGACGCTGGTGTCCTACGACAGCAAACTCAGCATACGCCTGGGAAGACCCTGGGGTGCGCACCTCAATGAGCTCAGCTGCACCTGCAGTTTGCCGACTGAGGACCGGAGGCCTTCGATGCATCCGATGCGGGGCGAGGCCTCGATAGATGCGTCGAGCCTCGCCTATCTTGTCCAAGAGACGAAGCTCATGTTGGCGACGAGACTGGTTCATGACGCGTTCCAGAGTACCTGCCTCGCCGTCACCAGGGCGGCAGCTGTCCCGAGCATATACGATGACCCTCGCGCATTGGAGACGTGTGCCCAAGCGCTGACCGAGTCCATGCGAGGTCTGGATGCCTGGGCCGACAGCTTGCCCCCAGATTTGGTGACGAAGCGCAGAGGAAATGGGCGCCCCTTCTCGACGGACACCTCCGCAATGGAGATTGACTCATTCGCACCCGATGGCATACAGCGCCAGCGCTTGCTTCTGGAAATGCAGTACCATGACCTGGCCATGACTCTGCTGCGGCCATGCACTGCCTTTCCCACCCCTACGAGCACATCAGCAGGAACGCCGTCTTCGGCGTCTCATGCCTACAGAAACGCAGAATTAGCTGCCCGTCACGCCATGGCAACAACGCACATGCTGCACCAAATTCTCAGCGAAACCAATCTTCTCAACGGTTGGCGAGAGCCCCTCAATGCCCAGTGGAATGCGACACTCACCATTGCTGGATTTGTGCTGGCTTATCCTCACGGCAGCGCCGTCACGAATAGTGCATGCGAGACCCTGCCTCGATGCCTTGACGTGCTGGAGACCTTGGGCTCATTTTTCACCGATGCAGGCCCTTCAGCTGCTGTCGCGAGAGACTTGATCGCCAAAGCAGAACAGCTGGTGAGCAGCCCAGGAGGGCCAACGGGGACGGGAGCGACCGTTCCGGAACACTTTGGTTTCGGGATCGAGCCGGAAGTGCAGCAATTCCAGGGGTACGCGAACCCCCCAGTTGGCTCGGGTGATCTGTATGATCAGTGGTCCTATGGAATGATGGGGCATGACGGGCCTCCATGACAACGAGGTACATTGCTGAGGCAGGTGTAGCAGCATGACATGATTAAGACACAAAACGGCGCAGGGGAGGTGGGATACCAAGACGGCCCATGGACGGAATATAGAAGTGTCCAACGGACGTCAATGTGTGAATTTGAACAAGATATGCATAAGTGTGAAGCCATATTTCCGTCCTCGGAATGAGATCGTGAGCGTTGGTTCGAGATGCCGGCCCATGGTGTTGCACGCTCGTAATCAAAATAAGAATCCAGATCGCGAGAAAGACATGATTGCGAGCCACCTATGCAGGCCATACCAACGCCGGAATTTTTGTCGTCAAATGTGAACATGAGTAGCGTCTAGTCGTAAAGTCAAAAATTTTCAGGCCGATCCAGTCCTAATGAGGTTCATCAGGGAGCCATTGCGTGAGTATGCGCTGAGCCATAGTCGGAGAAGGACTTCTTCACGTGCTCCCAGAACTTGACCATCCCACGGCGGAAGGATTTGTGCTTGGGATGTTTGCCCCGGCCGATCCACATGTTCTCGAGGGCCTGTGGCGAAGTCCAGAACACAAGACCCGCGATGAGCGGGTTCAGGAGATACTTCTTGAGCGGCGGAACATCCGGAGCGTGATGTCTTGTGACATCGTACTCAAGGAACAAGATGACGTTTCCTATGACGTTGATGAGCCGAATGATGCTAAATAAGAGGTCAGCTACCATCACAAGCTCTTGTCTTTGGGCGTAGGCTCACAGATGAGTAGCCAGCAAGATCTCGGCGGCAATCACGCCGGCGTCGTACTCTTGCTCGATGGTCTTGATGATGACGACAAGTGGCGGGATACCGAGGGCCAGAACGCTGAACTCCAGGCTTCCCACAACATGGTAAGTCCGCACTTCGCGGCCTCTCATGTACGTGATGACCAAGATGGCACCCATGAGCAGGAATCCAATCTGGAACGGTGTCAGAAAGGCAACATTTGGAGGCCCGGTTTGAGAACTTACTATACTTGGCACAGTCACTAGCATCTCGTCCGCGAAGATCCGCCAAAGAAGGATGTAAGAGACGAGAGCGATGCCAGATCGCACGCAAACGAGCACGTAGTAACCGACCAAGACCAATTGATAGACCAGGGCGCACCGGGGATGCAGTTCCCAAGAGTTGCGAGGCCAGTAATCCTCCATGTCCCTGTTCCATTCCTCATGGCCGTTGCAGGGCCAGCCGCACCAGCGACAGACGCGGACTTTGCGCTCACCGCCCTCCATGAGGACATACTCGCCGGGGCTCAGCTGCCCGGCCCGCACGGCGCAATCAGCGCATAGTGCCGAAAAGGGGAGCGTAGGTCCTGGGTAGTTTGGCGGCGGTGCATCCTCATCATCGGACAGGTTCTCGTCCGGATTGACGCGGCCGGTAATCGGGTCGGGCTGTGCGCGCCGGGCCAGCGGCCACACTAGACGGCGACCGACGGGATCATAGCGCATGCATGACCGGCACACAAAGCGCAGTTCGGCGTCTGTGGCAGGTGAGCCCAGGCAGATGCGGATGAAGTCGAGGCTGATGAGCTGGCGAAAGTAGCGGTTTGTGCAGCGGAGCCGTTGGAGGTCGCCATAATTCAGGTGGGAGTAGACGAGGAACTGCAGTTCCATCGGCAAGTAGAGCAGTGATGCATACTGGTTCTTCCGATAAAGATTTGGCGGGAAGATGGGCACAGCGCTGACAATCTCGCCATGCTTCTCCGAGCGCTTCTCCAGGGAGGAGGCCTCCGTCTGAGGGACGAAGAGGGGAGCTGAAGCCGGGGGTGGGGCCATTCGAGTGGCGGGACAGGGTCAGAGGGAATAGATATCGTGTGAGGTCGTCCCGCGATGTGAAGGGACGGCGTATGTGTCCTTGGGACGAGGCCTCTCTTCGCCCGCTGATGGGACAGACTGTGAGCGATGGTTTGGGCAGGCACAGGATGAAGAGAAGAGTTCGTCGGGTCGAGCCCGAGCGAACGCACGACCGAGGGGCCGAGAAGATGATGGCTTCCGGACGACTTGATGGAGCCCCCCTTGACGCCTTCCACGCCTTTGCCGTTCTGGGACTCTCGGCCTTCCTGGCGGGGGAGGCGGTGCTTCGGGTCTGGTCTTGGGGGGGGTGTTCCAGAGCGCTGTGAATGCACGACGTGCGTACCCGTACGTCGGCTCCTTGTGACTGGAACTGCCAAAAGCCCCCCTCGGACCCCTCATGACAGTCAATCGGCCCGCTCCCCCGCCTCCCGAGGTCAATGTCGTGGCGGTACCCCTTAACGCGAGACGCGGGGGATGCTGTGGATGGCGCGTTAATGGGGCGACTTGAGGGATTTGCTCCTAGGGGTCAGCCGTATGACGTGCCTACTGTACTACGAGGGAATATCTGGCAATGCCCAGAACGGCCCATGACCGACCAACCCAGCGAATGCCAAGTCGTGCAGGTCTCGCATTCGACTCGTCTGACCGGTCGCCCGCGGCCCGCCGCTCTGATTGTCTTTGGCACGGAGCCGCTCACACTGAAAGAAATTCCCAGCCATTCTCGAGTTCAGGGACCACGTGCTGACCACCAGGACCCTGAGGGGGGTCACCAGCCTGCAGGTTAGGGATGCAGGGAGGGTTGTAGCCATGTGAGCCTGGACCAGTCAACGAATTTTGCAAAGTGGCCCAGATCTGCATCATTTTGTGAGGTTGGTGATGAAACCCGGTGTTCTGCTGGTGGCGGGCACGGCCTGCCTGGTTCGACAAACGGTGTGAGATGGACCGAGGGCGGGTGGGGGAACCGCCATTCCGCCTCGGTATTCAACTTGGCCGCCTCAGTCTCCCTCCGCCCCGTCAGAGTAATACGCAAAACTGTTGGGTACTGGTGCATCTTTGCCGTCTTCACGGTCCGGGTCGATTTCTTGTCGGCCCATGACCTTCTGCACGTTGGCCGCGTCGCCATTGTTGACAGGTGCAACTGTGCCTGCAGCGGCCCCTGCCGGTCGCAGCATCGTGGTCATCCAGCGTGCCCATTCCCAAGGTCTTTCCCTCCCAGCTGGGAGGCTATTGAAGTACTCCCAGCCCATAACCCCTCCAAAGTCGCTGTAGCGGTATCGCAGCCCTATCAGGACAGCGGCGAGGGCATCCCATGGGACCCAGCCATTGCCGTTCTCCGGGTTCGTTAGGAGGCCGATGACGATCTTGCGGCGTGGCCAGCCCTGCCGCAGCATGAGCTCGTACATGGCGGAACTGGCCCCATTACCCCAGCCATTGTAGAACTGCGCGTTGTAGAAGTCGATTTCGCCGCCTCGTCGAAGCTCCAGCTCCATGTAATCGAATCCGCTCAGGTTGTGCCGGGGACTCAGCATGGCTGCGGCGACGGGCGCGAAAGAGATGATGAAGTCTTTGCCAAAGTCGGCGCGGATGCGGTCAACAAGGCGGACAATCCCGTTGATGCTCATCTCCTCCTCGACATCGAGGTCGATGCCATCCAGGCCATGCTGGCGGATCAGGTCGCGGACAGGAGCCCAATATCGATCGAAGGCGGCCTGGTCGCCGTCGAGCTTTTGGTAGGAGCCTCGTGCGGCGCCTCCAAGCATGACCATTACTTTGACGCCAGATGCTTGAAGGACGCGCAGCTCGGCCCAGAGAGTTGCGAAGCGGGGATGGGAGGGATGGTGGTCGTTGAGGGTAATCTTGTCGGGATCATTATTGATGTGCAGGGCAGCAAGGATGACATGCGTGACAGCGACGCCAGGCTGGGTGACGAGCGGCAGGATGGAGATGACCTGGCCGTCGGGCGTGTGGTGCGTCTGGTAATAGGTGACGACTCGGGGCAGACAGGTGTCTGTAGATCGGGAGAGCGGAGGCATGATGGGGTGTTGTCGAGTAGAGACGGCTCGAGGTGCTTGTGAAAGAAGCAACGGAGGATCGTTGCTGGAGCGGAAGGAGGGTTGGACGATATGTCGAATGAAGAAGGCACGACCTCGAAGAACAGCTCCCGAGGAAAGCTCCGAGGCGGGACGGGAAAGCACGATGCGCAGGTACCCGGGATGGGCCCTGCGCTAGCTGGGGAGCTCCTTCCCAAGGTGATCCCTACGAGCCCCAGAGCCTCCGAGCTTCCAGCACCCCGAGACCCCTATAATATCAGGCCGGTTACCCCGCCATGGTCGAGCGAGCGCCGCTGATCGTGTGCCTGACGATCTGATGCACGCCGGAATGTCCCGCCCGTTGCCGCATCGTGGCTGAGGGAGTTGCAGGGACAGCGTGGGATGGCCCCTATTGTTTATTTCCTATAATCGCGATTGAGACGAGAATGCCATCGATGCCCAGGCAGCAGATGTAGCTATCGACGGTATTTCACAAATATGGTCAAGTAACAGAGCACTTTCTAGGGTGTCGTGGCATGGGACTCGGGAGCTTAATTTATATCTTCTCAGCACGGTCAAGTGATATCACCCTCGATGCTCGCATTGAGAAGACTCGAGTGAGAGGTAGTAAGTAATTGCCAGTATGCGTCATTCTACTACATGTGTAGAGGGTGTATCGACACCGCACGAAGGACCTTTCCGCGCAAGCAGGGCTGCCACTGATGCGCAGCTGGCGGCACCTGGGAAGTGGACTGCACGTCCATGCAAATTTTGCAACTGGAAAGATTACATCGTGAGCCATCATTCCATCAAATTTAATTGCCCCAATTACAACATTCGACTGATCCCAAATTCTGCTGACGGCGATGCGTGTCATGAGAGTCGCCCGTGGGAATCGGTAACGACCCCGTGAAGTATCGAATCGATCGGAGCGGAAGCTCCACATTTGCCGCACCTCGGCCTTCTTGGCGTCGCGAGTGCCGAGCCCCGACCGGCTGCCTGTCAGGAGACATGAGCGAGCAGTCCTCATGCGGATGGGGTATTCTCTTAGATACAGGCGAGACGGTAACTTCGGAATACTTCCAAGAGTCTCACAGAATAGAGCAAGATGGTAAAAGTCGAGGTATCATCACCCGCTGGCGATACCTGAAGACTCCGCCTCCTCAACGCCCGAACCTCCAAGAGCCCCCTCACGTTGAGCCGCCCCAGCCCTACGACGCCCGACTAGCAATTGAACGGCACTCATCTTAACGTGCGATGGCGCGCTACTCTCGCAAGTCCGAGGTGCGACCCCACGCGTCATCGGTCTCCCCCAGGGCCACGCCGAACCCATGCCTAGCCGCCTCCCTCTCAGCCCTCCATGCCAATGAGACATCAAGCTTCAGGACGAAGCTTAACATCCCCGGCATCGTCCATTGGCCGAGCTCCGTCGACACCATGCGCCCGCTAAGCAGTAAAAGCACATCACCACTCTCGCCGATCCCCAGCACTTGACGTGGGCAGAATGGATCGTTGACACGTTGGACAAACGGTCCCCTTGGCTCCGCTTGCTCGGCACCTTCTTTTGACTTCCTCTCATAAGTACCGCTGTCCGTCAGGGGCTGTCGTCTGTCTCTCTCTCGAGGATTCTGGTCAACTGGCACCCACGCCGCAAAGCAGACTCGTCTCAGTTCCACCCCTTCAACGACATCTATCATGAGCGAACGTAAGAACCAGCACTCTCGCGAGACTGACCCTAATTAGCCACGACTGACCTCTCCCAGGCCCTCCCCCCGTGGGCGGCTACGTCGACCCGAACTTCCCTCCGCCTCCCGGTGAAGGCAACACGCCCGTCATCATCTATGGCTACCGGCCCTCCTTCGTCCTGGCCTGCCTGGCCGCCGTCCTCTTCTTCCTCCTCGGCGTCGCCCACCTGCTGCAGACCATCAAGTTCCGCTCCTGGTACTTCCTGACCTTCCCCATCGGCCTCGCCTTCGAGGTCATCGGCTACATCGCCCGCTCCCTCTCGGCCGAGAAGAACCCGTACAACCTCATCTACTTCATCATCAACTACTTCTTCATCGTCACCGCCCCCGTCTTCCTCGCCGCGGGCATCTACACCATCCTCTCGGCCCTCATCCACCGCCTCGGCCGGCAATACGCCCCCGTCCCCCCGAAATTCGTCCTCTGGTTCTTCATCACGAGCGACGTCATCGCGACAATCACCCAGGTCGCCGGCGCCGCCCTCATCGGCGTCGCCCAGTCGAACCGCGACGACCCCACCACCGCCAACAACATCCTGCTCGGCGGTCTCGCGTACCAGGTCTTCGCCATGACGTGCTTCGTCGTCACCACGGCCATCTTCATCTTCCGCGCCCGCGCCGGTATCCGTGCCGCGGGCCTGACGGTCTTTGTCGCCGCCTTCTACGCCGCCACGCTGCTCGTGTACCTGCGGACGTGCTTCCGACTGGCCGAGACGGCAGAGGGGCTCGGCGGCGAGCTCTACTCGAACGAGGTCTTCTTCGGTGTTCTTGAGTTTGCCCCCGTCGTGTTGGCTGTTGCGCTCTTTGCCGTATGGCACCCCGGACGGTGCGTGGGCAGGAAGGTGGCGGGGACCGCTGTCGGTGAGGCTGAAAAGGGCGACTTGCGGAGGGAGACCAGCGATCCCAGCGATCCCGCGGTTCTGAAGTAGAGAGCGACGAGTGCCTTGGCGTTTTCGCTTAAGATGCTTTGGGAGTTGGCTGGAATATTCACGTGGCGTTGCTGCTCGACTAGAGATTGTTCATCGTACATCATGGACTGAAATAGATTAGCAAGAGGAGTACCTCATAAAATACAATCACAAACCTTCATCGCACATAAGTTCCGTGATATTAGTTAATATTGATCGGTCCTGATCCTGCCGGAGATATAGATTAGCTCAGACTGCATACCATCGACCTACCTGTGAAAGACTCCTTCAGAAGCAAGCCAGACTCACGATGCGAGACCCTTCTCACAACCAGCCGAGTCCCTTTTCTCAGTATCTGCAAAGTCAGCTTGTCTACACACTCTTAGCCCTACCACGCCTCTTACCTGGGTCCCCAGGCTGCACGCACACCCTCCGGCACCTAGCGCACATCTCCTCAGCCACAGTCACGTCCCCGAGCACCTTCGGCCAGAGCTCGGGACAGTAGCGGATGGCGAACTCCCAGAGCTCCTTGTTGCGGGCGCCGGGCTCGACGAAGAGGCCGCGCGCCCGGTAGGCAATGCACTTGGCGAGGTCGCACGGGTAGGCGAGCCAGGTCGCGAACCAGTCCTGGCAGCCGATGATGTGGCTGTGGCGATTGAGGGGCAGGGTCTCGAGGTAGCGGACCTGGCCGCAGAAGGGGTCTCTGCAGGGGCAGATGACGGGATGGCAGATGGTGAGGTGACACATTGTGCGGGAGGTGGTGTTGAAGTAAGTGTTTCGTGAGTTGAGGCCGGGTTGTTGGATTGCAAGTTGGTGAACGCTTGAAAACTCGTCTGGATAGCATCATGATATCGACCGGCATGGCCGGGTATATAAGCCGCGATGACATGGACGGCTGGGCTGCCGATGGCCGAAATGATTCTGTGATAGAGGAATTGGACGATTCTGGAAACGTTGGAGGACGTGATGGCGCAGGCGAACAATGAGATTGTCAAGACATGCGAGAGATGGACTGCGTCGCGGTAAAGACGGCCCCAGCAATATCATATCTCACTGCAGATGGAACAAAGAGGTCAACAACTGTCTTGAAAAGCATGACCAGGTCAGAAATTGCCATGCCATTCTGGAAAGTGTTGCGACTGCACATGTGTCATATCAGAATACACGATATCTGTAGAGCATAATCATCGAACAATGAGACAGGACAGCAAGATGCGCATGATTTCTGACCAGTCTATTCTCTATCAACACCACGCTCACCCAGGATGCCCCTCTCGCCAAGATCCAATAAACAAATGCTCTACCAGAATCGCCGGGTCCCCCTTCTCATGCTTATGCTGCTGCGACAACCACCCGAAGCTCTCCACCGGCAACACGAGCACGTCGCCAATGAGCCTCGGCTCCTGCAAATCCGCCAGCTCATCCCCCGTGTGCTCCTCGCCCGTGACCTCAGAAAAATACTCCATGAGAACCTTGGTAAACGCAAAAGGCCCCGTCGTCGCCATGACGTCCTCGAACGTCGTGGGCGCGCCCTCCTTCTTGGAGGCCAGCAGCGTCCGCAGGTCACCCGCCACCTGGTCGACGAGCGTCCGCAGCACGGGGTGACCCGGCTTCGCGAGCACAGTGTACTGGCACAGCTGCACCGAGTACGGGCTGCCGGGCCAGATGGGTTTCTTCCGGTGGTCGTTCTCGATGCCGATGACGAGGTTGACTGAGGGCCGGAGGGGCGCGGGGATCCAGGCGGACACGGGCTGGTGCGGGTAGACGTCGATGTCGGCCCATACGCCGCCTTCGCGCAGAAGGATGAGGTAGCGCAAAAAGTCAGCCTTGAGGATGTGGTCCTTCATGCCGGTGAAGAGGTCCGAGATGGTCGCGTTGAAGCTGTCGCGGACGTAGGCGTCGATGTTGGCGTCGGTGATGCGCTCGTAACGCCATTCCGGGTTCACGACCCTCCACTGGTGCGGGAACCCGACCGTGCGATCTGTCGGATCTTGCGCGTCGTCTTTCCAGCTCTGCCATATTTTGGTGGGGAATGGCGTTGAGAGCAGCGACTCTGCGGTGTGTTCTGCAGTAGGTCGCTGGAAGATGCTCATCGGAGGAGGGCCAAAATGCGACAGGGAGCCGAACAGCAAGGCGAGGAGCACGAAGCCGCCCAGCAGAGCGATCGCTGGCCTGCTGGACATGGCCGAGGGCAGCATCGTGTCGTGGTCGCTTTCGCAACTGGCGTGATGATTTGATCGCGGCCTGGCGACCGCCAAATGGATAGACGAGTGAATGTGAAGAGGGAAGATGAGGGGCGGCGGTGCGAATCCGGGTTTAGTTGAAGACGAAAGTGCCAACCGCCATTCAGAGGCGGGCCAGCCCATCACGGACTCGGACAGGGGTCGACTGTGCCGCACCTCAATCAGCGGTGGGCTGGCCCGCCTCGTTTTTAACCGCCCAGGTCGGATATTGTTAGAAGGCGACCCGACGCTCTGGGTCGAAATGGCCAATAACACACGGGAGAGATGCATGTTAGACGCGCGACAAGGAACATCACCAATGAGCGGCGCCGACCAAGACAAAACCTGAGACGAGGATGCGTGTCCGGAGAAGATATCACCAACAGGCAGAAAGTCAGGTTCCACGAGCCCTCGACTGCAAAAAGGGGCTCGGTTGCATCGGGGAATTCCCCCCTCAGCAACATGCCGGTGCAACCTTTGCTCTTCTCTATGCATTCACGTCTTGTCATGAACTGTGAGCGTGTTACACCTCGACGGTAACACATCTTGTGTACGATGGCGAGCCTCTCTCGGACTCTACTGCTCTTCAGCTTCTGCTTCATCAAAATCACCACCGCCGCCGGTCAATGTTATTTCCCGAATGGAGACAGCACCACAGGCGACTTCCCATGTGATCCCGATGCCGATGACAGTCCCTGCTGCCACGGAGGTCAGGGTTCGGCGTGTCTCACCAACAAGCTGTGTCGAGGACCTGATGGAAACACCATCAGAGGGTCATGCACTGATCAGGACTGGGAGTCTTCAGAATGTGCCCATTACTGCTTGAGTGAGTATCTCGCACCAATGTAACGGAGCCCCTGTCTCGAAGACGCATGCACTGACCACAAGACCTCATCAGGCGCCAACAGAGGAGGGACGGATCTGATCTCTTGCTCGAACGTCACGGGCATCGACACATCGTACTGCTGCGACCACGCGGTGAACTGCTGCAACAGCGGCGTCGGCCGTTTTGACGTCCTGCCCTCGGAGCCCGAGGTCTGGGCGACTTGGAACCGTGAATCGAGCCAGTTCGTGGTCGTGAGGACCATCATCGAAGAACCCACCGAATCATCAACATCGAGCGCGACATCGGCTTCTACAACTTCAGATGCCGGGCCTTCGAGTTCCGAATCATCAACTGCCGGTCCGACAGGCGATTCAACCCAAACGTCTGCGCAGCCTACACCAAGTACACTCGACCCAGCGCCATCCGCCGAAGAGGCTCAAGAGGACCCGGGGCTCTCGACCGCGGCCAAAGCAGGCATCGGCGCCGGCGCCGGTGCAGGGGCGCTCCTCATCGCTGTCGTCGTGTTCCTTCTACTAAAGGTCCGGAAGAGCAAGAAGGCCCTCCAAGCACAGCAGACGCAAAACACGAATCACCAGTGGCCCGGGCCTTATCAGCAGCCACCCGCCCCCTACGTCTACTACAAAGGCCCGGCAGAAGGGTGGCAGCAGCCGCATGCTACCGAGGGCAGCGGGCAGGCATACAACGGAAAGATGGAGATGGATGCCCGGCCCATTGAGCAGCATTGGGCTCGCGTGGAGCTGCCGGCGAATTCTTAGGGGTTCGAAGCGGTCGTGGTGAAACCCGGGGATGCCACACTTTTCACGGTTAATGAGAGACACATGACATGTAATAGGGAACTTCTTGTACATTTAACGAGTAAAGGATACATTTAGATGCACTGGAGAGTTTGAAAAAAACCGGTGTAATCATAATTTCCGTCAGGCTTGTGTGACGTCCAGTGTACTTAGACCACTCGAATTGAGTCGGTGTCCCCGAAACATCAAATTCTGCCGGTTAGGTAGCCATGAACAGTTTCTGAGCACATTAATACGGCAGTATGGGATTCCAGAGGCCATGAGTCTTTTCTGGAACAGTTGCAACTGAGTGAAAAATGCGATGCTGGGGACGACTGGGGAGCAAGTCTGTTCCTAGAACATGCCGAGTCAACCACGAGTTGGAGTAAATGTGAATACATGTTGTGTAAGTGAAACAAAGTCAGATCTTACACGTTTATGAGTTCTTAATTCAACTGATACTGCGAAGCGAGCTGCTACCTGTGACGTTGGCCAGGCTGGTACGACATCGCGGTTCCCGACAGACTCATAGTAGCGGAGTTCAAACACTGCTTAGGTACTTGGATCTTCGGTGACGGATCGAGGCCCAATGAAGGCACAAATATTGCGGAAACAACTCCAAATCATGGTATCCGCCCCGATGAGGAAGCTGATCACGCCACGGCCCAGCTACACGGAACGACCTCATCCAGGGACCGCCAAGCGCAATCTCCCAAAAGTCCGCCGTGCAAGCCGTAGATCGACGGCCCAAGAACAAACGCAATCCGCCAAGTACATGCGAGCCAGGCACAGGCATTTTCGAGAGAGGAACAGCAATGGCTGCATGGCAGGTCACCGCGGGGTGCTGATTGGGCCGGGCACTCCACGGCGGCGCCCACGTGCTCCGCCGCGGGCGTCGATTGGCCGGAGCCCCGCGAAGGGCACCGGGAGGCCGGAATCGATGGCGCCTTGGCCCGGGCCTGGGACGGCAGGCGAGGGGGAGGCACGTGGTGCTCGAGGGGTGCTGCTATTCAACGGACGGCTGATCTCTGGGGGGCCCCCATGTTAATTTTCTGCGAGGGTTTTCCTGCCCTGGGAAGCTCTCATGACGACTGCGAGGTGCGCCGCGCCGTGGGACGGGACTCGAACGTGTTTTCTCTCCACTTGAGATCGTACTTTGGGCCTAGGGCGGGCGTGAAGGCGCTGCAAGGCTTACCCACGAGGGCAGGTCGTCGGATGGAGACGAGGCTCGGCGGGAAGTAGGTCGAGGTTGATATAAGGCTGGCGCCTGGCTGATCATCCGCCGGCGGTTGTTGTGTTGGGCTCGTCGTCGCATTCCCTTCTTCTCAGCCGTCAATCCTTCCGCTCCGCTCCGTCTTGTGGTTCTGCCGAGTCTCCCAGCCAACATGGTTTCCAAGATCGTCGTCCAGGCTCTCCTGCCTGCCCTCGCCCTCGGCGCCGTCGTCCGCCGCGAGGTCAACAGCAGTACGTTAAACCGGAGCTCATCCCCCCCTTTCAGGCTGTTTCGGGAGTCGTGAACCACGTGTTTGCTCCAGAGACACAATGAATAACTCCCAACACATCCAAAAAGAGTGAATACTGACTCCGCGGGTGGGTAGCCTTCGACTACGACGCCCTCAGCCTGAGGACCGTCGGCGCCCCCAACACCCTCGTGCGTGCCCTCCCCCCTCCATCGAGATCCCTCCACTGACAAGCCCCCAGGACTGGCGCGTCTGGCTCGAGAAGAACGGCCAGCCCATCTCCTTCTGGCACGACATCCCGCTGTACCCGGACCCGAGCAACAAGCAGGTCGTCAACTTCGTCGTCGAGATCCCGCGCTGGGAGGACGGCAAGATCGAGATCCGCCGCCAGGAGCCCCTGAACCCCATCTTCCACGACGACCGCAACGACGCCCCTCGCTTCGTCGAGAGCGTCTGGCCCCACAAGAGCTACCCTTTCCTCTACGGCTCCATCCCGCAGACCTGGGAGTCGCCCAACTTCAAGCACCCCTACACCAACGAGGTCGGCGACAACGACCCCATCGACCTGTTCGACATTGGCCAGGAGTAAGTCGTACGACCAGCACTCTGACCCGCACTTGCTTACTTTCCTCTCCCAGCATCGGCTACATCGGCCAGGTCAAGCAGGTCAAGATCCTCGGCGCCCTCGCCCCCAACGACGGCGGCGAGACGGACTGGAAGGTCCTCGGCATCGACGTCAACGACCCCATCGCCCCCCACGTCGAGAGCTTCGAGGACGTCGAGAAGTTCCGCCCCGGCGTCATCGCCGCCTGGAAGGACTGGTTCACCGTAAGGCCCCCTGTCCATCGCGGCCAGACGTGACCCCTCGCAGGCGACAAGCTGACTCGTCCCAAAGTACTACAAGGTCGCCCGCGGCGGCGACATCATCCCCCTCATCGGCGGCGGCTACCACAACGTCTCCTTCACGCAGCAGGTCCTCGAAGAGTCGCACGAGTACTGGCTCGAGCTTGTCAGGGGCGAAGTCGACACGGGCAAGATCAACTACAACCAGACCTCGCGCCCCGACATCCCCGGCAGCTTCGTCAGCAAGTGCGCCGCCACGGAGAAGCTCGGCCTGCCGCCTACCTCTGAGGTCCTGCCTGCCGCTGAGAAGCCCGAGCGCTTCGATCAGTGGTATTACCTCGATGAGAACTTTGAGCTCATCGAGCAGGCCTGAAAATGAGGTGGACGGAGGCGGTCGGAGTGACTGCTGTGTATAGACAGGTTAGCATATAGAGAAGCGTGTGATGCGCCAATAGTAGAGAGCATCAATTACTTGGGGAGTGGGCGTACCTGGCTACGGTGTGTTCCACCAGTCTCGTGTAGACGAAAAGTAGAGGCAGCAAGAGGCATGCTGGCTTGATAAACGTTTTCTCTTCACTACTGCGCCTATTCTCACTCGTCTGAACAATGCTGTGTGGTCGGTTCCATCCTCGGACCGCCACAACCCAGTGGTATCATAGTTGCCATCCCTTCCGCCTGTAACGCCAGAAAACCCACAATCCAGTCCAGGGTATCCTACCACAAGTGACACTCGTCTCGCCCACCTAATCCTCAAAATCGTCCTCCTCAATCATCCTACCCAGAATCAAGCTCTGGATGACCAGCTCGTCGTTCAGCGTCCGGATCTTCTTGACGCCGGACACCCGCGGCGTGACGGCCCTCTTCCTCTTCCTGGACCCCGCCGTTGCCGAGGCCGCCGGCGCGCCGCCGAGCAGGTCCTCGACCGTCCCCGTGTTCTCGTCCACGTACACCCAGTCGAAAGGTTTCCCGAGCAGCTCCTGGCCGCGGATCATCTCCTGCGCCTCGGTCATGCCGTGCGCCCGCACTAGGCTCGCGCCGAGGACCTGCGTCAGGAACACGTACATCATCTTCTTGTCCTCCTGGCGCGACTTCTTCATCACGAGGAGGATCTTGCCGCCCGCGAGCAGCTGCGAGCGCCGTTCGATGACGTCCACAAGCCGGGCTTCCTCGGCTGCGTAGGGCGTCAGTAGGCGGGATCGGATGGCGCCTCGGAGGAATGTCGACTGTCCGGCGCAGAGGAGGTATGTTGACCAGTCCACAATGGCCTTTTTCTGAATGCAGGCCGTGATCCACCGGTCGGAAATGCACGGAAGGCCGAGAGCGAGGGCCTGCATGTACTTGGGCTTCCTCGAATGCCCGTCCGCAATCAACGCCGTGAAGCCCAGGTTGCGAGCCGAAGGTACAAGACCGACTGAGCTTTGTACATCATCTTCCGCGGCCGCGCTCTCGGTGGTTAACTGTAGTGGAGTTGAGCTGAAGAGCTCGTCGAAGCCGTTGGAGAGCAGGCGCCCTCCACCTTCGATGATCGCCTGTTCGATATCGCTGCTCAAGTCTTTTCTTCTTTCATACGCATTGTCCCTCTCGCCTGGCTGCTGGGGTTGAAAGGAGACTGCGAACGCCATGCCGCTGAACAGCTTGTCACCGCTGGTCCGAGGCTTCGGTCGGATTGAGCCTGAAAAGGGAACGCCTTTGTTCCTTATTTTCTGTGGCCTGATCATACTGTCCTCAAACCCATGAGCGCTCGGCGACCTCGCAAGCTCGTCCGTAGAGGTAGAGTTCCGTCGACTGGGCAGCCGTGAGGTGCGTCTAGTGTTGCGTCTAGGGGATTGCCTGAGGTCATCGAGGGTCGACTTCATGTGTGACAGGGCAGGTTTGGCGATTTGTCGACGTTTGGAGGTCCTACCCGGGGACTGGGCAGGCAGCTTGCCCGTCGATGGGGGCTCAGGCGTGCTCTGAAGGGAGCTAAGAGATGAAGTTGCCGAAGACATAGTACTAGGAGGCGCTGTGGGCGTTGGGACAGCTGCTGTTGCAGGCGGTTCTTCGGATGCCTCGAGGACATTCATCATCCTCGACACTCGCCCGATCGGCGGCGATGAGGGCAGTCCTTGAAGCCTGTGTTGAGTAAACTGACCCGGGCTCGACTCTGGAATGACCGACACGTCTGAACGGCCCTTAAACTCGTCAAGGTTTGTCGGTTTGGGAGTCGCTGCCTGAGCTGGTCCGTTTCCGAGGCTGCTGAGAGCCTTCTGTTCCACAGTCGACTGTCCATCGGACATGGTCATCTTCACCTTAGCAGTCGGTCGCGGCACTCTCCCCGACCTTCTGAAAGGCTCCGGCAGCTGCGGCTCGACATTGTTCTCGGCTGTAGCTGTCCGGCCAGCGTCAAGTCCCTGACGGGCTGTGTCTCCTGTCTTCTCCAGAGGAGCATCTGCTGAGCGCACGTCATCGGGAGGAAGAAATGGGCTCGTGTCGGGCAATGCATCCTCAGCCCCAACGGTATCGCCAGTGGCAAGACGGGTGTTGGCTTGCTCGGCTGTAGTACAGCCAGTGCTATCGGGGATGAGCTCGTTGCTTGAATCGTACGTCAAGTCTGGTGCGAGGTCTGCGGCTGCTTCATGTGTTGTTTCCGGTACTCGAGGCACTGACGACTCGACTGCAATAGCACGTGCTGCTGGGGCTGGCTCTTGGGAGTCGGCTACTGTCGACATGTCGTCGTTCTCTTGCTCTTCTTGGTCGTTATCGTCGCCAACCTCACTTATGCGTGCATCGTTCTCCATGGGGCCAATACCCTTGGTCGGCGATTCTAACTGGGCCTGTACACGTCTCGTGTCATGCAAAGCTGCTTTCTGCGTAGTTGAGGGAACCTCGATGACTTCGCGGGGTCCGGGCCGAGGAAAGGATATGCTTGAAAGCTCTCGTGAGGTCTCTTCCCTCATTTTGGCCACGCGCTTCCGCTTCAACTCGGCAGCTATGGTGTCATCCATTTCAGAAAATGAATCCCTTGTCGGTACGACTTCATCGCTGGACCTCCTTTCCTGCGATTCTTTCCGGGACTCGTACCTATCCATGGGCTCCGGGAAGCGCTTCGGGGGGCGGATTCTAGGATCGCGTGGCGTCTCTTCCGGGATATCTGAATCACGCCATCGGGCCGGGGCTGGCGTCTGATGTTCGACAAAGGAGCTGGAAGTCCTCGGTCGGGGGCTGGGTTCTTGTGAGCTGCCTGGCACGGCGGTCGGAGATGTGATGTAGACGTGGTTCTTCAAAGGCGAGTCAATGGCGTTCGTGGAAATGGAATGATGGTACATGGGCAGGGCCGGAGAAGGCCGGGACGACGTCGGACTCCAGCCAGCCTTGACGGCGGACGAGAGTTGTTGGGTCTGCTTAAACAGCTGCGAAGCGGCTAGTGCTTGACCACCCAACATGGGGTTCGCTGCGAAAGGGTTCTTGTTCTGAGCAGGCGTCTGCGGAGCAGCGGCTGTAGCTTTGAAAGGGGTTTGCGTCTCCAAGTCGGGTCGATTCATCGAAGAGTGTTGCTGGGAGCTCGAAGTGAGCAACTTCCACCCGTGCCTAGTGTTCGCCAGTCCTGGCCCTTCCACAATGGGAGAGACCGGGTCAAAATCGCTCTTCTGGCTGTCATGATGGAAGTCGAGACTGCCGAAATGGACAAGACCTGTGTCGCCGTCGAGCGTGCGGTCTCCCTCGCCACTCGCAACAGCATCTCGCAGTGGCTGGGGAGATTCTGGGATGGGGCTATCATCTGAGCTCGGAGCCGCGTCGTAGTGGTTCTGGTAATCCCGATCATCGTTCTTTTGGGTCGGAGAAGCCTGGGAGTTGTCGGACATTTTGGCTTTTCGCTTGACCACGTTCACGGTCTCGATTTCGCGGTGATTGTCAAGAATATAAATGGTATGTTCGTCGCGTCGGCCTCCGCATTGTGGATTGAAGTGATCAGGTGCGGGAGTCGGATTGGTTTCGCTGGCGTTCCTGCCCGATGTCGAGGGCAGGCTTCTGAAAGGCTCGACACGCGATGCTATTGCCTCAAATCCAAGGAAATGTCTGCCTGATAGGATACTTTCGGATGCAAGGACTGGATCAGAACCTGGGTGGTCTGCAGAAGATTGGTCGTGGTGTCGGCCTAGCTGTAGAGTCGTTGCCTGTCGCCGGGTGTTGGTCAGTAAAAGGATCACAAAAGAAAGATGGTAGGCAAAGCAAGTGGAAAGATCTGGCTTTGGTACGTACAGGGTTTGGGGAATCATGGGTCCGCTCATGCGTCGCATCTGTCTCCGCAGCGATCCCATTCGGGATGGGTGATGTCGCTGGGGTCGACCGCGCAGCAATGGCCGGAGGTGATGTGGAAGCGTCACGATGCGAGATCTCGAAATCGCGTGGAGGAGAGCTGCTGGTCTGTGAACCAAACAAGGTTAGCGCGTCAAAAGAATCGGAGATCGACAAGGTTGCGCCACGGTCGGGGTGCGGAACCAGGGTGTCGCGGACAAGGTCGCGTTCGTGGTCGCGGGTACGTACCTCTCCTACCCCAAAGTGCTTGGCGTAAATCTGCAAGATCAGTTGACTGTCTTGCGATTCATTGTCGCAGTGCAATGCGACCTGCTCGGCCTGTCCCAGACTGCGCGCTCGAGACATGGTGAGCGCGCCGTCCGAATTGCCGTGATCCTCCGTTTGGTGGTTGATTGCGAAAAGAAAGGCAGGGAGGGGGGGAGGAGGTGGGGATTGCTCTAGCGTCGAACACGACCTCCTCACGCTGTCACGTGGTCTTTCAAGGTGAATGGCTTTTGCCATTGTGGGTGGCTTGAGGTGCACAGTCCAGACGGATACCATGAAAGACTGCTGGTGGCATCTGACTTTTAGGTCTTAGACAAGAATATATTCACATGTGCTCGGTGTTTCTAGGCTTGAAAGTTGTCTTGAGAGTTCATCTCGAGGAGGTACTCCCAAGAGATGATACGTTGCTCACTTGAACACATGCTGCAAAATGACTTACCCGTAGCCGGGAGGGTGGACAGTCATGAGAAAGACTATCGATCAGTAAAGAGAGGATATTCCCGAGTCTGTGTGCTTTTATCTGTCTCTGACTTGGTCCAAGGATACTCATGGCCATTTTCCAGTTTCAGAGACAAGTCCCAGGCTGATCTACTTCAGAATCAGTACACTCGTCACAACATCAAGCAATAAATCTGGTACGTTCATGATCTTGACACCAACTATATAACGGATCGAGAGACACACACAATTGGAAAGGAAGCATCGGCATTTGATCAACGACAGCTCCGACCCTGCATAGTAGTTACCGATGTCCACGCTGGTTATACCCAGCCATGGGCTCCAATCAGTGCGACAAGACATAGCAGAAACTCTAGGATCTCTGGGATTCAACAGACACATTGAAGACTACCAAGGCAAGTGGGTGGAAGAATGTGGGCAGCTCTCATAACGACCGCTCTGAGCTATAGCAGCGTGTAAGAACAGCTCTATATACTCGGGGTCCTCATTAGAGATAGATCATTTTGAAGTGCATAGCTTTCGAGTGAGGTGGGCACCAAGCGACCTGGTCGTCTATTGACAGGTGGTTTGAGTGATGTCCCAGTCTGGGTGGTGGTTGCGACTGTCCTGTTTTCATCGGGCAGCGTGCAAGGCAAGGCAAGGCAAGGCAAGGCAAGGCAAGGCAAGGCAAGGCAAAACAACGCAAGTTGAAAGTCATTATCAAGGAACCTTAATAATGAAGTGCAAGTAGATCGCGAGAAGAACAGGCAGGCCTGGCTGTACCTACATCAAATCAAAGAGGTTGTAAAGACATTGACAGATCCGAAAACCAGGGTCCAGTGGGGTTGTCGCGAAAGACATGTGAAGATGATGTAATGGGCCCGAGAGATGGAGAAAAAGACCTGTCTGGGCCTCCATTTTCCCTTCTGAAATCACAAATGTCGGATCTCCCCATGTCCCATGTCGGAGGTCGGCCAGAAACCTCCGCGATTCTGTCGCAAGTTTAACTCAAGCAAAGATTTGCCTCGGCCGGGTCCCAGGAATCGTCCGACACCGCCTCCCAAGACCGAGGAATAGGGCCAAAATACGGGCAGCATCTTGAGCGATGGATGACGTTAACCCCGTCTGGGCAAGTGGCCACAAGACCGAGAATTTTAGGGGCAGATACCATTGCCATTGCCATTGGCCAACAGCCAGCATCAGCCCCTTGAGGTGATGACGATCGGACGGCGCCCCCGAAACGTGGAAGGAGAGCCCTGACAGTTTTGCGAAGCAGCAAGGAAGAAATCGCCTGTTCCTTCGGCTTCGGCGGGATCCAATTCCAGTACATAACCCGACACACCCCGTGATCATCTCATAGCCCTCAATTCCCATCACTGTTTTGCGAGCGATCCTATCTCAGCGTATCATCTAATTCAGCGACACTGTCAATCCTGCTGCCTGCGGCTGTGCGACAACTCAGCAATCCCTCTCCTCCCTTCCGACAACGACGACACGCAATCATCGCAACTATTGCGAGCAGCTCCAAAGACAATCGTCCGCAGACCAGCGTCTTCACACGCGTGTCGTAGCCAATACGTACTCTCCCACATTGTTGCCATTGGCTCCACGGCTGTTGGCTCGAGATGACGGCAGCTCAGACATCGGCGGCTGCGAAGCTTGCCTCGTACTTTTCACAAATAAATCCTGTGCCCTCCTTCCCGGACTACACCGGTCCCTACAAGGTCGGCACCGTCGATGTTGAAATTCCCGTCTCCGAACTCGAGTCCCCCAGTCCTGCGCCGGACACTGCGGCCGACATCCACACCGTCCAGTTCCGCATCTTCTATCCAGCGACGAAGGAGTCCAATGGTCGTAACATCAGCTGGCTCCCGGCACCCCAGAGACAACATGTGTCCGCTTACACACAGTTCATTGGCATCAAGCCCATGCTCGCAGACCTCGTCTCGTATGTTGCCCATGCTCATGTTACCAGTCGTGTTGTGTACTGACCATCTGATGACAGCTTCCTCCCGCGACACCTGCATTACACCACGATCCCCGTCCACAAGAACGCCGACCTCCTCGAAGCGCCGACGGAAGATGGACGATGGCCGACCATGATTTTCTCCCACGGCCTGGGAGGCAATCGCAACGCCTACTCCTCCGTCGCAGGCTCTCTCGCTTCCCATGGCCTGGTCGTCGTCTGCCCCGAGCACCGCGACGGTAGCTCGGTCGCTGCATTTGTGCGCATCCCCGAAGAGCAAGATCGATACTTCATCCACAACACGCGACGAGTTGTTCCCTACAAGCGAATCCCGCACGATGCGACGCCTGAGATCTACGAAGCCCGCGAGGCGCAGCTGCGCATCCGTCTATGGGAGCTGGGCCTGGTCCACGCTGCCATGCTCGGCATTGATCGTGGCCAATCTCTACTCAACCTGAACAAATCCACGCCCTCACTTGATATCCTCAAGGACAAGATGGCTATTCACGAGCCCGGTAGCATCATCTTTGCGGGCCATAGCTTCGGTTCGGCCTCGATGGTCCAGCTCCTCAAGAGCACCTACTACGCAGGCTCCGAGGCTCTGGCGAAGATGGAGAAGCCGCTATTCACGCCCAAGAAGGACTCTGAGCTGAGCAAGCAGATCACGGAGAAGAACGTTACCATGCTGCTCGACATGTGGTGCTTCCCACTTATCGCTCCTAACTCGGCGCCGCTCTTCGACCTGCCTCTGCCCGTCTACGCCGACGTACCCTCTGCACCGGGCGGGAACGCGCTGCTGGCTGTCGAGTCGGACGCTTTCTTCAAGTGGACGGAGCACCTGCACGTTACGGCTCGCGTCCTCTCTCCCGATCCGTCAGCAAAGGTAGTGACATCCGACCTCTACCAGCGCCCGAGCGGCGTCCGCCTGCCCGAGCCCAATTTCTTCTACGTCGAGCAGTCCGCTCACTTGTCGCAATCGGACTTTGGCATCCTCTTCCCCTGGTTGACGCGCCGCATCTTCAACTCACTTGCGCCGGAACGCGCGCTCCGGCTGAACCTGCGGGCTCAGCTGCAGTTGCTCCGTGCAAACAACGTTCCTGTCGCGCGCACGTGGTACGGCGATTTGATCGACGGAGTGGGCAATAATAAGGAGGGCCAGCCAACGACAACGGAAAATGTCGCGACCAAGGGCCTCGAGGACGGCATCCAGAACGATGAGGCCATCTTTGACCGGAGCGGGAACACCTCCATCGACTGCTGGCACTGGCTCGACAGCATTGGCATGGGCGACGAGAAGAAGGCGGATGCGACCGCGGGGCAGGACTCGTCTGCACAGGTAGCCGACGTCGAGAACACGGCGCACGAGATGCAGGAGGAGATTGAGCCTCCTGCCGTTGCGCGCACCCTCAGCAGCACCGTGGTTAGCTCGACGGCATGATCGAGCAATGCCGAAAGGGAAGTCAAAATGCATGGAGGGAATGAAGGAAATACGTTGCATGGAAATGGGAGTTTTGGCCATGTTGGAAAGCCCTGCGATGCGTCGGGTTTCGACGCATCGGGGCATATGATACCTCACATTTGCGATTGATCGCATTTCGGCAATTGGATAGAGCATTGAATTTAGTGTTACCATGAATTTTCTTTCACGTGCTTTGGACATGATCTGCCGTCTCCGCTTTGGGCCATGGTTGACACCGTCATCGGGGTAGAAGTCATCAACGTCATGGAGGATGACAGAGGCACTAACAGATGTAGGGTGATTGCATCAACCTTTATAAGAGGTCATGTCAATGGAGGATCCAGCACTGAATGTTGGTTCAATGCCAGCATCATAACTTCACCATACTTTTAACAGCAACATCAATTGAACAAATATGGCTCCGGTACGGCGTATCGTTCGCGCGAACAAGAAACACAGCTGACAGCGGCACAGTCACAGCTCGAACACCTCAAGCAGCAGTTTGCCGAGATCACGCCGACGGAGGGCGACAAGAACAGCCCTAGCCCCAAGAAGGACGACGCACCCAAGGCAGAGAACTCGGATGGTTCCAAGGTCGAGGGCAAGCCGTTGAGGCTGAAGGAGCTGGCGCAGGAGAAGCTCGACGGCAAGACGGGTAACCCTTCGCAGCTCGGAGACCCGATCAGCCTCAAGGCCGAGACGAGCGATGCCGAACCTCCCACGAGCGGGAAGGGGCCGGACGGGCAGAGGCAGGGGAGGGATTCAAAGCTCTGAGAGGGTGGCATGGGACTGGATCAGGGGACCTCGTTCAGTGCACTGAGTCAGGGGACTCGAGCGGGTGAATCCAAGTCGTTGATGTGGTCGTTGATCTCCCGCCGAGTGACCTCGCGAGTGGTCAGAGTCAGGGACGCGGCGAGATTGCTCCGAGAGCGCAACGTTCTGTCCACGTTGAGGGCTGGCTGCCAGTTCAGACCCTGGATGTGCCTCTCTCTGTACATGCGGGATGCTTACAAACTGAGCCTGAATGCCATATCAGAGCTCGTCCCATTGTACGACATGTCCACTGTAGAGAGACGGTGTCTCAGGCACCTGATTAAGAGAACCCCGCTTGAGCATTCGTCAGTATTCGGCCCGTGGTCCTGGGTCTCCTTGTGTGTGAGACAGGTGAAGAATGCGGCTTTCCTGAGCTCTCTCGCCCGTTGTTTAACGTTCGAACCCTCCAAGTCCCCCTCCTCAGCCGTCTCATGACTTTCCTCTTTGACGATTTTGCTCTAGGCGCATATTCGGATTCGATCGTGCTAGTGAACTGCCGGTGCCAAGCAAGGGGCTCCGTGCCTGCGGGTGGCCCTGGTGAAGGTAACGGAATGCCTGGCGGACGATCCCGCAGCCACAGATGGGGACCCTGAGGTTCAGAGAGACGTTGAATCGGAATGGGCGCCAGATCTCCCCGCGAGACGGTAGATGAATGACCGACGATGGTGGGATGGCGTTATTGACAAGTGCTCGATATGGATGTCGAGGCAAGAGGTGAGCGGACTAGACCATATTCTCCGCGGAAGGGAGGCGACGCCTTCGTGTATATAAGAAAGAGGTATTCGAAGCAGTCAGAGTGAGTTTTGTTCTGCAGCTCAAACGACTCTCAAGCCTCATACACCAGCTACACAGCCTTCTCCTCTCTCTTCCCTATACAAGGTTCACATCAACCCCCAAACCGCAATCATGCAGTTCAAGTTCTTCGCCATGGCCGCCCTCGCGGTCGGTGCCGTCGCCGCCGCTCCCCAGATCGCCAAGAACACTCCCGAGATCGTCGAGCGCGAGGCCGCCATCACGGCCAACACCATCATCGCCAGCCTCGACACCATCACCGACACGGCCACCGATGCGCTCCGCATCGCGACGACCCTGAACCCCTTCACAATCGTCTTCGCGGTTCCCGTAAGCATAAACCCCCTCCTCGGGTGCCTTGACCAGGCCCGACTGACCATCGCACCCGCAGCGCCTCGTGGCCAACTTCGGCCGCATCGTCACCGCCGTCGGCACGGACGTGACCAACTTCCTCAACTTCGACTTTGACGAGCCCTTCTCGCGCGAGTCGCAGCAGAAGATCTCCGTCTCCTTCCGCCGCTTCGTCCAGGTCTGGATCAACCTCCTCGAGGCCATCCTCGCCCGCTTCTCCTTCCTCTCCGGCACGCCCTTCATCGCCCCCATCTCCGCCGTCATCCAGGTCCTCGGCCGCGGCATCATCACCTTCGCCCAGGCCATCGTCAACTTCATCCCCGACTTCAAGGAGGAGGCCGTCGTCGAGCAGCAGCAGCTCGAGCAGACCTTCACCGTCGTCATCGAGCGCTTCAACTAAGCTTCTCTTCCGCAGAGAGCGTGCTTGCCTGGTCATGGCACATGAGAGAACGACGGGGGCACTCACCTCGTGTCGTGTCAACGAGCTCCGTCCCGGGCACTTGCCGTGGGCGCCAAGTCATATAAGATAGAACCTTGCCATTCTACTTCTCCACGCGAAAGCGTGTCAACATCCAATACAAATTTACGATTGACAGACTGAAACAGCCTCTGTGTTCGTGTGTGTGTCCGTGATGGATGTTGTCTTTCATGTTGTTGAAGCCGTTGAGTCGGACATCGTAGGGCCCCTATCCGATGGAAACAAGGTTCGGAAAGGCGCCGTTGCGGCCCTAGCACAACAGTAATATCCCCTTCCGAGCTAAACAAGCCAGCACCGGTGCGGTGGCCCTCCCCGCGCCGCCGGACGGGCCAGGTGGCCGGGGGTTCGGGGCCTTAAGCGATGAGGTTATTGAAAGGTGCCGAGACTCTGTTTAGACGACGGGCGTCGGCGAATGTCTCAGCCTTGTACTGCATCATTTCACCATCTCGACCTGTGGACGGAATGCGGTGGGCATTCGGTGAGGCAGACACTGATTGGAAGCATCGTCAGTCTTGGGCCCTGATCCCGGACCCGTGGAGTATCGCCAAGACCTGATCCGCTCCGCCCGGCTTGCTTGGGATACCGAGTTTTGGGATTGTCTGCTTCCACAGTGGATCGTCCTTGTGAACAAAGAAGTTCGAAAGCTTCGCCAGGACGGCCCAACTCAAACCCCAGTACATGTTTTGGTCATACACGCTGACCGGAGACACATTTGGTCCGCAAAGCTTGGCATTCGGGCGCCGCAGGGACCCGGGCTGGTACGACAAGAATTGATGCCGCATATGACACGTAGAGGGAACACTCAAAGACGAGATAATTGCAGCCGCGTCAGCGTCGTACGGTCCTGGGGATGCGCCGATGCGGCCAACCGTCAGTCGAGGATCCATCCGTCCATCTATTTTTGCGACACACGTGCAAATTGGAGGCCCGATGGTCTTGTCGGTCGATATGGTGGGCTTCGGGTGGGCAGACAGGTCCGATGAGGAACAAAGGAGGTGAAGAAGAAAGCGATGGATGGAGCTCATGCAGAGTGGTCCATCGCAATAAACGGTGCCCGTCGCCTTCCGCTTTGGTGCCTGCGCCTCCCCCCCCTGAAAAGTGATACGAGGCCTTGGAAGGCTGCTAAAGAAGCGCTAGAGCCTCAGCGGCGTCCTGGCAATCATCGGCCTCGCATTAGCGGCCTCTTGTGGTGGGGGAGGCTTACTTAAGGTTCTTTCTTTAGGGCAGTTTGACAGTGAGTGCGTAAGCCGTTGGCAGGTGCTGGTGTCTGATGTGCCTGCCCGCACATGGCGTTTGGATGCGATGGACGGGAAGGTCCATTGGGCTGTCGTTGTTGCCTCATGTCTCGAGATCACGCAGACCACACAACATTGCTTAGCCGTCTCCTCTCGGCCCTGGATGCCAATCCATGACACCATCAACTTGCTCGCGATTGTCTAGGCCCCTCGCGTACGTTGCCTTTGCAGACTCGATATTTCCAATGCCATTGCCACCTGCAATACGAGTCGCCGCCACGCACACCATCTATCTTCTAGATCGCGATGGCCTGCCCGAGTGCCACCCGCTGTGCAGCCGAGCTCGACGCACATCCTGCAGATAAGCCAGGCGGAAGGTCGCCGCCCGTCGTGGCCTGGCAATGATTGCGCCAGCACTGTCTGCTCGCCTGGACACCGCCATGTCCCTGCTCGTGCATGCGAACCACGCCTGATACGGTGTGATCGACAGGAACAGCCCACGCCCATTCGGTTCGTCGGCCGCCCAGGCGATGCCCCCGTACTCAAAGAAGTCCGTTGCAACGCTGCCAGTTCTGCCAGCTCGCTCCGTTGCGCCCGCTGACGGCCGGCTCGCTGTCCTGTGATCGCCGTTCGGCCAACTCAACAGCATTGCTGCAAGGCCTGCCTGTTCTCGGCTTCTCCCATGGACAATGGCCCGGATGCCCGTCTCCACCTGCCGACGTGGTCGGGCTGTACAACGGCTCCCCTGCCCCAGTGCCCTGGCACTAAATTGACGACCCGTCTTCGCCAAGAGGCACCGAGGGGTGATCCAGGGGCGTCGCAATCTGGGAGTGTGCAGGGGCCGGGACACGAGGCTTGTCATCGGCCCCGGCACGGCAAGCCCTGCTGCGGTAGTATCGCATGGTTAATATGATCGGGATCCTCTCGCCGTGGAGCGCTGCGATCCCGTTCTGATCCTCTCCTCCATCCTCCGATCGCCAACCCCAGGATTGCCATCATGGTCCGGATCGCATGGTTGCTCTCCGCCGTCGTCGGCCTCGCCAATGGCTTGGGTGACACCGATACCATCACCTGGGGAGGCGACAACTCGCGCGCCGGTTACCAGACGTGAGTCCTCCCGTCCTCGCTGCGGGTGGGGTGTTTTTGATGTCGACGCTGACAATTCCAAAGCAACCATAACATGGACCCGGCCATCGTCCGGAGCTCTCAGTTCGACCAGCTCTTCAGGACGAGGCTTCCTGGCGACTACGCCGGCGCCGACGAGAGAGTCTTCTCTCAGCCACTCGTTTACACGCCCTCCGGCAGCGACGAACAGTTCGTCTACCTCGCCACTACACAGAATAATGTCTACAAAATCGACGCCCAGACTGGCGAAATCCTTCTTTCTCGTAACCTTCACATTCCCTTCTTGACCGCAGATCTCGATGGTTGTGTCGATATCAACCCTACCGTCGGTGTCACAGGAACCGGCGTCATCGACCCCGAGACGGACACCTACTACATCCTCGCCAAGACATATGAGGACCAGGAACAGATCAATGTCGCCCAAGGCAGGCCTGCCGGTCGATACTACCTGCACGCCATCGACGTCAACGACCTGTCCGAAAGGCCCAACTTCCCTGTCAACCTCGAGGGTATTGTCGCCCGGAACAACCCCGAGCGTTCTTTCAACGGCGGAATTCACCTGCAGCGCCCCGGTCTCCTCCAGCAAGGCAACCTCATCTATGCTGGGCTCGGATCCCACTGTGTCAAATTCAATTTCACTGGCTGGATCATGGGTTGGGACAAGACCAGCGGTGATCTGGTCGAGCACTTTGCCACCCAGGGTGAGGGCGTTGTCGAAGACGAGGGTGCCGGTATCTGGATGGCTGGTGGCGGTCTCGCCGCTGACGATGCCGGCTCCATCTTCTTCGCGACCGGTAACGGTTACGCCTCGCAACTTTCCAATGTTCCCGTCAACGGCCGTGAGCCCCCAACGGCTCTCGAGCAAGCTGTCGTTCACATGAGCCAGCAAGATGATGGCACGCTCGAAGTGGTCGATTTCTTCATGCCTTGGGACAAACAGCGGCTGGATGAGGGCGACATTGATCTTGGCAGCAGCCCCCTCCAGATTCTGCCGTCTGACCCCTTCTCGTGCGGTGATGTCCGTCGTATCGGCATGGTCACGGGCAAGGACGCCAAGACCTACTGGCTCAACTTGGACGACCTCGGTGGCTACCGACAGGGCGGCATCGGCCTCGACAAGGTGCTTCAGGTCTACGAGGGCGAGAACTCGGTCTATGCCGGTGCCGGCGTCTATCCCCTCGAGGGAGGCTTCGTCTACGTCAACCCCGTGAGCTACCCGTCCGTTGCCTTCCAGTTCTCCTGCACCAACGGTGTTCCCACTTTCAGCAAGGTCGGTGAGACTCCTGAGAGCAACGGCGGCATCCTTGGCGTCAGTCACGGCACGGTCACGTCCCTGGATGGCCAGCCCGGCACCGGCCTCCTTTGGACCACGGACATCAACAACCCTCCAGGCCAGCTTCGAATCTACGACCCTGTCCCCAGGGACGGACAGCTCCAGCTCATTCGCAAGTGGGAGCTTCCGGGCGTCAACAAGTTCAGCCGCGCCGTTTTTGGCGACGGAATCCTGTATCTCGGCTCGAACAATGGCTGGTTCCACGGCTTCGGCGCACCTGTCCAGGTCCCCATCAACTGCACCTCGCCCCTCGACTTTGGCTCCGCCGATATTGAGTCGAACGGTGAAGCTGAGACGCTCACTTGCACGGCGATTATCGACGTCGAGATTTCCGACATTTCTCTTCGCGACGAGGCAGACTTTGCCATTTCTGACATTCCCACCCTTCCGCTCACTCTTACCGCCGGGCAGACGTTCACTATGAACGCGAACTTTTCCCCTAGACAGCTGGGCTTCATCACCACCGACATCGCCATCGAGTCTGTCAACAGCGAGGAAGGTTACCGAACCACAACCTCCATCCGACTCACGGGCGAGGGCTTCACAGAGAGTCCCAGCCTTTCGGTCAGCCCCAGGTCTGTCTCATTTGACAACGTCATCGCTGGCAACAGCAGCAATGTCGCTCCTCAGACTGTGCTCCTTCGCAACCGTGGCAACTCGGTCCTCACTGTTACTGAAGTCCAGTACTCCACTTCCATCAACGGCACCTTCGAGTCCTTTGATCCTTCAGAGGGCACGCTTAGCATCGGTCCTTTCACTATTCGTAACCTGCCTGCCACCATCGACGCCAACTCGGACGAATCCGTGACGGTTTCCTTCAACCCTGCCGATTCTGGCACCTTCAGCGGTCACATCCGCATCATCTCCGACGGCGGAAACGGCGAGGTCACGATGAATGGTCGCGCTGGGCCCCCGCCTGTTGCTCTGATCGAGTTCCAGTCTCTTGATGAGTCGGAATGGATCCCCTACGAGACAGGCCAGAACTTCACCTTCGGCAACGTTACCGAGAACACCACCAAGAGCCTCCGCATGCGCATCACCAATGCCGCCCCCGAGGGTGCCGTTCGCCTGTCTCTTACTGTGTCCAAGGCCCCCTTCGGCTCCGGTCTGATCCGCGCCGTCAACCAGGTCGACCTTGGCGAGGGCACAAACCTGGCGCCTGGCGAGAGCGCTACCGCCGTGGTCTACTGCTCCGTTCCCAGGAGGCAGTGGAACCTCGAGCCCTATGACGCCACGGCTTTCTGGTTCATGAACACCAACGACCCCAGCTTCCGCTATCACGACATCCAATTCGCCTGTAATGCCGTTTCTCCTCAAGCGCCGCCTCTGCTGGAGAACGGGGTCGGACAATACCAGTACATTGGTTGCTTCAAGGAGAACAACCCCGGCCGCCAGCTCGAGCGCCAGCTTTATAGCAACCCCGAGAACACCGTCGCCATGTGTATCGAAGCCTGCGCCGAGGAAGACCTCGTTTTCTGTGGAAATCAATATAGAAGTGAGTGTTGGGCCGGCAACACCATCCCGAGGGAGAGGGTGGACGATGCCAACTGCAACTTCTACTGCGCTGGAGCTGTCGACCAGATCTGCGGTGGCGATGGCGTTCGCGATCTCCACGGCGGGTCTTTCATCTCTCTCTTCGCCGATACCTTGAGGTTCGATGGCAACCAGACAAACCTGCCTCCTCTTCCCGAACCGCAGGATCCCGTCGTCAACCCCGGCGTCGAGGGCTACGCCCACGTCGGCTGCTACACCGAGGCACCCGGCCGCACCCTCCCCTCGTTCCAGTCCACCGAACAGCAGACCGTCCAGGACTGTATTGAGGCCTGTGACAGAGCTGGCTATGGCTATGCGGGTCTCGAATTCGGGGGCGAGTGTTGGTGCGGAAATGCCATCAACCCGGCGGCCCTGCCCGCCAGCGCCGACGACTGCAGCATGCCCTGCAACGACAACAGAGCCGAGCTCTGTGGTGGCCCGGACCGTCTCAACATTTACCACCGCGACAGTGACGGCCCGAGCACGTCCATCATCGGCAACAGCACCTCCATCCCCAGCAGCAGCGCTCCGCTTCCCACATCATCCGCTCCCAACGCCACGATCACCAGCAGCATCGAGGAGATCACCAGCAGCATCGAGGAGACCACCACCACGGCAGCCCCGGCCCCCACCCCGGAGAAGCAGGAGTTCATCGGCGACTGGCAATTCCAGGGCTGCTACACTGAAGGCGACGGCGTCCGTGCGCTGGGCGATGCGTTCCTCGCCGACGACGACCTGACCCTCGAGGCCTGCGCCGAGTTCTGCTCCGGCCACCAATATTTCGGGGCGCAATATTCTCGTGAATGTTGGTGCGGAAACGCGCTCAACGGCGGCAGCGATCTTGCGGCTAACCAGGACGACTGCAACATGCCCTGTGCCGGAGATGGCTCTCAGTTCTGTGGTGCCGGAAACCGCCTGGAGCTTTACATCGATACCACCTTTGGAGGCTCTTTGCCCTCTTCCGAGGCGGCCACGTCCGGCCCTTCCAGCGCCGCTTCCTCGGCGATCGCTTCCAGCCCATCGAGCGCTGAATCATCGCCGGTTACGTCCAGCCCTTCTAGCGCCGTTTCCTCTGATGTCGTCTCCGAGGTCGAGACCCCGGTCCCCTCCTCGAGTCTCTCCGGTAACGCCACCTCTTCCGCCCCGGTAGCCTCTCCTACCCTGTCAAGCTCCAGCACTTCGAGCACCGCCCCAGCAGCTACTCCTTCCGTCTACCCTGGCAACGAGGAGTACGTCTACGCCGGCTGCTACTCGGAACCATCGCCTGGCCGCCTCCTCCCACGCCAGCCCCTCAACGACCCCGACGAGATGTCCATCGACCTGTGCATCGAGGCCTGTGCCGGCGCGCCCTGGCTCGGCGTGGAGTACGGACAGGAGTGTTGGTGCGGCGAGGCTCTGAACCTTGCGGGTGATGTTCCGGCCGAGGGCGAGGCCACGCCGGGCGAGTTGGTCGACGATGAGCAGTGCTCGTTCGTGTGCCCCGGAAACGGCGGCCAGTTCTGCGGCGCTGGTGTGCGGATGAGCGTGTACGTCCTGAGGGAGCTAGCAGAGGAGGAGTCTACTGCATGAGGTTGGAATGAATGAGTAATGTGATGTGGTGTATGAGGAGAGGACGTTGCCGGCGAGAAGCCGGTATCTGAACATTTCCCTACATGTAATTTGTGGAGCTTCTAGATTGTATATATTAAGAAGTCATGTCTTGTCAGCGGTGTCTGCCGTTTATCCATGTCCAGTAGATTGTTGCCAGCGGGGGTTTTCTCCTCACTTCGTGTACGTTCGTGGCCAGCACGACAACGCTCGATGCTATTACACCAACAGCGAACCAATATCGGTCAATGTTGCAGTCCCGTCGTTGATGCACGACCCCCAGGCATTGGGACTTTGGTAGAAACTCGTACGTAACACGTCCCTGAGCTCGTCGGCTCGATCTCGCCTACCCGACACCGGATGCACAGATAACAGACGCCCACGCTTGGCTGCGTATCGCACTGCAACTCGGACAAGGGCGACATCGATGGCGAGAGAGGAGACAACGGCGGCGTTCGGGGTTCAATGTCAGGCTCTCCACGTGGGTGTCGGAACGGTCGGTGGCCCGATTGGTTGTGTGCCTTGGGTGGCATATCTATGGCGTCTTGGCGGGCATGGAGGGAGGTGATGTTATCTCCAAGCTGCGATAACGCACCCCGCTCGACGACGACAAGGGAAGGGGAGAGCGAGGTCTTGTCGGGGGGTGATTGCTGGGGTCTTTTGAGTAGGCGGGGTTGTTTGTCTTGCTGTAAGTTCATGATGTGGTGATGTTGGAGCTTCCCTGCAACTGCGTCGTACGTGCTATACCTACTGGACTCTCCGCGTATCAGCACGACATCTAACAGAAGTCCACCTCGAGACGTACATCATCAGAGGACCCCGGCGATCGCTGAACATGCCCGTCGGCCAACTGAAGCCTCACCTCACGGTGACGATGCGAGATGCGCCTCGCCCCGCACTCGACATGACAAGATAAGGCACTGCACTGCGCCCTTCATCAGCAGCTCTAGCGCTCTTCTTCAAGCCTCCACGTTCTTGGTGGTTAGGTCGCCAATAGCTCTCGCGAGGCTTGCCTTGGCATACATATCGTACGAACCGAGAGCTCGGAACCAGCGACGACAGGCGCATGGAAGCGATGGCATCCTTGCCACTCCTGATAACAAGCTGACTCGTGGAGATAATGCAGAGTAGGATGCAGGTCAAGATGAATGGCAGATGTCGAGACGGCTGTCTGAATACAAGTACAAATAGGGCCAGGCCTCCAGCATCATGGATGTGTTGACAGGACAGACAGCGAGTATCCAGCTGCCCTCCTCTTGTTGTCACTGAGTACTCGGCTAGCTGGCAGTCACCATGCGTCTTAAATATCTTCTCTTGGCCCTTGATGTAGCCGGCGGGGTCCTTGCTGCTGCTCGTCCTGACATCTTCTCGGAGCTCAACAAGCGCGCCACTTGTAACCTCCATGAGCCTGCGCCCAAGATCAAGGCGCCGAGGAAGAATGTCTGGGACCAGATCTCACCCGAGGACAACCTCGCCGTGTGGAATCTCCTTCACGATCCCGAGACCGGCCTCAACCTGACCAACCCTACCACGGCCACGTTGACCGACAACTACGTCTTCTGGATCGACACCCTCCACACCAACAAGACGGACGTGCTCCCGTACCTCAGCAGCTGCGCCAGGCCGCCCCCTCCCAAGTATGCCCGCGCCGTCATCTTCTTCGGCGGCAAGGAGGACCCGGACTCGCAGGAGTACATGATCGGCCCGCTGCCCGTGGGCCCCGAGACCAAGGTCGAGAAGCTCGACTACATCTACAACGGCGGCGACGGCGGCCGCGTCCCCTACAACGCGCGGTACTGGGACGGCAAGCGCAGCGCGCCCACGGAGCCCCTCCTCATCTCCATCATGTCGAGCATCTCGGACATCACCGAGGCGCTCCTGGGCGGGTCGTACTTTGGCTCCAGCAGCGCCAACACGACCCTCACGACAAGCAGCCCGACGCCCGTCTCCTTCGACGGCACCCAGGCCTTCCGCAGCATCCTGTTCCGCTACCCGGGCACGGCCTCGTACCTGACGCCCCTGGACTTCTACGTCCTGCTCGACTGCCCCGGCACGGATCCGCGCCACTACTCGCTCAAGGGCATCGTCACCAACGACCGCTTCTTCCCCACCGTCGCCGACATCCGCGAGGCTTTCGAGGCAGGCGAGCTGAGCATGGAGGTCCAGCAGACGCGCGAGACGGACTGGGCCATGCTCGACTGGAAGTCGGACAATGGGGAGCGCCCCCTCGAGGACAGGCTCGCGCCGCAGAGCCTCGAGCTCGGCGGGAAGCGGTACAAGGTCGACGAGGAGCAGCGGTACGTCGAGTACATGGGCTGGTCTTTCTATGTGGCTTACACGATGACGCTGGGTGTTATGTACTATGACATCAAGTACAAGTGAGTTACGCGAGGTTACTGGGGTGTGTGGAAGAATGCTGACACATTGGATCAGGGGCGAGAGGATTCTCTATGAGCTTTCGTTACAGGAGGCTGCTGCTCAGTATGCGGGTTTCCAGCCCAAGGCTGCGGGAACTGTCTACCATGATACCTGTTCGTGCCCTATTCGCACTATCTCTTGATCTTTACTGACATCTTATAGATTGTTTGTCGCCCTGATTCTGACTACTTGTTGCTGATAGCTAATCATTGATAGACTGTCGGTTCCGAACCTATGCTCCGTGTTGTAAGAAATCAAAGAGATCAGTTTGCTGACTTAGATAGCGTTGGGCTCACTCATGGGAACTCTCGTCGAGGGCTACGACTGTCCCTTTGGCAGCACGCTTTGGAATCTCACCTACCACGCGGGCAACTCGTCCCGCACCAACGCCGACGCCTTTTGCATCTTCGAGTCTGACTCTGGCTACCCGAGTGAGTATTTGACTTAAGAGGCTGAGCTCCTTTGTGGCAAGTCGTACTGACCACTGGCATGTAGTGTCCCGCCATCGCTACAGCGGCGGCAACGACTTTGGCTTCAACTACCTGGGCACGGTCAAGGGCTCGGCGCTCACGACGCGTTCCATCTCGACCATCGGCAACTACGACTACCTCTTCGACTACATCTTCCACGTCGACGGCTCCATCGAGATCGTCTGCCGCGCCTCGGGCTACCTGCAGTCGTCCTTCTACTACCCGAAGCAGGGCAAGTTCGGCCCCCGCGTGCAGCAGGGCACCATGGGCTCCCTCCACGACCACATCCTGACCTACAAGGCGGACTTTGACATCCTCGACACGAAGAACAGCCTCGAGGTGAGCGAGCTCGTCGTCGTGAACCAGACGCAGCCCTGGTTCCCTGAGCTCGGCTCCTTCGAGCAGATGGAGCTCGCCAAGTCGACCAAGCAGACCGAGGAGCAGTTCAACTGGCAGGAGAACAACCGCGCCATGTACTGCGTCGTCAGCACCAACGCGACCAACGCCTGGGGCGAGCGGCGCGGCTACCGCATCGTTCCCGGCAAGAGCAACATCCACCTGACGCCGCTGCACTCGCCCTTCTCGCGCGACCAGACGGCCTTCGCCAAGAGCCACCTCGCCCTCACGCGGCAGAAGGACACGGAGCCGTTCGCGACGAGCTTCGCAAACGTCAACCTGCCCATGAAGCCGCAGCACGACTTCCTCAAGATGGTGGACGGCGAGGGCGTCGACGGCGAGGACCTCGTCGTCTGGTTCAACCTCGGCATGCACCACTTCACGCGCGCCGAGGATATTCCCGTCACGCTGTACACCGAGGCCGTCAGCAGCATCCTGTTCGCGCCGCAGAACTTCAACGATCATGCGGAGGATGTGGATATCATGAACAGGCGGTGGATCACGTATGATAGTGACTCGGACAGCTTGAAGTTCGACGCGTATGGGGTCGAGCTGCCGCAGTGCCAGGTCGAGCTTCCTGAGCCGGTGCTCGGCATCAACAGGAACACGTAGGCCACTGCCTCATGGAAGGTCTCACTAACCAGTCAGGCTCGCTTTCAAAACGCGTCAGTCATGTCTTCAACGTGCAGACACGATACGATATCTCAATCACAAGCTTGCCATCTCTCTCGGTACCGCCTTGAATCCGGTCACCAGTGGCCACGGTGTCTTGTTGTTTTGTGTCGTGATCGCACCCATCACCCCATCAATTCCGCCGTCGGAGACAGTCATTACTTTCACGATTGTTCATCACACGAGAGGAGATGTCTTTGCGGTCTCAGCACCAACAGCATATTCTAAGCCTCCTTCGAAAAGGCCGCCGTGATCAGAGCCTCAATGCCCATAGGCTTGAGCTCCGGATACCTATCATTGAGACGACCATCCGCTGGCATTTCCCACGCACCGTCGATCAACGTGCTCCCCAATGCGGCTGCAACCACTGATGCATCACCATCACCCCAGACCGTGGCGTCCGGGCTCACAGCCGTAGCCTTGCCCGCCTTGATATCCTCGACGCTATCGTAAGTAACGTGGAACTTGTCGCCCGTGACTTTCTCAGCCAAGGCTACGATCTCATTGAGGCACGTGTCGGCGCCGCTGAGCATGCAGTACTCTGGCCACTCATCGTCGTCTACGAGACGAGCGATGAACCGTCCCACGTCTTTCGAGTATGTCGTGGCCAGGATCTCGTTGCCGGTGCCCGGGATAGTTGCACGCCTCGAAGGGACGTCAATGCCCCACTTGAAAGGGCGCAGTGTGGTAGGGATGTTTGGATATCCGAAGTAGTCCATGAAGAAGCCGTTCGCGAAGCGCGTCCACTGGAGGCTCGTCGTTGACAAGAGCTTCCTGGCGCGGACGATCGGGCCGTTCATCTCGTCCGCCTCGGCAGCGGCGTCCCTGAACGCAGTTGCACATTAGCAAAAGAAAGCACCATCGTATTTGGTAGGGATTTAGTTCTCGTACCCATCCCGGATGTGCGTGGTATATTCGCTCGGGAGGAATCTCTTCGTCGTAGGCGACTGGTCTGCAGCCACGATCAAGTTCCGCTGGGAAGTCTCTCCAGGTCCCACGACACCCAGCACAGATATGATCGTGTGTACGGCGTGGCTCTCCAGAATCTGGGCGGTCCCCTTGATGTCTTCGTAATCGACGGCAACGAACTTGGGGCCATCGGTGGTAGGCGCTACGGGCAACTTTGAAATGTGAGCTCATGAACCGTAACTTGAACAAGACACCCTTGATCGGCCAGCCCGACTCACCTTTCGGGTCAGAACTAGAATCTCGTGCTTCTGAGCGCGAACCAATGATTCGACGACAGGTTGACCGAGATCACCAGCTCCTCCTGCAACGGCGACAACGACCATGTTGTGTGATGGGTAATTTGATTTCCAAAGGGCGGTGATGTTAAAGGATAATGTACAGGATCAGCCGAGATGGCGTTTTGCAATGACCGTGAGTCTGCTTTATAGGTGTTTCTTGCACATGACGTCGGAGACAGTGCACTGGCAAGTTCAAGCTCAACATGCGGACTTTCGTTCGCACAAGTAGTGTGCGGATATCCTGCGGACTTGCAACGCTGACTCAAGAGGCCTCGGGCGCCCGCGGAGTGCCGAGCCTCTACCTCTTCTCTCGATGCGGTGAGGAATTTTACTGTGAGCAGGTTAAATTCTGGGCACCTCAGAGGTGAGAGCGGCCCAGAACCTTCGGATTCGGGACGCTTCTCAACTCCGCGCCTAGTTGTATTGCCTTCGGGGCGGCGTTGTTTGCCTTCGGGGTGGCCATGGTCTCCGGCTCTTGGGTAGCAGGGAGCGGCTGAGCGGGTAATACCGTCACATGTGCCGACCTCAACCAAGCATCAGGCAGTTTGACTGGTCGGCTGCTGGAGAAAACCGAGTTGGATGAGACAATTCGACAGAGCAGGAATGGTCCGGTGTTTCAATGTCTTGCAGAACTGCCTGCAGCCAAGGCCACAGAGGGTCATACACGAGATAGAGTCCATCACTACCTTACAATATGAAAAGGGTACTTATAACAGAAAACACCCCAGAGTCACTTTGTCACCGTTCTATCCGAGTCAACTCAGACGTTGTTCCCTGAGTTAAACATCGCCCACGCTCAACCATCAGCATTCTCACCATGGCTTCCATGTCACCGCTGATAGCGCGTTCGCCAATGTTCAGCTGGCTGGCTGAACCAACCTCGATGCCCGAGCTAGATACTCGACAGCTGGTATATCTAAGCCTTGCCTTGATCTTCGCCTGCGTCTCTTGCTTCCGAGCCCTCGCAGCCAATGGCGATGGTATCCCCTGCCTCAGCTCACCGAGACCATGGATCTTCGGTAAAGGCGGTAAAGGCTCAATCGCCCTGGAGAATTTCCAGAGCAATGCCAGAGGCTTGATGGCCCAGGGCCGAAACAGATTTCCCGGCCAACCTTTCAAGATGATGGCCGACTCGCTTGAAATTGTTATACTTCCATTCGGAATGGTTGACGACATCCGCAACGAACCTGGCTTGAGTTTCATGGGGCCCCTCGTGGAAGACTTCCATACTCACTTGCCTGGGTTTGAGCCGTTTTCTCTAGCCACCCGAGAGGACTCGCTCATCCAAGTAGTTGTGAGGAAGCAGTTGACCAAGCTTTTGAGTACATCAAACCCTCACCCACATTATCGTCAAAAGCTGAACATCCAAAATAGACAAGGTTACTGAACCATTATCCCAAGAGGCTAGTTACGCCGCAGAGACATCATTCGGTCTATCGCCTGGTACGTCATGGTGTCCAGTGACACCTATCACGAGAGGTGACTGACTTGTCAAAGAATGGAAGAAATACACCCTGAAAACAGAGATCCTCGACATGGTCGCCCGTCTATCGTCTCGTGTCTTCCTTGGCCCCGAGATCTGCCGACGTGAAGACTGGCTCTCGATCACAAAGTCCTACACTATTCACGGATTGCTCGCTGCCGAAGAATTGCGCAAGTACTCGCCGATATGGCGCCGCCTCGTGAACCAGTTTCTCCCCGAGTGCCGGCTCGTGAGGAAGCAGATCGCCGAGGCTCGCAATATTATCGGGCCTGTTATCAAAGAGCGGAGGGACAACCAAAAGGGAAATCCCGCTGCGTTCAACGATGCGCTCAGCTGGTTCGAAGACGAAAGCCGAGGGAACACGTATGACGCCGCCGCCAGCCAGCTGGGCCTCTCCACGGCAGCCATCCACACGACGACGGACCTCCTCACCGAGGTGCTTCTGAACATAGCCCAGCAGCACCCTGACCTCCTCGCTGACTTGAGGCGAGAGATCTGCCAAGTCCTACGGGCAGACGGTTGGAAGAAGACATCACTCTTCAACCTCAAGCTTCTCGATAGCGTTATCAAGGAGTCTCAACGCATGCGGCCAATGGCAATGAGTACGTCCCATCCCGATGCCACTCGTGCACTGCTAATATCACCAGCTTCCATGATGCGCACCGCCACACAGGACGTCCACCTGCCGAACGCCATGATCCTCCGCCGCGGCCAGCGCGTAGCCGTTGACACGGCCCAGATGCGCGACGCCGCCGTCTACCCGGACCCCGATACCTTTGATGGATACCGCTTCGTCCGCATGCGTGACGAGCCAGGCCGGGAAAACCAGGCGTACCTGGTCAGCACCGGGCCCGCGTCCGTCGGGTTCGGGCACGGGACGCACGCGTGCCCGGGCCGGTTCTTCGCCGCCAACGAGATCAAGGTGGCGCTCTGCCACTTGTTGATCAAGTACGATTGGAGGATTGCGCCGGGATGCGAGCCCAGGGCGATGGAGCATGGGTTCCTGTGGTCGGTTGATATGAACGCCGAGGTGCTCGTGAGGAGGAGGCAGCCAGAGATGGATATCGATGCTCTGTGAAGCGTGGCGCTTCATGATAATGCGACCTGTTAAAGAGCAACACGCGCTCTGTCGTATTGAACCCATATAGAACCGGAGAAACATCGACCGCCCTCTTCGTGCTGTTTCCTAAGCCCCTGGAAGAATCATGACGGTCGCCTGGCCGCAAGACGTACTCTCATGATTCGCAAGTGGCCAGTCTGGGCTCTGAGGAACTCGACGTGGAGTGACCGCCGTAGCCGGATAGCCGCCCTCGAGTCGGCGTTATATTAACCATATCCAAGCAGCGCCTAGCCCACGGCTGCCGGCTTGCGGGTGCAACCGCCTTTGCTGGATCAGTCGAAAGGTGCACGTTCCAGAGACCGTGCCCACGAGCCGGCCCCTGTGTCGAGTTGATGAGTCCGCGTACGCCGGACTGGGGCCTCATCGAGGGCAAACAGGCGTGCGACGGGGTTGTCCATGTCTGCCGCGGGTGTCATACCGAGTCCAGAGGAGGACATTGTTCTCTGACTAGTCTAGCGCCCGGCGCGATCTTGCCTCTGGTCGTGCGACGAAGAGATTAAAGGGTTTCTGGATCTCACTTACACCCGATCGGGGCCACGACTCGGATCTTCGGCAACGCTTTCAGGGGTCGCCCCCGTTCAGAACGATGCCCCTTTCGGTGCTGCCACCCGATGTCCGGTGCGAACATGGCAGGCTGTCAGTGCCCGATTCGTGGCTTTTCTGCATCTCATTTCTTCCTGAGTCGACCCCGGAGCTTGTAGGTGACGACGCCTTCCAGGATCTGCTGGCTCGGACAGACCATGGCACCTCTGCGGAGAGCAGACAGACAATCGTGAGGAGGTTCGGCTTCGGACAAGGGGTCGCGGACCACGGTCGAGACCGAAGACATGAAGTGCCCAGTCTGGGGGATCGACGATAAAAGGCTTGGCTCGGGAGCTCCCTTCTGCCAAGAGATCTCATCATCCACAGGTCCATCGCTCTCTTCAGTCTCTCATTCACTCAGTTTTTACACTTTCCTTCCACTCATTACATACCAGTCATCATGGTTTCTTTCATTCTCGCCCTGGGGGCCCTGAGCTCGGTCGTTGCCGGCTCTCCTCTTCTCAACACCCGTGCTACCGCTTGCACCTTCACCGATGCCGCCACCGCCATGAAGCAGCATGCCAGCTGCGACACCATCGTCCTCAAGGACATCAAGGTCCCCAAGAAGACGACCCTGGATCTCACCAAGCTCAAGAGCGGTGCTCACGTAGGTTCCTCTCACCGTGACCTCACCCAGACAATGACCCTAACACCCCCAGGTCACCTTCTCCGGCACCACGACGTTCGACTACGCCGAGTGGGACGGCCCCCTCATCTCCATGGCCGGCAGCAACGTCCTCATCGACGGCGCCTCGGGCCACAGCATCCAGTGTGACGGCCAGCGCTGGTGGGACACCAAGGGCAGCAACGGCGGCAAGGACAAGCCCAAGTTCTTCGCGGCGCACAAGCTCACAAACTCCAACATCAAGAACCTCAACGTCTTCAACACGCCCGTGCAGGCCTTCAGCATCAACGGCGTCACCAACCTCGGCGTCTACGGCGTGCACATCGACAACTCCCTCGGCGACACAAAGGGCGGCCACAACACGGATGCGTTTGATGTCGGCTCCTCCACCGGCGTCTACATCTCGGGCGCCGTCGTCAAGAACCAGGACGACTGCCTCGCCATCAACTCGGGCACCAACATCACCTTCACCGGCGGCGACTGCAGCGGCGGCCACGGCCTCTCCATCGGCTCCGTCGGCGGCCGCAGCGACAACGTCGTCAAGACGGTCCGCATCCTCAACTCCAAGATCTCAAACTCGGACAACGGAGTGCGCATCAAGACCGTCTCGGGCGCCACGGGCTCCGTCTCGGACGTCAAGTACGACAACATCGCCCTGTCCAACATCGCCAAGTACGGCATCGTCATCGAGCAGGACTACGAGAACGGGTCGCCCACCGGCACCCCGACCTCGGGCGTGCCCATCACCGACGTCACTATCAACAAGGTCACCGGCACCGTCAAGTCTTCCGGCACGAATGTCTTCATCCTGTGCGCGTCGTGCAGCAAGTGGACCTGGACGGGCAACAGCGTCACCGGCGGCAAGAAGTCTACCAAGTGCAAGGGCGTGCCTACTGGCGCTTCTTGCTAGGGGATCATCTAGGTGAGGGTCTGAGAGAGATGGGGAGTTCCACGGTTCACATCCAGGTCGTGGAGCGAGGGTTTTGGGATTAGGGGAGCTATCTTCAGACATTACATTCTTCAAGCGCTTTAATAGCAGCTTATATTGCGGCACTGTGACAACAGCCACAAGCAGTGATTGCGTCTCCGGTACGCTCTGGTTGATATGCAAAATCGTGAGGAAGCCTGTCTGACTCCCTAGCTCGGAGTAGTCAGACCCTTCCACGGTGCCCCATCCTTGCCGTAGCTCCCATTGCCCTGCTCTATGATGACCCCTGTTGATAAGCCGTGCTGCTTGGACGGCTTTCCACCCAGACCGTTCCGGTTCCGAAAGAACAGCACGCTGTTACTGTCCCCGGTGGCCTCCTCGCTCGGTTCCACCCACTGACAAGTCCGGCTCAGAACGTACAGAGCCTCGAATATCCTGATGAAGCCGCTGCGTGAGTCACTGCGGTAGTGCTTTCCCATGACAGGCTTGATAGCCTCGGTGGCCTCCGCGGCATGATAAAACGGAATACTGCTCACGTAGTGGTGCAGCACGTGCGTGTCGGTGATGTGATGCATCAAGTGACGGCCGATGAACCCAAAATCCCGGTCGATCGTGACCGCGGCGCCGCGCACAAAGGTCCATTGGTTTCCCGTGTAGCGCGGCAGTGATGGGTCTGTGTGCTGGAGGAATGTTATGGCGACTTGGCGAGGTCAGAATGTCTGCAGTCGTGAGATGTGAGGCTCATACGTACCTATCCAGTGATTGACCCAGAGGTAGGGGATGAAGTACCAGACCGTCAGATTTGTCCAACCGAATCTCTGCCCGAGGTAGTACAAGAGCGTGCCTGCTCCGAGGAGACCAACATCTGATGCAACGACTCTCCAAATGTCCCTTTTCTTGAATATTGGGCTGCGGGGATCGAAATGGTTGACGCCACCACCGAGACCGTTGTATTTTCCGTTGCCACGTCCTTCAGGATTTCTCTCGTGATAGTTATGACCGGTAGCATTGGTGAAAAGGTAGTTCGGCCAACCCGTCAACTGCGTAGCGAGCAGTACCGCCAGGGAATAGATCGGTGCATCTTCAGCAAGTTCTGCCAGGTCCCCAGCAGGGAGATGGGGGTCGAACTCCTCGCGAGTCGGGGGTACCCAAGCCATGTCTCTTTGCATGTGCCCGTTGCCCGTATGATGTGACTTGTGTGAAGTCTTCCAGCTGAAGTAGGGGACCAGGAGGAGCGAGTGTACGACCCAGCCGGTCAGATCGTTGAGGAATCTTGATTCTGCTATTGTGTAGTGACCGCATTCATGACCGATGATCCAGAGACCTGTGGCGAAGAAGCCCTGGATCACTGTGTAGACTGCCCAGAGGGCCACGCGGATGGGCAGTTGTGGGATATATTCGGGGGTGACATAGCTGTGCCAAAGAAGGAATGTGATCGACGGACATGCGCAGTCTCGGGTGATATAAGAGAAGCCTCTGACGGTAGATTTCTCAAAGCAGTGTTTTGGGATGGCTCGAAGTAAGTCGTTGATGTTGAAGTCGGGGACTGTGAACTCGTCGCCATTGGTATCGATCAAGGTGCCGAGACCGGTGCTTTTCTCGGTTTGAGTGGAAACAGATATCTCGTGGCTGGAGGTATCACTGCCCATACCTGAGAGATCACCCTTTGGAACTGGGGAATGTGTTGATGACCGTGAAGCGTTTGAAACCAAAATAGGAGACATGGCTGTAGACTTGGCGTTTACGTCGAGGGCCCGGGTATACGTAGAGCACTCGACGACATCTTGTAGATGCTGGCTTAGATATGGAAGGGAAAATCGGCATGTCATGCAGCGTGAATGCGTCCTGTTAGACGTCGAGATGCAGTCGGATCAGCATCTCCGACTCGGCTTTCCACATGCGGCCCTACGGCCCTGCGGAAGGCCTGCGTGATTTCTTCCCGTCTCGGATACGCGTGTTCTCGAGAATCCTTTGCCAAGCATATCAGGACTGAAACCGGACGTTGACCACTGTACGGTCATGTCGAAGAGTAATCCTGATTGCGACATTAATCAATAGATCAGCCAGGTATTTAGCCTAATGACCAACTGCCTACTACTCATGCTGTCAGAAAGCTGATAGGACCTTTTGTATATGCATTGCGGTAGACGATTGGCTGTTTTGAGTGGGATCACTCGGTTAATTTCTTGGTTCTGTGGTTCAGTTGGGCGTCCATCTGCGCTGCCTCTCATGCCACGCCTGATGAGGAGCCCTGATATCAACCTGTTTCTACGTCCGTACGATGACGAGTAAAGATAATGCCATGGCCACGACAGTATCCTGGTCGGAATCGAGGGATCTTCAGCGGATCTTCACCACAGATATGTACCGGCTCATGTTTCTAACGTCTAGTCCGTGGACTAAGGGTGATCATGTCTCAAAGACATGTCGAGCCGTCTCATGCCAAGATCAACCATGCAGCTGTCAAACAGCATCTGTGAACCGGAATGCCAGAAGGAGAACAGGAGTTGAATTCCCCACCTGTTCCTGAAAACAGAATGTCTCTTGTATAGCGCGCTTGCCGTCGTTGCACGTTTCCACGTTTTGCGCGCTATACACACAAGACTCGACAGCAACGATAGTCCCATGTCTCAGTCGACATACCTTGATCGTACATCTTAGATAATGGTCTACTCCTTGAATCCACATTCTGGTCTGAGATCACGACGGCCTCTGCCTGACGAGGAGGGCCGAGGATGAAAACGAACCAGGTCGTCTTCTCAACTTGCATCTCCCCATTGGCATGTCTTGAATCGCTGTCCATCACTGGATCATGAGCCTAGACTGCTGTCAGATCGTCAGATGCCATCATCCACGAATGACTCGTATCTCATGGACCCTCCCATCGAATAGCATAAATACACTCTACCATGTGCGATGGTCCATCGGGAGCACGTCAGACGACCCAACACGCTATCAGCGCTCAAGACCTTGTCCCCCTCAATCATGAAAGTCCCCTCGACAGTGGATGAGATCCTTGCTACGGCCGACATGGACCCGTCTTTTGCCAAGGCGTGGACCGAGAGAGGACGCCCGTCAGCCTTTCCGGACGCAGATATCTTGAAAACCAAGAGAATCTGGGAGAAGATGCTACCGGGTGTGCAAGAGAAGCTCCGGCTGACTCGCCCCGCTGATATAGAGGAGACAAACGTCACCGTTCAGCTTGGGAACGGCATGGCCTCTCGTTTCATCATCTGCAAGCCAGCGGCACGCACATCTCCCTCCCCTATCATCATCCTGTTCCACGGCGGAGCCTACTGCCTGGCCTGGCCGGAGGCGGAAGTCGAACTGGCCCGGGAGCTCGTCAGAGCCCACAACGCCATCGTTGTGTGCCCTTCCTATCGCCTCGGCCCGGAGCACGTCTTCCCGGCGCCCATGGAAGATGGCTGGGCCGCGCTGAGGTACATCGCGTCCGAGCTACGTTCACCTCACGATGCATCCGCACCGCTGTTCTCCCCATCCGCCTGTCCGTCATCCGGCTTCATCGTCGGCGGCACTTCCGCCGGCGGACACCTGGCGTGCGTCGTGACGCACCTGGCCCAGGCTAACAACCTCTCGCCACCGGTCACGGGACAGTTCCTCAGTAACGGATTCTTCGTGTCTCCCGACCGAGTACCATTCAAGTACCGCCACCTCTTCCTGTCATGGGAGCAGAACAGGGAGGCGCCGCTGTACAGCAGGGCGCTGGTGGAGAAGTTCCGGGGCCTGCTGGCGCCGGACGTCGACTCGCCGCTGTGGACGGTCTTGAACCAGCAGCACCCGGAGGATGCGCCGGGGGAGGTCAAGATGGGGCATATGGGGCAGCCGCCTGCTTATTTCCAGGCTTGTGGGCTGGATGCGAATCGGGACGAGAGTCTGATCTACGAACGGGTGCTGAGGGAGGAGTGCGGGATACCCACGAGAATTGACGTGTACAAAGGGTTGCCGCATTGTTTCTGGGTTGGATATCCGGGCTTGGAGAAGAGTAGGCAAAGAATGAGGGATAGTGTTGAGGGAATCAGGTGGTTGCTGCGTCAAGGGAAGGGACCGAGGGCTTCGATTTGAGGTTGTTCACAACACAGCTCCACGCTTTTGGAAGGACAGCTGACTGTCATGTTTTGTGAACCTCCCACTGATGGGAGAAATGCTAGATCCTAATGTCTACACCTACCCCGAGAACGGACGCTGCCCCGAGGGCGTGAACTTCTCCGTCCCATTACCCTTCCCCCCCTCCTGCGTCGTAAAGCCCTCCTTGCTCCCGAGGTCCTTGATCCTCTTCAGCAGCAGTTCGATGACCCGATACCCCGATCCCGCCGAGTAACCCGGCAACTCATGCCCTGCAAGCTGCACCTCATAATACGTGACCCCCCTCTCGTGTCCCCACTGTCCCACGGTGCCCGCCTCGCTGAGCCTGCCGCCGTTATACTCCTCGTGGAACGGGACGTAAAAGTCCTTGTCCTGGGGATACTTCTGGAACCCCTGCTTGCCGTTCCACGTCGTGTTCTGCAGCGCGAAGAGCGTGCCGTTGGGCGGCAGGATGTAGTCGAGGCGGCCGACGCCGATGATGGTGTTGTTCGTGTGCTCGATGACGCGGCGCAGGACCTCGGACTGCGCGGGGGCGGGCGAGGTGTCGCTGCGGTTGGAGTTGGGGTCGCCGAAGCCGAAGACGTTGTTGCGCGTGCACTGGAGCCATTCTACGTGAGGGGCGTTGATGGCGGACTGGACGTCGGTGCGGTTGAAGTAGACCTCGGCGCCTGGGGGTGAGTAGTCGCCCTGGAGGTTGTTAGTGAGAGGATGGAAGTGTGAGGGGAGGGACTCACGCTGTTGACAATGCCGAGCTGCGAGTATACGTGGGGACATGTCTGAGAGTGTCAGTAGGGCTTGAGATATATCGGGGATTGCACCCTAGAACTCACGTCTGTGATGTGGTAGATGTTGAAGCAGGGATTGACGTCCGTAGCAGCAGCATACCCATAGTCGAACATGTCACAGGTGTAGTTGCCAGACGGGTCCTCGTACGGATCAGGCAGCACGGGGAACGGCCCCTCGGGCGGCGGGAACGTGCCGTAGGTCTCGAGGTAGTCGGAGAAGTTGCAGTGCTCGTGCGTCCACCGCAGGGCGTCCATGTACGTGTCGTTGATGTAGAAGAGGTTCTGCCAGTACTCGATGAAGGGGAAGATGACGGCCTGCTGCTGCAGGGTGCTGTCGCCGAGGATGGGGTCGTTGATGGCGACGCCGCCGAGCTTGTAGTAGTCGTCGTCGGCGGCCGTGATGAAGGCGTCGGCGATGTAGGGCACGTAGAAGCCCGCGTACGACTCGCCCGTGATGTACGTCGTCGCGCCCTTGAGGTCGAAGGTGTCGATGAAGTTGCGCCAGAAGCCGATGAACTGGAGCCCAAGCTCGACCTCGTTGGTGATGTTCGGGGTGCCGCGGCTGAATCCGACGCCGACGGGCTGCTCGACCCAGATGACGTTGGTCCTGAGCTTGTCAGCAGCTGTGTACCGTGTTGGAGGGCGTGGTCTCACTCACAGGTTGGTCCAGCTGTAGGAGTTGGGCGTGGGAGTCAGGGTGCCCTCCTGCCACAAGAATGGGCCGTTCTCTGTCAACAAGCCGCTCAGGGAACTGCAGCCTGGGCCACCGTTGAGCCTGAACAGTGTCAGCATGTGTTGGCATCATGGCGTTGCAGGGCATGGTCTCACCAGATGAGAACATCGTCCCCCGCGTCCGGGTTAGTGCTCGGGAAGAACCAGAAGAAGAGCTCTCTTTCCTCATCCTTGGACTGGGAGATGGGCAGCAGACCGGCGTAAGACTCTCCAATGTCGAAGTCAACCTCGGGGATCCCCGTGCCATTGACGACAAACTTCTCAGAGCGGTCGTTGAGGAACCTGGACTCGCCTCTCTTCTCGAGCGATGGCTGTTCCGGAGGCGCAGGATGCCTCTTCTCGTCGAACCGGCCGGGGCGCTCATGGCTGAAGGCCCTCAGGGCGCCTTTGTTGAACGCGGCCTGGGACAGGGCCCCGAAGGAGAGTGCAGCAGTTAACAGGCTGAAATGCATCGTGAGATCCTCGCTTCAAGCTGTCAGTGGCGAGACTTGTGCCCGAGCGATGCAGCAGGAGACCAGCCAATATTCTCTCCCTTTTATACTGTACGTCCTGCTCAACCCCGCCCTACTATCATACACTGATAACTCCTTGGTTGCGCCATCCGTCATGCCGTCATGGCCACCATCATTACGCAAGTCATTGCATCGTGGATGGCAGGTCACTCGGCTTCCCGGCATCCCCCCATGTGCGGAGAGAGCCCCAGTCCGGGCCGTTGGAAAGCTTGTTCGCGATACGGCCCCAGGCACATCAGCACTCTAGCTCCGGCAGCCGGCATCTCCGGCACACCTCCATCTGGTGGCTGCGGCGTGCGCCGCCAAGCAGCTGCCGCATGGGGGATCGCGCAGCGGCTCGCTTGGCGATGCGGCGACCCGTAGCTCCTTGATCGTCGGTGCTACGTAGCATTGAGCTGGTTGCTGTGGCCTGTGAGGAGGAGGAGGTCGGAAGCCGGCACGAGTCGTGAATGGGCCGGCGGCTTACATGATCGGCGGTGAGACCAGCCGAGGTACAGCACCTGGACGGATGGGCAGATAACGCCGTCTGGCGCGAGTCGACAGGCACACGACAGGCGGTCAAGCATAAAGCGAGACCGGTGAGTCCGAAGCGTCTACCGGCCGAGTGACGCGGGCTTCGATCGCTTTGGTGTGACTTGACTCTACGACAAGCACGTGTTTGGGCGCCACTTCGGACGAAGACATGGGTTTCTTTAGCTTTGGAGAATGGCATCTCTAGTCGGTGCTTGTTTCTGACGACCGACCTCTTTGACAAATGGTCCTGACTGACTTCCGGATCATGTGCTGGCTGCGATGTTCATTCCCGCTCGAGTGCCTTTGCTAACCGACTCCCCTAATGCCCTCTGGTAGTGTCTGTTCAGACAACCCGAAAATAAACCTCATCTAACCGGAGTCAAGTAGACTGGATTATCATTGCCACGTTTGCTCTCCACTGACTTACCCGGCACGTGGGACCAGGCGAAGACAGCTTCACACAACAAAGACTGCTTACCAAGTCTACCAAGACTGCGTGAGCACTGTATTCTACTGCGACCTGCCTATGCTCGCCAATGAGCCGAAAAGCGACCGCACCTCCTCCTGCCGCCGCTCCCTATTCCGCTCCTGCGCATCAAACGTCTCCTGCAGCCTCTCCACCATGAACGGCTCGAGCGGCGCCCTCTTCGCCTTCTGGTAATCGTACACGACAATGTCCTCGACGCACCTGGCCGCGATGCGCCTGTGTGCGTCGGACACGACCAGCACGTCAAAATACAGCGCGTCCGACGTGTAGTCCGGCCTCCTCGTGAGCTTGTGCAGCACGGTGACGCGGTCCGGGTATGTCACGGGCTGTCCTGCGTCAGTGATGGTACGGAAAGGAAGGAGGCTCGGTGCACTCACGAGCTTGTACTCCGTCTTGATGCTGCGCATGATGAGGCCGATGCTGCGCGGCGACATGAGGTCTATCCACTGCTGCTTGTGCTCTGGCGCGGCGGTGGCGGCGAACTTGAGGACCCAGTTGACGCGCGCCGTCTCGGCCCATTTGTTGTAGATGACGTTGTTGACGTGGCCCTGGGGGTGTTAGCATGGCTGATGAATGAGACATCTCACGATGAAGGCATAAATACCATTGCGTCCTGCATTTTATGGATGATTAGCTACTGGATCGCGAGGTCACCACTGGAAGAAGACATACCATGTCGCCCCAGCCCACGAGGTGGTTGTTGAGGCCCCTCCACTCCGGTTCGGTCAGGTAGCCCTCTGATCCCGCGAGGAGGTCGAGCCAGCGCTCGCCGACATCTTTCGAGAGCCTGTCAAGTTCGGCCCTGTCCTCCTTGGGCAGATTGGCGGCGGAGGCCTGTTTCAGCTGCGCTTGAAAGTCCGATAGCCACCGGGGGCTGAGCTCTGTCTTGGGTTGAGGGTCGGCCTGAGTGAGGGATTGCCAAGCGGGTTGCGACGAGAAGGAGGCACGGCACCGGATGCCGGGGCTGGTGAGTGCCAACGGGCGAGTGCCCAGTCTGTACAGCGAGGATCTCATGGCCCGATTGATGCAATTGTGTCTTGAACCAGACGGATGAGATCGGGGATGATGGTGTATCAAAATGCCTAGCAAGAGTTGTGACGGCGGCTTCAGCGGCTTCCTTCGGCACTTTGGGCTGATGAGTAATCAGAGTCCGGCACCGGCCCCGGCAATTGCGGCCTTGAATGCGCCCTGCGCCCTGCGCCCTGCTCTCTACAAGTTACTTATGTACCCATCACACACCGAGTAGTTCACCGCGAAGACAGCTCATCGTCCAGCGTCATCACCATCTGCCTCCTCTTCCTCTGAGGGCAAAACTTCAGGGAACCATCCATACACGCTGAAATCGACCGACAGCTCCCCCATGGCCGACCGCTCGACCTGCACGTCCTCCGCCCGCAGCGCCTCGGCCTGGTTCTGCGTGCCTTCTGGCGTAGACCTGTGATGCAAGTACGTGAGCAGCGGCCCAAAGAAAAAAGCGGGCGTGAAGAACCCACCTCGGTGAGATGCCGCCCTTGGCGTTGATCACGCGCTGCCACGGCACGTTCTCGTTGTTGTAGGGCGCGTCGGGGTCGGCGGGGAGGTGCTTGAGGCAGATGCCCACCTGGCGTGGGCGTTCGGCTGTGTTCCTTGTCAGCGGGTGAGGATAATGCGAGTTTGGATGAGAGGACGGACGGGTCCCGACGAGCATGGCGATGTGGCCGTAGCTGGTGACTTTGCCGCGTGGGATCTCTTGCACCGCGGCGTAGACGGCGCAGAAGAAGGCATGGGCCTCGTCTGACCGTGGCATCTTGTGATGTTTGTGGTGTGATTGAAGTTGGAAGTTGATGATGCACTTCTGCAGCGCTGATGGGGTTGAAGGTGGATGCCTGGGACGCGACAGGGCGGCATTTAGAGGGGATGAATACAGCGGTCAAACCCTGAGGAACCGTTATTCCACTGAGCTCGTGGGCTGAGGTGCCCGGTAAATGAAAGCCCCCTTACACCTCAGTGACGTAACCCCACCGCCGGAGGGGTCTTCATCCACTGTCGAGAGTTCCTCCCTCATCTCAACTTGACACGATGCATTTCTTCCTCCTTCATCAACACATCTCATCCTCAGTTTCATCAAGAATGCGTGTCTCTCGCACCCATTCATCCGGACAGACGTCGAAGAAGACGAACATGACGGAGTCCCGAACACCTTACCAAGCACGGCACAGCACCGCAATGGAAACAGTCTCACATTGTTCGATTAGCATACCCCCTCACTCCGTCTCACGACCCTCGCCCTTGCCATAATCGACAAAGTTGCCATCCGCCGGGTCCCGATCCAGCATGAACCGATACCGCCCCGCGTTGCGCAGCAGATAGTCCGGCACGTCCTTGTTGTCCTCGATCCTGTCGTACACGTTGCTCTCCCGGTCGAAGCTGGCGCACACATCACAGTCAGCCTCGCACGTCGTCTCCGCGGTCCACCAGGGCAATACTCACAAGTCCTTTCCGGTCCTCACGCGCTGCAGGATCTTCTCAGGATCCTTGAACTCGGCCTTGTCCAGCTCCGTGTGCGAGAAGCTCGTCACCTTGCCGACCGTCTCCCGAATGCTCCCGAAGCAGTAGCTGCAGTGCCACGCCGCGTGCCGCAGCCGCAGCTCGCCGGCGTTGCCCCGCAGGTCGTCCGGCAGCACCGTGCCCCCGGCGCCCTGGTACGTCGTCGCCTGCGGGTGGCCCCAGTCCTCGCGCGACAGCCACTGGAAGCTGTAGTAGTAGAACTCGCTGTGCAGCGACGTGCGCGCCGGGATGGCGCAGTTGCGCAGAGCCCGGAGCGCCGCCGGCTTGGGGATCTCGTCGACGTCCGAGACGAGGAGCACGTCGTCGAGGCGCGCCTCCTGCGGGCCTGCGAGGCCAGGGATGCCCTGCGTGAACATGGCGTTGCGGGACGCGCGCTCGCGGTCCCAGGTGAGGGCGCCACCGCCGCCGAGCGCGTTGAGGTCCATGGTGCGCAGGATCATCTTGTCGTGCCAGGGGGCGAAGCGCGCCCAGTTCTCGCGCACGTGCAGGGGCTTGGGATGGTCCGTGAAAGTCTTGTCAGACTCGATGATGACGAAGTAGTCAACGTGCGGGCTCATCTGGCCAAGGCGGAGCTCGAGCATCTCCAGCTCCGTGTTGACGAGGAGGAGGTCGTAGACCTTGCGCTGGGCGCGTCGCGACTCATCGAAGGGCTCGAGGCGGTAGTTGGCGCAGTACTGGGCGACGTCGGCTTCGGGCAGGACATTGTCGGACAGGTCATGGTTATCGTGGCTGGGGCGGATTCTGTTGCTGAGGTCGCTCATGGACGGGAGCTCCTGGAGGGCGGGCGGAGGGAAGCAGACCAGGAGGAGCAAGCACGACAGCAGCAGAGCCGCCGCCAGGAGGCAAAGTCTCCCCCGAGGGCTGGCAGGAATTCGGATCATGGCGAGAGATGGCGGACGCAGACTCCAGGCCGAACGCCACGAATGCCGACGCGGACCCCTTTATTGCCTCTTCACAAGAAGGGTGGGCGGAGACAGCATGCCCGTCCACGAAATCAGCCTCCCTGGCATGCATGAAAACGAGCGCCTCGCCTTGAATGGCTTCGCATGCCTGGCCACTGGTTGATGTTTCCGATCGAGGATGAGGGTCCACGGAAGATGCCAGGGAGACGGCTAGCATGCCTTGAGTTAGCACATGGCCAATAGTCCCTTCCAACGGGTCTCAGCTCGGGACGATAAAATACGCGACGCGGCTGTTTCCGACGGACGACCAGACAAGCTTTCTTCTACCGTGCGGCCGGCCCAGGGCCCTGGCCATGGCAGCGGCAGCAGCGAGGGCATCGTCGACTGGGACAAAACTCCACTTTCGACCTGGAAGCGAACCTCCCAACGTGTGCAGGCGGAGCGCCACTCCTCCGGCTCACTTTCGTCGGACAGGCCGAATGACGAGTGGCGTTCAGCCGATGAGCGGCGTGATCAATTGGGCGGTTCGGGGGCGGACGATCGGCGGAACGGCTGAGGTGAAGTGATCTTCCCGCCGAGATCTCGGCGTGCTTCCTACGGACTCGGCCTGACGCGCACCGCGGAGGGCCGAACCAACACGCAACATGCGCTCTCGGCATACGTGTGAGCCCAGGATGCCGGGGGCGAAGGATGCGGTGGCTTCTAAATGGCGGCCACGCCGGTGACAATCAAATCTGGAGATCAGTCAACCAACAAGTTGAACCATGCAACGCCCTCTGCGAGGAATTCTAAGAAAAGCAAACCCGAGAAACCAACGCCATCGCCATGCCCAAACATGCACCGCCCCCATCCCCCGGCCGAGCCCAGCTCATTTCTCACCCGCCCCCGCAGGTGTCGAAGCTGGTCCTGTTCATGCTCAAGTGCCACTCCGTCATGGACTTCATAAGCTTCTTGTCCACGTTCCTGTTGGCCTTGAGAAAGATGGTCTCGTACGGGTGGATGTTGCCACCGTAGTACCTGTCGTTCCACCACATGTCGCCCGACTCGGGGTGCACCGAGCAGTACTCCTCCATGGTCGTCTCCGAGTGCAGCGACGCCATGAGCGCGTCCACCTGGTAGCCCGCGTCCAGCATCAGGCCTGTCGTCCCGATCTCCGCGTGCACCGCCGCGCTCCAGTCCTCGTAACACCCGCTCAGTCCGACTGAAGCGTTGCGCGTGCCGAAGCGGTCGTCGGTGGAGCTCGCCAGGGACAGGTCCGGGTCCAGGAGCGTGTACATGCCCGCCTGGTCCGTCGCGAGGATCATGGACTGCACGTGGGGACGTGGCCGGCAGTTGAGGCTGATGCCGACGAGCTGCAGCGTGTCAGTTTCATTGCCTGCCCACCGAATTCTTGGACCAACCTTGACTACGTCCGTGACCCGGTTGAGGAAAAGGTCCGACCAGCAGTCGGAACTCCATATGGGCAGGAAAGGACCGCGGATACTGGCGTTGAGCGTGATGAAGCGCTTGTACTTTGTCCAGAGGCCGTCGGCACGGAGCACCTCGCCGAATGCGCCCAGGTCGAAGCACGTGTTGGGCCGCTGAACGACGCGTATGTTCTCGGCCTTGGGGATCGTATCTACCGCCGTCGTCTCGCCGTTGAAGATGAAGACAAAGTCGGCCGCGCCGTGGACGCCCTTGTCAAGGAAGAAGCGCAGGTTCTCGCGGGCGCTCTCGGACTCGGCGTACGCGTAGAGAATGAGCGGCCTGTCGGAGGTGTCATCGTGCTGCTGCTGCCAAGAGGGCGGCGCTGGTGTGGAAAGAGGGGCTTCGGTCGTCTCCGTGCCGTCCTGGATCGTGGTCATGGTGAGCTGGAGCCGCTTCGACACCTTGGAAACTGACGTTACCTTCCCGTTTAGAAAATGGGACGCTGCCCAGCCGATCCAGATCAAGGCGAGAAGTGCCAGAGAGAGCGCCTTTGGGTGGCCCGTCAGTGTCGCTATCCTTGATTCTCGGGCCATGACGACGTTTCGGCGGAGGTCTGCACGACGCTATCACGGAGGAGTCCTGAAGAAGAAGGTCAAGGCAGGCCAGCGGGTCATGCCAGCATTGCTGGGCGTCTCCTCGTGTCAACGAAGTCAGCCCGTCCAGGTGAGACAAGGGACATGCCGGACTGGGCAACACTGCGGAATGTCTCAATGGCCTCGCTCCTGGCTTCGCGCCACGCTTTACTTTTCATACCACAGCTCCTCTCCCTTCCTCGTCCCTTTCCTTGAGCGAGTCTTGTTTAGCTTGTGGCTGCTACTCTCCACTCTCACAGGCAAAGAGAGAGCGAAGGGCTGTGCGGCTGAACGTGCTACAGGTATCTTGTAAAGGGCGGCAAGCCACATCAAAGTGCTATCGATGGTTCTCTCGGCACTTCAGCCGTCATCGCTTCCGGGTGCCCCGAGAGCGATCACTGCCAAGAAGGTTAAAAAAGGGGCGGCCCCGATCGCATGCGGTTCACCACGCAAGACTCGAGACAAATATCGACCAGTCCTCAGCCAATTATTCTACCGGACCATGTCCGCCTTCTTGTTTGAGATCAATCAAATGCACGTGTCGGTCACAATAGGGTTGAAATGGGTGCAAAACCGCCGTCCGTCGCTGTCCGGGTTACACGGCGATTTGCCGCTGCCAACGCGTGAAGGATCGCATTCCCTGGACAATGCGCCGCCTCTCGCAAGGGGTTCGCTCACGTCATATCCTGCAGGGACGGTTCGGGGACTGCGCTGCACATGAGCGTGAATTGCCGGAGCGCCAAATTTCTTGCTGTGCTGTGGCTCGTGAGATCTGGCCGACTCCTTCGCTACATCACAGCAGTGACTTGGACAGCGTTCTGATACAGCTCTGCACGGGACTGAAGAAAGCATATGGCCCCCAGGATCATCACCGAGAAGGATTTTGAGTTCTTGTCAAGGATGATCCGAGGCGATCACTTCCTCTCGAGATGGCCTCAGCCCAGTGCGGACACCATGCGATGCGTCCAAGTATCCCAAACAAAAACCATTCTTGCTCCAACACCCCGACAGCCTGGCTCGGCACTGAAGCTTGGCATGCAGCTCTATCCCACGGGCCGCCAGTAGCAGTCTTCTGGAAGGCCAGGGTACGAGTCAATCGCCAGGCTGACGTCAACTGCAGCTTGGCTACATATGAGTGAGGAGGCCCTTTTGTCACGAGACTGTACGGCACAGCGGTTGGTGCTGATTCCTTCTCAGCCTTGCCGCTGACTGATGGCGATACTAACTATTTCCACGTCTCGGCCTTGATCCTGTGAGAGCGATTCACTCGGCATGATATCACCGCCGGGTGGTGCTGAGAGAACGCGATAGCCTCTGCCTCGAAGCCATCTAACCACCATCCAAGACTCACGTTCATCGTCAGCCGGGCCGATGAGACATGCAGAATCAAGCATCTGACCCGTCCCTGCCATGAAAAACGAAGAATTAGCAAATGCTTGTGCCGCGCGTTGTCGTGACTGACGTGCATCACAGGTCCACGGCCCCCTCAATGCCAATATCCCGCCAAGCATGCCGAGGGCTCGTCCTCTCCCCGATCTGCGATGGACGCGTACGCTGAATTCACAAACGTCAACGGCTTCAAAATGGAACCCGGCCTCCGCGCGGTCCGCATTCGATGATGATTATCAGCGTGGCAGCAAGGTGCCAAATGCCAACGAAGACGACTGAAATGTGGTTTGATTCAAAAGGAGCCTCTGGCTGTCCAAATCACCCGACGATTCTCCCGACAATACCAAAGTTCCAAGACGCCACGGCCAAGACTGCCAAGCTACAGCTGTCTTGAACCCTGAATCTGAGAAACATCGCCCAGCATGGACACCGCAAGATGGATACTCGGGATGAAGCCCAAGAGAACCCAGCCCGCCAAGGTCGAGACGGATATCGTGTATCCGGTTCACGACCTGGACGACACACCTCTGAACCGCAAGATGAACCTTACCTGGACTTTACGGTTCGAAGACGTCCTGGACGTCCAGGTGCTGCAGCGGTCCCTGACCCGAGTGCTCGAGCGTGACGACTGGAGGAAGGTTGGAGGAAGGCTTCGCTTCACTGTCAGTCCACCCTCTTTTCGCCTTGATATAGCTTCAACCTAACCAAGCCACAGCCTGCTGGCGGGTTGGAGTTGCACGTACCAAAGGAGTTCACCCCCGAGCGGCCGGCGTTCCGGCTCTCACAACAGAAATTCGACATGGCCCTGATGGACCACCCCGTCGCCCGCCAGATGCCCCGGCCGGCAGACCACCCCTACAGCCACCCCCAGAACAACAAGTTCCGCATGTTCGAGGCTCGCGAGGACATCCCCCTCACGCCCGAGGATCTCTGCTACACCGACGAACCGCAGCTCTCCGTCCACGTCTCCTCCTTCCGCGACGAGACCCTCGTTGCCCTCACGTGGCCGCACACCATGACAAGCGCCCTCGGCCGCCAGGCGCTGATGCGCGCCTGGTCCCTGATGCTCGCCGGCCGCGAATCCGAGATCCCCCCGCTCTCCGGCGCCCGCGACGACCCCATGGACAAGATCGGCCGCGCGCCGCCCGCCGAGCCCTTCGTCCTCGAAGACAAGCGCCTCCGCGGCCTCTCCTTCGCACGCTTCGCCTTCAACACCCTCTGGGACATGTACTGGCACCCTCACATGGACGTGCGCCTCATGTACCTCCCTGGCTCTTTCGTCGCGCGCCTCCGCTCCCGCGCACAGGACGACCTCGCCCGCGCAGCCGGCCCTGCCGCCAAACCCCCCTTCGTCAGCGAGGGTGACGTTCTCGCAGCCTGGGCGGCGCGCGTCCTCGCCCGCTCCCGCGGCGGCCGCCCCGTCACAGCCCTCACGGCCGTCGACGTTCAGGGCCGCTTCGCCTCGGTCTTCCGCGCGGGCCACGCGTACGTGCAGAACACGATCCTGGGCACGTACACTCTCTTCTGCGCGGGCGCGGCGAGCTTCGGCCAGCAGGCGCACGAGGTGCGCAAGTCCATCGTGCAGCAGACGACGGAGACGCAGTGCGAGGCGCTGCTGCGCGTCGGACGCGAGATTGACGACACGCCGCTGTACGGGGACGCGAACTCCGTGCTCATGGTCGTGACGAACTGGACGAAGGCGCGGTTCTTTGAGGTCATTGACTTTGCGCCGGCTGTTGTCGCCGAGGGCGTGCCGAGGGAGCGGAGGAGGACGGAGCCCGGGCGGGTCGTGTATCACTATCCGAATGTGCTGGTGCAGAGCACTGTTGTGCGGGAGTGCCTGAATGTGCTGGGAAAGGACCAGGATGGGAATTACTGGGTCAAGGGCGAGTTTCTGCCAGAGTGCTGGGAGCTGTTTGAGCAGGAGCTCGCGGCGGAGAAGTGTGAGAAGTGTTAGGTGGTGTTGAGCCAGAGATTCTTGGCTCAGGGTTGCTGATGTTGATGATGTCTGATGAAGGGTGTACATTCTTCTTGTCTATTTTTGGTTGTCTTCATAGAAGGACTGGCGCAGCAGGAAGCGTAAGGATCATTGTCTCATTTGTCGAATGGGACCATAGCATAGATACAGTCTTTTCTGAATACATATTAGAACATGCCAACACTATATTTTAATGTCTTGTACACGCTTCGCGCGATGGTGTTATTCTTACAGTATACAAGACGTGAATGGCCAGATCAACTCGCCGACAGCTCTGGTCCTCGCCCTTCACCGGCCGCTGTTCGAGAGGTTGGGCTCCTTTACGCCTGGGCGTCCGACTCGGACGACTGGTCGTCCCTCTCCAGCTTCATCTTCTCCCTCTCCTTCTTCTCGATGGTCGTCTGCTTCTCCCACATGGCGTGGTACCGGCCGCGAAGCTGCAGGAGGTCACTGTGCGTGCCTCGCTCGACGATCTCGCCCTTGTGCAGGACCACTATCTGGTCAGACGTGGTGATGGTGGATAAGCGATGACTGTCCATTTGGTGAGTACATATTTCTCTGACAGGAAATGTCTCAACTGGGGGGTCACTTACGCGATGGTGATCGTAGTCCGACCGGCCGTGACACGCTCGAGAGCGTCCTGGATCTGCCTCTCCGTGTGCGAATCCAAGGAAGCCGTGGCCTCGTCCAAGAGCAGAATGCGTGCATCCTTGAGAATTGCCCGTGCGATAGCAATCTAGAACACGCCATGTCAGCACACGCACACAGCAGCACGACTGTAGATACTCACCCGCTGGCGCTCGCCCCCAGAAAGCTTCAACCCCCGCTCCCCGACCTTGGTCTCATATCCGTCCGGGAACGCGAGGATGCGATCGTGGATATTCGCCGCCCTGCACGCCTCGAAGACGTCGTCCTCGGTGGCGCCCGGCTTGGCGTACAGCAGGTTGTACATGATGCTCGCGTTGAAGAGGACCGTGTCCTGCGGCACGACGCCGATGTTGGCCCGGAGGCTGTCGAGCTTGAGGTCGCGCAGGTCGTGGCCGTCGATGGCGATGGAGCCGCCCGTCACGTCGTAGAAGCGGAACAGGAGGCGCAAGCACGTCGACTTGCCGCTGCCGGACTCGCCGACGATGGCCGTCTTGGTGCCGGGGGCGACGGTGAAGTTGATGCCGCGGAGCACTGGGTCGCTCTTCTTGCTCTGGTAGGAGAACTGGACGTCGTTGAAGGTGACGCCGCCCTGGGGCGTGGGCAGTGCGATGGCGTCCTTCTTCTCTACGACGCCTGGCGTTTCGTTGAACTAGATAGATTAGCAGGCGTTTGTTGAGGGCATGGGCCGACAGGGTCTTACCAAGTCGAGCAGCCGCTCGGCTTCAATGAGATTGTTCTGGAGCATGTTGTAGTAGGTGCCGAAGAAGTTGAGAGGGCCCTGGAGCTGCACGAAGTAGTTGATCAGACTGACGAACTCGCCGACCGTCTGCTGGCGCACGGAGATCTTGTAGGCGGAAACGGCGACGAGCAGCGCGGTTCCCAGGGTGAAGATGGAGCTCTGCGTGAGGTTGAGCCCGTTGAGCGACCACTGCACCAGACGCTCCGCCTTTTGGAATATGACGACGTGCTCCCTGAACCTGCCCGTCTCCCTATCGACGGCGCAGTTGTGCTGGACCGTCTCATACGCCAGGATGGCGTCCGTCTTGACGGCCTCCATCTCGCGCGTCTTGATCGTCATGTCCCTCCTCTGGCGGCCGCGGTACTTGGCCACGTAGATGGTGAGGAAGATGTACGACCACATGATGAAGAAGACGATGATGGTGTAGAAGGCATCGTACTTGAGGAAGAAGATGATGCCGGCGACAAAGATGTCGAAGACCATGGGGAATACCTGGAAGCAGAAGCTTTCGAGAAACGTGTTCATGGCCGCGCCGCGGCTGAGGGCACTCGTCACCTCGCCGATCTTCTTGTTCAGGTGGAAGTCCATCGAGAGGCCCAGGACGTGCTCGAAGGCCGCCGTGGACAGCCGGCGGAAGAGTGACTGAGAGACCGGGATCCAGAGGAGCGACCGCGCGGCGCCGAGGGCTCCTTGGTTGCCCTGCAGGGCGCGGTACACGACGTACAGAATGATCTCTTTGTACGGCAGCTTACCCTCACCGAGGGAGTCGACAAGGACACCCAGCTGCAGGGGAGCCAAGACGTTGACGGTGCGCTGGCACAGCAGGAGAAGCAGACAGATGACGACGATCACCTGGTAGGCTGGCGAGTCCTTCGGCCTGGCGGGATGTCAGCTGGTGCAATCATCGCAGGTGTAGGGGGTCTCGTACCATAGGTATGGGAACAGCACCTTGAATCCGGCAAAGTACTCCAGCCAGCCGGTGCCCGAGACCTGGGTCCTGCGAGCGGAGCCTGGGGCCGCTGCAGGGACGCTGCCATAGTTGCCGGAGGAGCCGTCGCCGTTCTCCAGCAGCGACTGTCGTTCCTCGGGGTTTGATTTGGGCGCCGTGGGCTTGAGCTTGTACTCCTGGAGGGCGAGGGCGGATATCATAAGAATCAAGATGACGATCCTAGCCAGGCCAAGAGCGCCAAGAGCTTCAATAAAGCCCTTGGTCACCCGGAGCGAGGGCTGGGCAGAGACGAAGAAGGCTGCGATGACCGTCTCCACGAGCGCCGCAACGACCCAGCCGTAGCAATGAGCAGCGCCAGGGGACCACGGTCCTTCCGGATCCGGCAGCAGGCCTGCAAGGAAGTAGAGTAGTACACCGACTTGCGATGCCTATGGCTGATGTCAGTAAGGAGGGCGGTGAGATGAAGTCGAAGCACACGTACCAGGTACGCGCTGAAGGCGAATTCGGTCTTGCCGGTCACGTCATGGTGGCTCGTGACGGCTTCGCGTGCACCAAGGACAATGCTGGCGAGCAGCAAGAGAGATAGAATGAGTTGCAGGGTCCATATGACTCTCGTGTATCTCCGCCGGATGCTCTCGGCATCTTTCCTGGGCGGGTCTTCGGGGGACGCGTTGGCGGTACGCGATTCTCGGAAGCGTTGGCGATAGAACTGGATCGACTGGGCGCCCAGGAGTGTGAGGAAGAGGATGCAGGGATAGGTGTAGAAGGCGACCTTTTGCGCCAGCTCCCCCTTCGCCATGTTTACGAGTGTGTGAGAGGGATCATATGTGATGAATTGGGGGAACAGGCGGATGAGGTTGATGAGCTCTCATCTGAAATTGGTGAGACGATCCATCGTGAGTCGTGACGCGATCGAGCTGACTCAGCAGGAAATGGCACGGTCCTCTTCCCGACCCAACCCGACTTCTCGGCGATTCTCAATCCCTTTCCTCGTGTATTCTCATGTCGCGGCGAAAAACACGGCAAGCGTCTCATCATGGGCTAATCTATTGGCCCTGGATTCTATTTTCTGACTATCTCCATTGCCCAACGAGATCCCAATTACAGGTAGATGTAGCACAAAGGCGACCCGCTCAGCGTGTTGAACATGTCCTTGATGGGCAGGTGAGGCCCCAGAACGCCCACGTCAAGCGGGTCGTCGACCGTCGCGTTGCCGCTGGGGATGATGTTACGGAACGTGCGGGTGCCGTTGATGGTGTTGGCCTCCCTTGGGTGCAGTGCCTGCCAGATCCAGTACACGCGGTCGACCATGGCGTGGTGATGGTAGAAGGCCGGGTCGTTGAGGGAGGAGAAGACATCGGAGCCGTCGCCGCCCATGGCATAGTGGCCAGCGCCGCTGGAACATCATGTTAGCTTGTGTTTCGGGAAGGGCTCGGGATGAATGGATGCCGTGTAACGTACTGCATGCGCAGGGTTCCGTACGGGCCCTGGAGCTCGTCCTGGAAGGCGCCGATCGTCTGCGAGTGCTCGCCGATCAGGATCTCGGCGAGGTTCTCCAGCGTGAAGTACGCCGAAGCCGCTTCGGTCAGGCCACGGCGCTGGCAGCGGGGGTTGTAGTGCAGCTGGTTGGGCATCAGGGGCAGGTAGTCGTTCATCGCTGGACGGATGGGGCCGAGGTTGATCTGGTAACTGGGGGAGTGATTAGCAGAATATCAGCTTGGTGGATCTCATCTCACTTACTCCTTGAAGGGACCGCTCTTCACGCACTGGGAAGAAAAGTCAGCATCGCGCAACCGAGGATGCTCCTTGCCGAGGAACGACTTACACCACCGCCCTTGCCGGGAGGAAGCCAGACCTGGCCAGCTCCAACGAGAGACCCGTTGTGAGGGAAGTATTCTCCATCACCACCCATGCTGGTCTCGCTTCCGTCGAAGACAGGAGATGCCGAAAGATTATCCTGGTACTTGAACCAGTTCCAGTAGGGGAGCGTTCCCTTGTAGCCACAGTCATTGCGGAGGTTCTCCTCCCAGATGTGGATGAGGTAGCGGTGCCACGTCAGGAAGTTGCCGGTACCGTGGATGAAGTCCGTCAGGTTGATGTGGATGGCGACGAAGTCATCAAAGTGGTTCTGGGCGGCAGAAAACTCCGGGGGTCCTCGGGGAGGGAGCTCCCAGAGACACTTGACGGCCCTGATGTAGTCCTTCTTCTCGCAGGTAGAGAAGTGCTCCCTGGAGAGTGTGAGCAGTGCGCACATAGGCCAGGTTCATTCGAGGCGCTCTCACCAATCCCTCCTGACACGCGCGTTGGCCAGCGTGCAGCTGTTCTCGCTCCGGCCCTGGACACCCTCGGCCTCTGCGGCGCGGAGGTTCTCCATGGCCAGGGCCTGGAAATCCTCCATGGTCGAAGGGTTGGCCAGGTCGACGGTGGCCGAGTCGGTAGGCGCGGCAGCGACCCAGGTCGCGGTCAGTGCCAGCCCGGAGGCTAGACGGCCGAAGAAGCGCATTGTCGAGTCTGCGAACCAGGGGTACACAGAGAAGAACCAACAGCGTTGAGAGAAGCACGGTTGAGAAGCAAACGACGGGATCGTCAGGAGTTGGCGCAAACCCTGGCGGCTACCACGTGGAATTTATGTTGAATGTCTTTCCGAAACGTCCGCCGCTACCAAGAGAACACCCTGAACTCGCCAAGTTGGCCAAGGTAAAATTGCTGGCACAATCTCGGTCTTTCAACATGCGAAGAGACTCCAGTACTTTGAATTTGTGCGAAGCCGTACGATGGATGGCGGCGAAGGGGCAAATGGGCGGGGATGGGATCGTCAAGGACCCGGGGACCCTTATCCTGGCTGCAGGCTTGCAGAACAGGGTACCTATTTAACCCGACAAATCACGGTGCGTGGTCTGTAGTCAATGCCCCGGCGTTCTTCCCCCGGGGCATCTTCCGATTTCGCAACCTTTGATCATGCGGGTTGCAACAGCTGGGCAACTAAGCCGCCAGGCTTCCCGGCCCTTGTCGAAGGATCGCCATCTTCCGCATCCCCGAGTTTCACTTACACAGCTTTAATACCCCAGAAGGCCTATGGAATCTGCAGTCGAACCAGTGAGCAAAGGTGCTGCTACAGAGTCTTTGCATTACTTGATTACATGTCATTCCTAGCGGTCTGGTTCGTTGGGATCCCCGTGGCCGTTGGCGATGACCCTCCCCACTGTCAGCCTTGGCCAGGATGGTGATCCTGACCCCTGCCCACGATGGGCAACCATAACAAATATGTATTGCGTCCAGCAAGTGGGTCGAGGAAGACCTGGCATACTCTTTGGTGTTGAATGCGCCGAAAGTGTGCCAGGTTCATCTCTACCCAC